>JAJOZX010000825.1:305000-575000 GCA_023014485.1 Bathynomus jamesi | reverse complement strand
GACAATATGAATGAAAAAGAAAGAAAATATACAATCATTGTATATGTAAATGTAATTTGTATAACAATATGTATGTGTAAATGTATTTTCTATAACAATATGTATATAGGGTGAACCAAATGTAGGTGGACAGTAAATGATAACGTTTATTTTGAGAATACATATTTAATTTTTTTGTATACTATAATACAAAATAAAATTTAAATAAATTTAGTTATAATATTTAATATAATAAAACACAAACACCATAGTTATAATGAACACCATAGTTATAATATAATATAACACAAACCGTATTCAACCTACTGTCCACCTACTTTTGGTTCACCGTGTATGTAAATGTATGATTACCATTATGGGGAATATTATGCTATATATGGTGAATATTACATTATGGTGAATATTATGTCAAGTTTTATACGAGGATTTCAAAATATTTAAGAAAAATAAGTTTATAAGCCCACCTTGGAGGTTTGTCATGCAGAAATAGCAATCTGTCACGTGATCCTTTCCTTCTCTCCAAATCATGGGAATTCCAAAAGGCAAAGATTTCGCTCTGCCTTTGCTCCATCTTCTCAAATTTTCAATGCACGTCTTGCAGCACATATGAGGGGCGAAATTTTTATCCTGGTCCCCTAGCTTAATTCCAAAGTATGCTCTATACATTGTCTTCACAAATTTAGTGATTTGGGACTGGTTATTTGGCATGGTAACCGTCCCACATATGTAGCAGAATCTATTGGGATCATTTTTACACGCTCTATTCATTATGAAATATTTTATCTATATGCCTGAAAAGTAAAAAAAGATATTATACAAGTGAAACAAGTGATGATAGATGTTACTGTTCCAATTCCGCTTTGACAAAATCACGAAAAATTCTATTTTACTTATGAGGCCATAGCCGGATAACCTGAGCTGATTGAGAAAAACGGATTGCAGATTCGAAATCAGCAGGAAAAACTCTATAAGAATCACTTACAAAACCCTTGACAGCAAAATTGATGCATACCAGTGTAATATATATATATACAATGTATATAATGTATATATATAATGCGAATATAATGTATATATAATATACCCAAATATAATATGCACACAAATATGCTCATAAATCTAAACCGATAATGCTTAAAAATGTACATTTGAGCGACTTTTTCTCTTGTAGTGCCGTGGATTATCTCGTATTAAACACCAGATATAGTCGCCCATCATAGCTTCGCCTCATTTTCCCTGATATCTCCTTGCCATGGTTTGGATATCCTGGTAAAAACGTTCACCATGTTCTTCATTTACGTCACCCAAATTTGGTCTGAAGAATTCTGGATGCGAGTCCAGATAGTGTTACTTCAGGGACATTCTACAACCTAACCTTTGAAAGTGTTTGAGTAGACTTTCTACTAGCTCTTTGTAGTTGCCGTTCTTCTTGTTTCCTAAAAATCCATGGACTACAAGCCGAAATGACTGCCAAACATTTTATTCAAGAGCTGTCACTTTTTTTTCTAACTCTTTAGATGCTAACATGCGTCTGACTTGAGGTCCAACAAATATGCCTCCCTTGATTTTAGGTTCATAACGTTTGGGAAACATTGAACGTATATGATGAAGAGTAGGGCGGATCGAAAATGAGGTTTTTAAACTTTTTTTCGAAATTCAAATATGGCTAGTGCGAAAAATATGTGGGTGCTATAGATAATGACTGTGCATAAATATTAGTCCTGCGAAATTATATCTTCAGGTGCCACAAAGCCGTCGAAAAAAGTGAAATATAATGATTTTCTTATATTCTGCATTAGTACAATAACTGAAACTTACTTGTTATTATTATATATTAAGTGTTCCAATTACCAAAATAGTTACTGAATTACGCAGCTCTTAGTTTATTTAGATCAATGTTCTTTTGATTAATGATCTAAATAATCCAGAACTCACCACGAGGAGGTGGCTGCGTGTCGAGCTCCACCCATGCCCTCCCAACCACCCATCCTTGCGCATGTTTTTTTCTATTAACGTTTTATTTAAACTTTATATTCAGCTTTACTTTCGAATGATGGCATTTTTTTACGTGACTGAAGTGTTGATCTTATGAAGCCATCTCGCGCGTTCAATCCAAATACTTTTGATGATGCTTCAGTCACTAATTTTACCATTCTTTCTACTACTTGTGTATGACAAGGGAATTTCTCGAATGGAGGGGTACTCTTGTTTTCTATGAATTCTTCAATCTCATTTTCTGTCAGGTGTCTTGTCACAGGTGGTTCAGTGACAATGCATTTTTGCCAATTAATTAAATCAGTATAATCAGTAGCTTCAAATTGAATAACAGGTACTGTGAAACGCCTCACAACTTTTTCCTTGTTTGCCTTGCTTTCTTTATTCGCCTCCACGCTAATTCTCTTATGGCGCTGCGGTCATCATGAATCATTGATGCTAGAATATTTTCTGGATTTGCAAAAAATGCATTTCTTTGTATGACAGGGTTTACAATATCCTTTACTTCGTCATTCAGTGTTCTTGTTAGTTCAATAGTTTTGAAAACATGTTTTGAGCCATTGACAAAAGACGTACTTTGCTTAATAGAAAACCACATTGGGATGTAGACCTTCATTATAAAAGAAGCAATGTTCATGAGGTTCTCAGATGGACTTACAGTTGAAACGTATAGACGAAGCAAACGATTTGCTGTAGTCAGCCATCGTGAATGTGCCATTTTGCCTGGACTACGATGAGCAAGATCTGGAGAGCAATATCCCTTTGTTATGGCCTGATGAATATCAATTAGATATTTTTGGTCGGTGCTAAGATCTTCACAGTCTACAGTTGGTTCCTCAGCATCAATCCTTTCAAACTCGACAATAGGAAGACTCTCACAGTTCTCTAATTCCCTGCCAATAGGACCGGTGAATCCGCGGGGGCCAGATGTTTTTCCATCCAGCTTTGCAACTAAATGGCGTAATGGCAATTCATTGGCATGGAGCTAGCACACTAAATGTTGAATTGGCTTCTTCAGCTTCAATTCTATAAGCCTTATAACGCCTCCCTTTTCTCCAGTGTTGACTGCTGCACCATCGCATCCAATGGCAACAAGGTTTTCCAGGTTCATGTCATTATTTCCAATATACTCAAACATTCCTTTACATATTTCTTCAGCTGATCCAGAATTCACAGAATAATGGCCCAAATAATCTGAACCAGGTTCTCTCACTAAAGTGATATGTTCTTCTGTTACCTTCTTCTGATATACTTTGGACTCTTTTTTTTCTTGGAAGAGTGTAGAATCTTTTCGACCATCAAAATAGATTCCTCTGATTGGGACCTGATTTTGATCTTTCATAATTTCTGATCTCTTCTTTTGTCTTTCTCTTCTGATTTTACTCCTATCCACTACTTCAGATGTATTGTCAATAGAAACTTCTCCAATATCTTGCAATACTTCACTAACAATGAATGCTGCAGCTCGATCTGAAACTGCAGTCCTGTCACAAGCAGTAGCCACTGAAGGTAGATTTGTAGTTTTCCTTTTCTTGAATAATTGTTCTTCAGGCTGTTCGAGCTTTCTCTTCGAGCTAACTGGCTCTGGAAATGTATCGTCTGATATTTCGCCAGATTCACTTTCACTATTTGATGTCGATGATGATAATTCAACATTTGTATCCTGCAATTTCTCCTGTGAAGATTCTTTGGTGAGCCTCACAGCTTCTTTTTGCTTTCTTAGCAACGTAGATGCTTTTTTCTTTGAGAGTGTAATATCTACTCTATCAATAAACAGTTTTCTTTCACTCCTTTGATCTAAGAGGAACGTCACTTCTTCCTTTGGAACCGTTTTTTCTTTGGGACAAGAACATTGTGTTAGTACTTTGCACTTGCACGCTGCAATGTCAAAAAGTTTCGTGTGTGCTTCTTTTTTGAACATATCAATCTTTGCTTTGTAAGCTTCAGAATTTTTTCTGCTTTGGTATGGCTTCATAATGACACGATACTTTTCGTGGTAGCTTCTGAACATTGTTTCAATTCGCCTGTCTGACAGAATTGGGACGGAAGCACTTTCCCAAATTGTTTTCAATTTATCAACAACTTGTTCTAATATTTGAGATATTGAAGGATCTTTATTAGTGTTCTGTTTCAAATCGTTTCTTACAAACAAGTAATATTTAAAAACTCCTTCGTATGTAGGAAGATTCCTGTGCCACAAATCTTCCCCCATACCAAACATGGGGCACTCAGTTGAGGCCCTGGTTGATTTTGCACAAACTCGAGACATTTTGAAAGTATACAAATCTGAAAAAGAAAGAGCTAATATCAATTATACGTTAATTTCAGTTAATAGTACATGGCAAACTTAAGGCAACACAATACATAAATGCAAAATATATAAGAAATATAGTTTAGACTATCTGAGTAACGCCAACAACAGAACATCCACCTGCTACGAGAGCGACAGCTACACTGAACCGAGGTACTCACGTGACAGCTGAGTGAGCTGACTATAGAAAACTGTTTTTAGAGAATAGAAACTTTTTTTAAAGGTTGACTGAGCTATTTTTATACAAGTGTGAATAAATTCTTGTCTATTGTGCATCGTGGACTCTTCTGTAATTATTGGTTAAAATCTGCTTTTTTCAATTTTTTTTCAATATTGAAGGTCACTGTGGCACCTGAAGATATTAATGTTATGATTTTACATTTATACCAGCTTATTTCCTCACTACTCCACACATTTTCCACACTAGGCAATTTGAAAATTCGAAAAATGAGTTTTTCACTCCGCCCTAATGAAGAGCATCACTTTCAGCATCCAAAGCTTTGATGAATTGCTTAATAAGACCAAGCTTGATATGCAGCGGGGGTAGCAAGATTTTGTCTGTTGGAACAAGGGCTTCGTTAAGAACATTGTGTTTGCCTGGATTAAGATCATTTCTCACAGGCCAGTCCTTTCTGACAAAGTGCTCACCATCTGCTCTGCTGTCCCAAAGGCAGAGGAAACACGAATATTTAGTGTAACCGCCCTGTAATCCAAGCAGGAATCCTAGCATTTTGAAGTCTCCACATACATCCCATCTATGTTCACTGTAGTTTATTTTGTCTCGCAACTGCTTTACATTTTTAAATTCTTCCTTCAATTCAACCGAATGAGCCACAGGAATAGATGGAAACATGTTTCCATTATGTAGTAGGACGCCTTTTAAACTTCTAGTTGAACTGTCAATAAACAAACGCCAATCAGTAGGGCTGTATTCAATTCCTATCTCAACACAAACGCCATTCACATCACAGCAGTAGCAAAGAAAGCTCGATGCAAAACAGTAGAAAGAAGCGTATCGCAAATGCCTATTCCTGTAGAAAGATCTTGACACTTGGGTCTAAAAGATTCCACTCTTTAAGGCGGGACGTCATAATTTCTGCATTGGTTTTCGTAAGGTTCATATCCCTGACTAGGTCGTCTATGTCTTTCTGCGTTTCTTCTATTTCCTCCATGGTGGGTGGGCATGGAACGGGTAAATCTTCATTATGGGGGACTGGGTTAATAGAAGATGGGATATTTGGATATAGGACATTTTTTCGACCTTTACCTCTCTTATAGAGTTAAATGTCTACCATGCAGAAGTAGCAATCATTGTGGTGATTGGTTTGCTCCCTCCAAATGGGAGGAATAGCAAATTGCATGCCTTTTCTGGTACCTCGCAGCCATCCTTCTAATGTGAAACAGTAGCTTCCACAGCAAAAGTGAGGTGCCCATGATTTATCTTGATCGCCCATGGGCATGCTAAAGTAAGCGTGAGATGCTGTACAAAACTTCGTTCATGTGTCAGTTTTGTGCTTTACTTTCTTTCGATTGATGTATTGGCCGCAAACATAACAAAATGAATCTGCAGTGTCTGCAGGGCCTATTGGTAGCCATCACCATATAATTCTAATTCAAATATCTGAAAAATACAAAAAACATTTTATAAACAGAAATAAGAAACCAAATGTTTACGAATATTTAATAATGGGCCTTAACCAATAAAAACATTACTAATAAACCCCAGGTTTGGGGTCATTTCGAATTTTGCACTTGAAATTATTTTTGCTATCTGGGAAAAATGCCTTAAAAATGGCGAAAAAGTAAGATTTCTAAATTTGACCATAGCATAAAAACTATAGTTTTCCGAACAAAACCGATGCCGCACCTGTAATCTGCGTGGCCGAAACATATAGAAAAGATCGAAAAATCAACATAAACAAAAAATTATTGCACAGTGTAATTGTTCATGCAACAAAGATCTTTCACTACATGGTCGATTCCCAGAGATGATTATTTAATCAAACCTGAAAGTTGCATTCTTTGCAAATTCCGACTGCTTTGTGCAAAAACCGATGTGAGCCCCCGCCTGTTTATTACAACTTCTTTCAAGGCAGTCCTAAATCCTCTAATATTTCCTCTGAAGCAGGAGTCACACCAATCTATTTTACGATTTCTAACACCTACACTATGCAGATATATAAATGTCGTACAATATACAAATTTTGTATCACACATTCCTATGTGTACTACTAAAATTAGTTAGCTAGTTACTATATATATATATAATATTTGCGGACGATACAATGATCAGCAGAAAAATCAGCGATGCAAACGAAGTAGAAGCCTTGCAGAGGGACACAAACAAAATATACAAATGGTCAGAAGACGACAATATGACACTTAACACCGAGAAATTTCAGCTCTTAAGATATGGTAGAAATGAGGAACTTGAAAAGACTGCATATTATGCTCCAGATAGAAAAGAAATTCAGAGAAGCACGAAAGCGGTCGACATGGGGGTAATAATGACCGATGATGCCAAATTCGAGACACAAAAGCAAAAAGAGTCGCGGGATAGGTACTAAGAACGTTCAAAAGGAGGGACAGGACAGTAATGATTCCCCTGCTGAGAACACTGATCATACCAAAACTTGAATACTGCTTAGTTTTGACGTCCCCATATAAAAAGAAAGAGATTAATAAACTAGAAGAAACGCAGAGACATTTCACAGCCAAGATTGATGGCTGCAAAGAACTTAACTACTGGGAAAGACTACGTAAACTAAATCTGTACTCCCTGGAAAGAAGAAGAGAGAGGTATACCATAATCTACATATGGAAAATTAACGAAAAACTGGTACCAAACCTCAAACAAAACCCAATTACCATCCAGACAACGCTAGAAAATAGGAAAGACAGGATGTGTAGTGTTCCCAAATTAAAGGCCCAACAAAGGACCTCCTCAACTCTAAAGGAAAATAGCTTGGTTGTCAGGGGGCCAAGAATTTTCAACCAGCCTCCAAAGGACCTCAGAAACATTACAGGGGTCAAAGTTAAAGTCTTCAAGAGAAGACTAGATGCCTGGCTGAGGACGGTACCAGATGAGCCAGGTGTACCTGGCTATGTATGGTGGAGAGCGCAAGAGAGCAACTCGCTCCTCCACCAAGCCAGGACTAGAGGCGGAGCCACTAGCTTGACCTTCGTGTGAAGAAAGACCGACGCACGGAACCCAAACAAGGTTAACAAGGTATATATGTCCGGAGCGTAGCTAGCTCTTTTTAATATGCAAGCACCAAGGTGTGGAGCACGGAGCTGTGTGAAGATGTGGAAATGGCCTGTCCTCCCTTCACTGCTGAAGGAGAAAATTAAATACAGATTCCTGTAAATAGTCTCGGGTGCACTAAAAATTAGGCATTTATGGTAGATGTCAATAGTTATCCAATCAACTGAGATGGAAAATCCACTTTTACTCAGAGTACAGGATAAAAACACATAATATTGGGACAAAGTAGTGTATTTTGCAACTTGTAATAATTAATATTATTTTTTTCCATCTTATAATTATAATAAATTATTATAATGATAAATGATTTCTTGAGAACCTTATTTAAAATATCATGACTTTCCAATTCAATGTGTAAGCACATGCTCTTTTGCTTATGCCTCTCCACGCAGGAGTGTGTGTGTGGTGTGTGCGTGTGTATAAATATATACACCCACACACACACACAGGAGTGTGGATAGGCAAATGCAAAAGAGCATGTTTTACACATTGAATTGGAAATTCATGATATTTTAAATAAAGTTCTCAAGAAATCATTTATCATTATAAGTCTATTATAATTGTAAGATGGAAAAGAATAATATTAATTATTACAAGTTGCAAAATACACTACTTTGTTCCAATATTATGTTTCTATTATGTGTTTCTATGACATTATGTGTTTCTATTATGTGTTTCTATAAACGTATAAAACTTTTATTATAGAAATTTATTTGAGCAAATATGATAACATTAAAGGTTGAATAATTGTTTTGGAACAAAGTAGTGTACAATCATGTACACTACTTTGTTCCAAAACAATTATTCAACCTTTAATGTTATCATATTTGCTCAAATAAATTTCTATAAATAAAAGTTTTATACGTTCATTCACCTCAATTTTGTGTTTATGTACATTGCTTTGGGTAGCAGTTGGATGAGTGAAACCGTATATAAAGATTTCACATGATTTAACTCTATTTTCACAAAACACAGTTCTTTATATACATGTCTACTCGAACGTTGACGGGACTGGGTCGTTGTCTGCTCATAACACATCATTTACTCAAAGAAATAACAGATGCACGGTCACTTCTATTAACTTGTGGCATCTTCCACATGAAAACTACCCAGCCTACCAAATATTTCGGCCAGAAACATCACACTTAGGGCATAGAATTACATAATTTGGCACTGATGAATCAATTTATAAACTCTCATTCATGAACACATCCAACATTTTCTTAAAATAATCCTAACATCCATTATTTATTACCATATCACTTCAAGTTAAATTACTGTACCCGATAGTTAAAAAATCGCTTTCAACGCTTCAGTTGATGGATGTTGACAAAGTTCCTCATTTCTATCATATCTCAAGAAGTGAAATTTCTCACTGTTAAATGTAATGTTGTTGTCTTCTGACCATTTGTATATTTTGCTTGTGACCCTCTGCAAGGCCTCCACCTCATTTGCATCGCTGATTTTTCTTTTTTTTCTTCCGAACTTTGTATCGTCTGCATACGATGCTGCTATACTAATGCTGTTTACACCGCTGGCTTTGTCTCTTAACATGATAATGAACAGAAGTGAGGCCAGTACTGTACTTTGTGGTACTGCTCTGTGCGCTTCTGATTCTGATGATGATATACCTTGAATTTTGGCTGCCCGTAGGCGCTCTCTGAGGAAGGTGAAGATCCAATTCGCCACTACCTATTATTCCCATATGTTTCATTTATATGCTATTATACCGTGATCACATTTATCGAAAACTTTAGTAAAACCCATGTATATGACATCGTAGTATATATATATATATATAATCAGTGGCGTGCAGTAAGGGTAAGCTGGGCATGTGCCGCCTACCCAGTTAAAAGTCAAATTACAAAAAGTCAGTATATTACTACGGTAATCGAAAACTATGATAATATAAAGTTATGATGCTTGTATAATATATATATATATATATATATATATATATATATATATATATCAGCAAACAACCACAGGGAAAAGGAAACACAAAGTCCGAGCGCTTTCGTGATATATTCACATTATCAAGGAGGAACAGAAAATAGACGGAGATTACAAAGTAAATGAGTTAAATAGACAAGCAAAAAATTCACAATCGGCACCTCAAATTAAAGGCCTTAAAGCCCTCTAAAAGTTTTTTTCAATTGATAACATAATCTGTAGGCTGCTAAATTACAAATTTAAAAGAAGTATACTGTATAGATGAAATTAGACAAAAAAAACAATACAGAGAACAAAAATTATTATAATGGTTATTAATACTAATATTTAATTAAAGCACGCAATTAATTGGCAAGAATTTAATGAAAAACGAATAGATAACGTAGATAACAAATAGATAACATAATCTGTAGGCTGCTAAATTACTATATAGATGAAATTAGAGAAAACACCAGTACAGAAAACAAAAATTATTATAATGGTTATTAACACTAATATTTAATTGAAGTAGGAAATTAAGTTGCCCGGAATTAATGAAAACAAAGGGAATGTTGTCATCGTCTTCCAGATTATTACAAAATTTCTACAAACAGTCTGGAAAAAAATTGTTTTCCCAAAAGCAACCCAGTTCAAAAGTCCAATAAACCCCCAGCAACCAAAGATTATACACGAAAGAAATATTACAATTAAAATAGACACATGAGAATGTTAACAGTTCTTACAATAATATTTATTTATTTAACCAGGGCAAACCATTAAGGGGCAAGAATGCAGTTAAGAAAACAGTAGGCCCTTCGCCAGCTTTCTGACAATGCACGAATCTAATTTGTACAACCCAGGGGTAATATTAAGGACCAAATCCACATTATTCTTGATCACACTTGATTCCAGTATATTTCTGCTAACAATAGATTTACTAAACCTTAATTTGGAAGCATTTTTCCAATCAATGGGATGATTAGTATCTCTTACGTGAATGAAAATGGCGTTAGATTCCTGGCCACTTCTTATACTGTATTGATGCTGTTTAATACGTACCTCAAGGGTCTTACCAGTTTACCCTTGCACAATATGTAATAAATTTTACATTGGCCAAACTGGTAAGACCCTTGAGGTACGTATTAAACAGCATCAATACAGTATAAGAAGTGGCCAGGAATCTAACGCCATTTTCATTCACGTAAGAGATACTAATCATCCCATTGATTGGAAAAATGCTTCCAAATTAAGGTTTAGTAAATCTATTGTTAGCAGAAATATACAGGAATCAAGTGTGATCAAGAATAATGCGGATTTGGTCCTTAATATTAGCCCTGGGTTGTACAAATTAGATTCGTGCATTGTCAGAAAGCTGGCGAAGGGCCTACTGTTTTCTTAACTGCATTCTTGCCCCTTAATGGTTTGCCCTGGTTAAATAAATAAATATTATTGTAAGAACTGTTAACATTTTCATGTGTCTATTTTAATTGTAATATTTCTTTCGTGTATAATCTTTGGTTGCCTGGGGTTTATTGGACTTTTGAACTGGGTTGCTTTTGGGAAAACAATTTTTTTCCAGACTGTTTGTAGAAATTTTGTAATAATCTGGAAGACGATGGCAACATTCCCTTTGTTTTCATTAATTCCGGGCCACTTAATTTCCTACTTCAATTAAATATTAGTGTTAATAACCATTATAATAATTTTTGTTTTCTGTACTGGTGTTTTCTCTAATTTCATCTATATAGTAATTTAGCAGCCTACAGATTATGTTATCTATTTGTTATCTACGTTATCTATTCGTTTTTCATTAAATTCTTGCCAATTAATTGCGTGCTTTAATTAAATATTAGTGTTAATAACCATTATAATAATTTTTGTTCTCTGTATTGGTTTTTTGTCTAATTTCATCTATACAGTATACTTCATTTAAATTTGTAATTTAGCAGCCTACAGATTATGTTATCAATTGAAAAAAACTTTTAGAGGGCTTTAAGGCCTTTAATTTGGTGCCGATTGTGAATTTTTTGCTTGTCTATTTAACTCATTTACTTTGTAATCTCCGTCTATTTTCTGTTCCTCCTTGATAATGTGAATATATCACGAAAGCGCTCGGACTTTGTGTTTCCTTTTCCGTGTGGTTGTTTGCTGATTAATAAGGTCACGTGTTATTTTGTGATTTTAGTGCATATATATATATATCTATATATATATATATATATATATATATATAATATATATATATATTTGCAGCTATTGCTTGCCCTGTGGACACATTCACCGCACGCCACTGAATATACACACACACCTTTCCTTTCAACCTTTCAAATGTTCCGTGCAATGATTCCTCATTTCACGAAGGTCAAGCTTGTCGCCCCATCCTCCCGAGTTGGCCTGGAGAAGAAGAGAGAGGGTTTCTTGTACTCTCCACCTCACATAGCCAGGCACCCCAGGCTCATTAGGGATTGTTCTGAGCCAGGCGTCTAATCTTCTTTTGAAGATGTCCACCGCAACAACATTCGTGTTCCTTAGGTCTTTGGGTAACTGATTAAACAATCTTCGTTCTCTCACAACAAAACTATTTTCTTTCAGGTTAAGGATGTTCCCTGTCTAGCCTTTAATTTGGGAAGACGACACAGTCTCCCCTTTCTATATTCCACTTGTTTTGGGAGTTATAGGGTTCAGAGTAAGATCAGGGGCTAGTTTCTTCATTATTTTCCAAGTGTAAATAATGAAGTATCTCCCTCTTCTCCTTTCTAGTGAATATAGGATTAATTCCTTTCCCAGTAATTTAGTTCTTTGCGCCCCTTGATCTTGGCTGTGAAGCATCTCTGAGTCCCTTCTAGCTATCTAATGTCTTCTTTTTTATATAGTCATGTTAGGACCGAGCACTATTCCAACTTGGGTATGATCAGTGTTTTCAATAGAGGAATCATTATATCCCTATCCCTTCGTTTAAAGGTTCTCAGTATCTGCCCCGTTATTCTCTTTGCTCTGTTTACTGCTATCTTATTTTGTGTTTCAAATTCCTCGTCATCAGTCATTACAACTCCTTAATCTTTTGCTTTAGAATTTCTCTGAATTTCCTGTCTATTTAAGGTATAGCATTCCATGGATTTTAGGTCCTTCCTTTTTTCCGTACCGCGACAATTGAAATTTCTAAGTGTTAAATTTCATATTGTTGTCTTCCGTCCACTTGTAGATTCTGTTCATGTCGGTTTGTAGAGATCCTATATATTCTGGTTTTTTTATTTTTTTACTGATCTTTGTGTCATCGGCAAAGGATGTGCTCTCTCTGGTAACGTCCTCATCTATGTCAGTTAGCATGATTATGAAGAGTAGTGGAGCTAATACTTTTCCTTGTGGTACCGAGCTGAGGACCTTTGATTTTGATGAAGATACTCCTTGTACTGTAACGACTTGCCGCCGCTCACTAAGGAAATTATATATCCATTTTCCTCCTTTTCCTTTTATTTCCATATATTACAGTTTATGTATTATGATTCCACGGTCACACTTCTCGAAGGCTTTGGCAAAGTTGTGTATGTTACATCATAGTTTTCATTACTTTCAAATGCATGAATAATATTGTAGTGTTCCATTAGTTGTGATAGGCATGATTTACCTGACCGAAACCCATGTTGGTTAGCATTGAATTTTTTCTGAGTTTCCAAAAAGTCATATATTTTCTGTCTAACTATTCTTTCAAATATTTTAGTGAAATGAGATGTAAGCGACACTGACCTGTAGTTTTTGTCCTCGGATTGATCTCCTCCTTTATATATTGGGACTACGTTCGCGCTCTTCAGGATGCCCGGTATTTCTCCCGTGTCTAGTGATCGCCTCCATATCCAATATAGGGGCTCAGCGATTGCATTCTTGCACTTTTCGATGAGTGTGGAATTCCATTTGTCAGGCCCTGTTGCTGAGTGTGCTTTTAGTTTCCCAATAGCTTGTGTAATATCATCTGTCGTAAAGACGAAGTCCGTTATACTTTCCCCTTGTAGTTCTTCAAAGAACGCTTTTCTAACGTATATCAGTTTGTCAGTTTTTAGGATACTGAAAGGTGATTCGTGCTGAGCTCTTATTACTATATTTCAGATACTTTTTTTAGATCATCAGATAAAGCACTGTCTTCATTTTTCAAAGGTCCGATAGTCGTGTGAGTTTTCGACTTCCTTTTTGCAAAATTATAGAAGTACTTTGAGTTAACCTTTATCGCTTTTATAACGTCAGCTTACTCTTTTTTGGTATGCATATCAACTAGTTCCTGTATGACGCATTCGATACTCTGCAGTTTATCAATTAATATTTTTCTGATGTTGCAGCCTTTACAGTTACTTCATTTGCAGTCACTCTTTTTCTCTTTCGGAACAGTGATCTCTTTTGTCCCTCGAACTTGCTTCTCTTTCCTCTTTGCTGCATTTTTGGGACATGTCTTACCACAATTTCCAGCGTCTTCTCCTCTGAGGTCATTAGCACCTCTTGCGTTGTCTTAGCGTTGAAGATGGTTTTCCATTTTATTACTCACATGCTGGATCCAACACCTTCGCAGTTTATAGCTTTGTAATATATGTTAACCCCTCCGTCTATGGCCTTGGTTGGTTCGAAGTCGACGGGGGTTCTGGTTAGGAGCCATCAACGGATTTGTTACTCGCAGTAGTTTCTTCTATACTACTCTCCGAGTTCTTCTATAGTTGTTCCGAGGATTCTGTGAAAACTTACTAAATTATCTGACGGTTCCCCGATGCTTCTTATAACGTATCGGGAAATTATGTTTCTTTATTTGAGACTAAGTTCTCTGAATGTTTCCTGATTCTTCTTATAAAGTATCGGAAAATTATTTTTCTCTATTTTATTGACTGAGTTCTCTGAAGAGAGCAAGGCTCGAAGGAGAAGATAAAAAAAACTTTCTTTTACTGTAATTTACTGCTAAAATGTACAGGTGATGCTCAGCCTTCAAGTTAGATCAGACTTTTACATGGGGAGAGGTTCGACCTCTTTCGACCATGGCTCAGGCCGGAATTTAAAACGAGGAGGCTCCGACCTCCTTGCTGAAGGGCTAAGACAGGAATGATTGAATTTACAATATAAGAATTAAATAAGTCTAAATTTGGGGGGGGGGACTGCAGTTGAAGGTTAAGTTCCCCCCTGTTTAACTGGAGATCTAAACAATTCTTGGACGTTAAGCATAATTTAAATACATATCAGAATTTTGAAAGATTCCAAAATAAAGCGAAAAAATAAATAACAGAAAAATAATAATAATATTGCCGAGTATACATTCCTAAATGGCGACATATGTCGGAGTAGCACATTGAGTACAACCCAAGCACATTATTAAGTACATTGTAATTTCGATTTATTACAATTATGATTATAATTAATAATTTATCCACATTCGCTTATTATCATTAATTGCAGTTTCATTAAAGTACATTAATTACATCATATTAAATTTTTACAGTTAATTACAATTAAACAAAGTTAACAGTGTTTCATATTTATAGACAAGTAGGCTGTTAGGAGTATAATACAAAGTACATGGGCACATACTGTATATATATATATATATATATATATATATATATATATATATATATTATATTATATATACACACACATATATATATATATATATATATATATATATATATATATATATATATATATATATATATGTATATATATATATATATAATCTTTCACTGTTAGGTGGGGCAATGTACTATCCGAGTGTTTTGGCTCCTCTTGCGGGGTGAGACAAGGCTCCTTGCTCTCCCATATGCTGTTTAATGTGTATATTGACGGATTAATTGCTTCACTTAATGAGGCAACAGTAGGATGTTGTATAGATAACACAAGGATAAATAACTTAGTTTATGCCGATGATATGGTGTTAATAAGTCCCTCTGTTAAAGGTCTGGATCGGCTACTAAATGTCTGCGAAGTGTATTCGCAGAAACACGATATTCTTTTTAATGTTACAAAAACTAAGGTTATGCAATTTCATCCTAAAAGCTGTAATCAGCCAGCTGATATAAGGTTTAAAATGAACGGTGAAGTAATTGAGGAAGTACAAGAGTTTAAGTATTTGGGTCAAACTATTACCAGCTCCTTGAGTGATGACTCGGATATAAGAAAACAATCTCGAAGCCTGTGTGCTAAAGCGAATATGACCATAAGGAACTTTCGTTTCTGTACAAGTGAAGCTAAAGACACACTCTTTCGTACTTTCTGCAGTAATATATACGGTCAGCAACTCTGGGTGAATTATAAAAAAGGGTCTGGCAGAACCCTAAATTTGCTGTACAACAGGTCGTTTAGACTCGTGCATAAATTACCCCCGAGATGCTCAGCTTCGCAAATGTTTGCTACCTGCAATGTCCCGAGCTTCCCGGAGGTAACAAGACGTGCTCAACACAGTCTAATGCAAATAATTAAAAAATCAACCTACCCGATCATCCAAGCTACCATGAGTCCTGCCATGTATCCTCTAAGCTATGGACTTCTTGGTACGAAAACATCTGTCTGTAGCTCCACTTAACTTCGACAGTGCAGTATTATTTCTAATCAATTGTATATATTTCTATCCTTTGTGTATGAACTGTCATTGTATTAATAATATTTGTCATATGGACTATAGTCTGCCAATAAACCTTTTCATTTTCATTTTCATATATATATATATATATATATATATATATAATATAACACATAATAATGTTTTATAAATTAGAAGCAAGCAAGAGAGGCGATTTCGTCTTCAGATGCCCGCTTTTGGCGTCGTCATCGGAATTCAAGTACTTGCGTCAGCATGAACGAATATCTTGCGAGAAATTAAATAATTAAGAAAAAATAAAAATTATACATGTGAACGTACTTACATGTAATCATAACGACGGACGTAATCATGATCATCAGCGGACATGTACGAATGCATAAGTATTGTACACATATCGGTAGTCACACAACAGATTGTGTGCGTGATATATAGACGGACACGAGTAAACATGGACTGATATGTCAATAGGGCATAGGTAGACAATAAAAGATAATGGAAATAAAAGATAATGGAAGTAAAAGATAGCGGTCAAAAAAGGACATGGACGTTTGAATGAACAACATATAAATAATAATAATATTATGTTAAAGAATTTACCATACATTGAATACTAAAGATATCCACATACTAAAGACATGATTCAGTATTTAAGGTATGGAAAATGTGAAGGGAATTAAGTTACTTTATGACGTCATACTTATTCAAATTATGCCTTATGTTAATTCATAATTAATACGCCATAGTTATTTAATTCATACGTACAGTACAAGTCATTATTGAGAGAAATTAGAAGAAACGAATTAGAGAGATACAGTAATTAAGGGTTTACAGCCATTGTACAAGAGTAAGTGAAACTATTAATTAAATACATATACTTGTACGAGTATACAGCAAATATTAAGGAATTGGGTACATTTGAGGAAGAATTAAGTAAATGAATAAAGAAGAACAACCAAGGGTTCCAATCATGCCACATGCAATGTGAATGCACAATCTAATAAAATTTAGAGATGAGTGTTAGATGCAATACAACAATAATTAATTAGCATAAATTCTATAACAAATGGAAAATGGAGATATGGGTAATATTGTGATGGAAATGTTAAACGATCTAAACCGTCGATTTTCTTGTTTGTACTTTAAGGGAATGAAATTAAGGGACATTCGCTTCTCACAGCGAACCTCCAATGACACAAACATGGATACGGCTCAACATAGAAATGGTAGGTCGCATGGTTGTGACACTGTAAAAATATAAAGCAAATAAAAAATATATACAAACTTGTGTTATGCGATTTTGGTCCTTATGCAAAAATGAATATATGAACGTACATATATATGAATATAAGTATTATATGAATATAATTATATGAATGAATATAAGAATACATGAGTATAGGAATTATTCATTGTTCATTTATATATATATATATATATATATATATATATATATATATTATATATAATACCACTAAACTACGCTGGGATGCTGAGCGGGAGATTGAGTTCGAATCCGCGCGAGGATTTTGTAATTTCATAGACCCGTGGTGAGGTGTGGTTCGCATTTCACGCTAAGCTGTCGGCCTAAGGTGGTGCGACAAGCATAGCTTTCGTCAGAATGATCAATTCGTGGGGTAGCACAACGCATAACTTATCACTATTCAATTCATCACCACATTACAACATGTGAGTAGCTTCGTACAGATTTAGAGCCATTGAGACTTCTACACTTTTTTTTTAGTTCACTATTTGACTAAATTTTAAGATGCTCCACAAATTTGGGTTTTATTGGCTTCGGTTATGAAGTAAAATCTTAACAGTTTTGTTATTTTCATAAATTACCGATCTCGCTAACTTCTTCCTCGATTATTTGTACATGTACATATTTATGTATATATATTGAATGTGTATATTTTTGAGGTCACACACACACACACACACACACACACACACACACAAAGCAAAAACAGTTTAAAGATTTATCTCATCTCATAACCGACTGTAATCAGAAACTTTGTACAGAATCGAGAGTTACTTATAATCATGTTCGCTTTAGCGCAAAGACTTCCATATTGTTTTCTTATATCTGAGTCATCACTCAAGGAGCTGACGATAATTTGACCCAAATACTTAACCCAAGAAATCCAACATGGGCTATTACAATAAAAGTACTCTTGTTTTCGCCAAACTATGTTTTTATTGTACACGAGTTAATTTTTATTATTGTTTAGTAACAATATATTGTTTCATTCAATCTATAAATGTAATTTTCATTATGGGGTCAACTAGACCAGACACCAATCCCAGATTAGCCTTCTAAAAATAATTTCTTGTACTTCCTCTTTTGGTTTACTTCTCATTTGAAACTAATATCGGCCGACTGATTGGGGCTTTTGTGCTGGAAATTTCCCAACTTTGGTTTATGACATTAAAAGGATACGTTGGTTCTATGCACATAATTCGCAGATTTTAGAAGACAATCCATGCCTTTTACAAAAGGACTTATTAATAGCATATTATCGGCGTAGACTAAGTTATTTATTTTCATGTTGTCTATACAACATCCAACTTTTGCCATTAAGTGAAGCGACTAAACCATCAATGTACACCTTAAATAGCCATATACTCTATATCGTGTGGTCCAGAAAAAACGCATTGAGATTTGAACATCATTAACTTCAAAAATAGTTCACGCTTCCAAAATTTATATAACTTTTACCTCAATCTATTGATAAGCCATCATAAAAATTTCAGACCTCTACATAAAATACTTTTTCCACAGCTGAGGGAACAATGAGGTATGGTGAAAAAAACGAATATAAACTGAACAAATTTTATTATTCACATCTTATCAACAAATATGAACAATACCTGCTTACAAACTAATCTTAACCTTTTCCTCCACATGATACATTTTCTGATTTCTGCTAATGTTATTTTGTCCCATCATTCGAGTATTTTTTCTTTAATTGCATTTCTGTAAACTTTTCTGTTTGGCCTTCATAAATCTTCTGTGCTAGAGTGTTCCATATGCAATAATCTATGTGATTACAATCACGTGATTGCGGGAGCCAGTCGTTTTTTCCAATGAAGTTGACTACATTCTGTTGTAGATAATCCTGTGTGAACTTGCTAGTATGAGCTGTAGCACCATCTTGTTGGAGTATGAAATCGTTTCCATAATACAGACGCCGACAATCAGGCAAAAGATTCTCCTCTAAGAGATTTACGTAGATTTCTGAATTTATTTTTTTATTTTCTGAAGTGAAATTAATTTTCGCCTTTCCATTCCACGATACACCTGCTAATACCATTATTTTTTTTGAAAACCGACTTGTCTGGTGCTAAAGTCTCGATGGAGGGATGTCTTTCTTATGCCGACCATAAACAACATCGTTCCGGGAGTTTCGAGCAATCTCGATGGTGAAATCTTTTTCATCTGTAAAAACTATTTTTTTTACATCAATGGACGAAAATCTATCAAGCAATTTCTACAACGAATTTTTATTTTAGCTCTTACATTACTGTCACGTCTTGAAACACGGATCCTTTTAAATGCTTTAAGTCCTACCGTTCTCTGCATTTTTTATATGAATTTCGACTGATACCTAAATTTCTTGCAATTTTCCTCTGAGAGCAGTGTGACCCAGGTCAATCCTCTTGAGATAGGCTCATCATTTCGATCATTGCTATATTGTCTTGAGTGTAAACTGTTTTAGGCCGACCACTTCCACGCTTCCGTGCTGTCGAACCGGTTGTTTTAAGTTTTTTAATTATTGTATTCACAGACGTAACATTACAAGTTATTCCTGGAAATTCACTCAAAATTCTTGCCCCAGTCCATCTTTTTTCGAAGAAACACTTTTCAATCACCGCTTTTTCACAGTTAGTTAGAACCATAATTTGAATGGTAAGTTTAAAAAACAGTATTTAAGATGGGCGTAGCCCATATCATCTGCCGTTTTTCAGAGACTAACAGATTATCCATAAGTGAAGGAAACTACTACAAGTCTTAGAATAGTTGCCAGGTACAGCTATACACATTTAGGATTTAGGATATTCGTTTTTTTCACCATACCTCATTGTTCCCTCAGCTGTGGAAAAAGTGCTTTATGTAGAGGTCTGAAATTTTTATGATGTTTTACCAATAGATTGAGGTAAAGGTTTTGTAAATTTTGGAGGTGTAAACTACATATTTTTTAAGTTATTGATGTTCAAATCTCAAACCGTTTCTTTTGGGGGCCACCCGATATATATATAACCTTTTGTTAACCTTTGGTTAGCTTCTGCCCGAATTGTTCATTCTGACGAAGGTCAAGCTTTTCACGCCACCTTAGACCTACAGTTTAACGTGGAATCCGAACCACGCCCCACCAGCAGCCCAACGTCTAGGCCATCCAGGGTACCCATTTATCTACCAACTACTTTCTTTATTGTGTGGAAGGATGAACAGCTTGGTTTTGCTGCGCGCCGGCTGGAGTCACCGGGTCTCGAACCAGGGCCGATGGATTCGTAGTCATCGACGCTCTAACTAGACCACCGAGGCGCATATATATATATATATATATATATATATATATATATATATATATATGCAGTTAGCTTAATTAATATTGTTCACCGTAATTTTTTACATGATTTACAGTTAAAAGTATATTTTAAGGATAAATAAACACTATTATGCACTTCAAACTTTGGTTTTCATATTGCTTAATATTTTGCAGAAAACTCAGTTTCGGAACGTGGTGAAAAGAATAATATGTACACAAAACGATGTAACACAATAAAACAGCTGGCACTGTGGAGTTCTGTTTGCGAAATAGATGCGCCGATATTGCTCCACTTTTGGGGGACAAATGATATTCGTCACCATGTGCAATTAAAAAGTACACATGCATTTAGTTACGATCTCACTACGTCTTTCATCGTGACAATCGTGAGTGTGGTGGTAAGAATATTTCAAGTTATTCATATTCACTAGGTTGAGGGCTTCTAATATTGAATTATAGTCGGCGAGATGCATTATAACATAATACCTCTTGTCGTTCCATTCGTTAAACAGTTTCATAATCCGTAGTCGCATTCCACCTCATTGTGTGTACGATAATTTATTTGTGTACTGAACGGCTATGAAATTAGGCGAGGATAGATTATTAGATTAAGATAGGTTATATTACTCTTCCACAGGTGCGGTTAGCCTAAGCTAAGCTAGGTTATTAGGTGGACTGTGCTAAAATGATGTTGAATAGGACAGGTTAGACATGGTTACTATTGAAACTACAATTTGTAGAAAATCCTACCAGACCTTCATGCTTCATGAAAACAGACAACTGAACTGCTAACGATACTTTATACTAATCCTAACCTTGTACCGAAACCTCCACCGAAACTGGGGAAGTGGTGAGATCAAAAAAAATTTAATAGGTCTTTGGGCCATAGCTATACCCGTGAAGTCAACTCCAGGGAAAGATTATAAGCGAAAGAGGTCATTCTAGGAGCGTATGTTAACCATGGAAAGATTTGTAATGATTCGAGGGAACATCAACCCTTCTTGGTTGTACATGACATGTCCTCTTTCATATGTAATACCGTGTTCTAAGTCATATCTCATTACTTTATTCTTGCTAAACTGACGTTGAATTTCACGTAATGCATTATAATGCCAACCTTATTATGATGCTATGTTATCTTTTAATGTCTGCTCTGTGCAAAGTACTTTGATATTTTTGTTGTCAATATGACGAATCGTAACTCCATTAACGAAGGGCAAAATATTATTGTGTATTATATTTCTCCAACAGTGTGTTTAATTTCCAGATCTCGCTATCTCTATGCGTGCAAATCGGACACGACTGTCGATTCTGCCTTCTCTCCGCTAAACGCGAAATGCGGAACTCATATATAATAAGAGATGAAACCTTCATAGTCCTTTCCCTATGAACGTTTTATTTAAAGTTAACCCTTAAAGAAACCAAACTTCCCCCTTTTATTACCAAATTAGAAAAGGACAGCAATATTCCAGAGGGGACTGTTCCCCCCTGCAGTGCATTAAGTAATGTCCTTTCAAACCATTCAAATTAAATCAAGAGGTTTATTCCCTATGATTATTCTTAAGATCACTGCTATACGAAATTGTAGGTAGCTAATTGCAATCCTGAGAGTATATCCTACGCACATTGGAAAGTTTTGAATGGATCTACGGATCCTAATAAATTATTCAATGTTCAAAATAGCAGTAAATTGTCTTTTAACGTCCTTTTTGCACCTTATTGTCATATACCTTGCTACTATGAATTTATCTTCCTACTCTTCTCCCCTAATTATGATTATAATAACTTCAAAATTTCCTTAAAGTTAGAATATGATGATGTTCACTCTCCATTTAGGATAGTATGCCTTATAACTCGTTTTCTATGAATCTAAACGAAAATTGTTTCCAAATCCTTTTCCGCCCCCATATGAGTTATCCCTTAATTCTTAAACTTGAATCTTAAATTTAAGTGAAAAACTCAGACGACCATCTCCGTTGAAAGGACTAATTTCCCTCAAAAAATTATTATGGGCGATCCTTGGATAATTTTAGTTACTCCTCAGTACATTATTCCGAATATATCATTAAACGATCCTGTCGAAACTTTCAAGGTGGATTTCGCCGCACTAAATTTTCTCAAAGGTGTCTCACCCTAAAGACCATTCAAAATAAATTCTTTAGTTACACATAAGCTCTATTCAACGAAATTTAAAAATCATCCTGTAATTAAACTTAAAACAAACAACTATAAGAAACTGATTTCTCCTTTTGCAAGACATAAAACATTGGAATCATACTTTAAATTTTATGAATCCATCTAATCCCCGATTTCTTTTGCAAAATGTACAGCTATTTTTATACTGGTAAAATTATTAACATGGACACTGTAATCGACAGCTATCATATGTGCCGACAAGTTCCTAAGTTTTCTGTGTTTCAACTCGATTGATGAGATTGAAGTCTTTTTTTACCAACCGGCAGGTTCTAAAAATCCCCTTTTTTATCTTTCAGAAATCGGTTAAAAATTCCTTACGTAATATAAATCATCATGGTACCGATAACTGCATGCTACCGATAACGTGTCATAAAAATATTTACATTGTATTCGTTTATTTCATTTCTCTGTCTGTGTATTTATGTCTCTATGTATCAATTTCTATGTATACCTTTCCTATGTGTAAACTAAACGTGAACTGAAATCCTGACTTACATCCGTTGTTAATAGAGGAACCCTTATGGCTCATACATTAGTCTCCGTCATTATATACGAGATTGAAATTTTGTAAAAAACAAGACGTTTGGAAAAAAAACCTTATCTTATTTGAGGAAATTTATTATAGTTACTCCTCAAAGAAATGTAATTTTACGCTTTTCATTCCCTAATTAAAGAACAATACCAACTTCCCACAGAGTGATCGATCCTTTTACAAAATCTACATAATGTCTTCCATATAATTTCAACAATTGTAGTACCATAAGGATCTATCAAAATACACCACCTACGCCAACAGTTTTGCAAGATAGATATTTTTAAACGGGCTAAGAGCCAAGAACTATTCACAGTTTTCTTATCTAAATAACGTGCTACGATTTCTGATGATATGCCATGGTTCCTACGATTCACAATACCTGTAATGTACATCCCGATCCTTTCATCATCTTTATTAAGCAGAAGGGATCTGAAGTGCATGTTTACCTTTCCTCCACTTTACGATGTGAGAGATTATCTAAATGAAAACTTCTATTCTTAATCAAATGATGATCTGTATTAATTGCTGTATTGATTTATTTTAATGAATTTTAATTTTTAATGAATTTAAATTTATTTTTGATTTATTTTAACGAATTAAACGTACTGCTTACGTTATGTAACATAAATAAAGCACTTGTTATATTTTAAGTTGATTTAAATTGTTTTCGTCTGCTGCTGTAATTCATGAACGAAGATATTTTCTTTATGACATCATGTAAATAACATCCTGTATGAACTGAGATCATCTCAATATAGTTTCCCTTAAATAAAATTAGGAAATGTTTCCATTTACGAGTCAGTTTTAATAAAAAATAGTTTTCCCTTAAGAAAACTTTGAAATATCTTGTTTCCCCAATTATTACTCAGGACGTTTTTGTCAGACTTTTGGAACATTAGAACTCGAATTAGATATGTCATATTTTAGGACGGTCTTCATATTTGTAAGGACGTTTTTCTATTTTTGGAGTTCTACTCCTGTAATGCAGGACTGGCAATATTACTACTTTGCGTGTTCTTTACGACTTTTCACAAAACCGATTTTCTGATAGGGCCGAAGCCCTGTGTTTTATTTTTATTTTTTTAGGGGGGATGGACGAATGTTATACATGAGCAGTCGCACATTATTTCCAAGCACTCATACACCGAATGTGATACCCGAGCAGTCGCCCCTTAATCTCAAGCACTCAGACAGACCAGACACGAGAAACGCGATATCATGTACTCGCTGTTCTCGTGTTTGCCCTTCAACCAGCCTTAGCGTGTCCTTGCATCCGCTTAGGAACTCCGCATGGAAACTCAGCGAGCTTGGACAATGGGCCTTGACTTTGAGGACTTCGCGCTCTCTTTGTCTCACGGTCACACGCCTGGCTGACTCATGTGAGAGTGGATTCCTTCGTATATAAGGAGGTATCCAGAATTTGAAAATCAGATACTAGACTAGAGCTCATCGGGAAAGATTAAAGAATAGACCTCAGCGGGCAAAATTCTTCAACAGATCTTCTCGGAGTGTCTCTTGCATAGGTCTCCGCGGGTAACGGGGTGCGAGTTGTCCCGTATGTCATTAGCTTGTGCTTCAGACCTTAGAACGGGCCGGCGAGTGCCTTAGAAAGGGGTCTTTCATCCTGGGTGAGAGGGAGCAATTCACCCCGTAGGAAGTTCGCTTTATATCAGAATATCGGGATTGAGGATCTGACTGAAGGAAACGCCAGCAGACTCAAATCTTATTTACTTTAACGTGACTTTAAATGTCAATCATAGACTTATGAATTACTTCATTATAACCTTTATAAACTTGTGTATAAGAAATACTTTTATAATCAGATCCTTTTCTGTGAAGAAATATTTGCTTGTAATCCGCTTGCCTGAATTTAAAGTACCTAAAATTTTTCGATGACTCTCAGTTAATCCATTCTCGACGGGGCGGAAATACGGGTTAAGGGAATCTTCCTGGATTCCGTAAGCGACGAAGAAATTGTCGGCGCACTCTGTGGTCACGGCAAGGTGAGACATAGAGACAACCTTTGCCGATCTAAGAGTACTATATTATACCCTCCATACAGGAGACACGTATAATATATATATATATATATATATATAATATTATGTAATATATATATATATGTATATATATATATATTTATATATATATAAACAAAGTACACAGAACTCACCACGTGGAGGTAGCTGCACATCGAGTTCCAGCCTAGCCCATCCCAACCACCCAACCTTATTATGGACTTTTGTCTAAGTCTTATTCCTTTTCCTGCTTATTGAACTATGTTGTGATTTAGTATTGAAAAATGACATTATGTTTCTTGACTCCAATCTCACTCAAATAAATCCATCCCTTAGTTCTTTTCCACAAACTGTAGCTGCTGCTTCTGTTACTGGCTTAATACATCTTTCTACGGCCTGTGTGTGACATGGCATCCCAAGTATGCCTCCAAAATCTGACTGTTTGGAAACGAGCTCTCTCAATTCCTTCTTCGTTAATTGCTGCAAAATTGGAGGACTTAGTCGCCCGTCTTCTTTCCAGTAAATAAGATCAATGTATTCTTTTCCTCCAAAGTTCAGTCTTGGTATTGGAAACTTTCGGATTTGCTTTTGTGTTTTGCTTCTTCCAAGCATAATTCTCCTGATACTGAGCTAATTTTAAGGCAAACCTTTCATTTCTTCGATGTAAAGACACCTTGTTCAATTTTGAGGCTTCTTCTATTAGTCGACTGACTTTAAGATAGATACCTTTGGCGTTAATCGTAGGAAAAGAAAATTTCATCCAAATGTCTTCAATATCTTTTACAACAACCCTGTAACAATCATTAGCAGTTGCTGATCCTTTGGATTTAGCTTCTTCACGATGGCGCACAAAAAGGTAGTGTCTCACAACATCTGCTTTTGAAGGAGTCATGGTTGCTGGGCATTCCGTAGGATATCCAAAGGCTGCATTTGAGGACTTGCTTCTAGTAGTTATAGTTTATATTCAGAAGTAAAATCAAATTATATGTAATTTATAATTTATGATAATTCAAATTATAATTAAAGCAAAGGCAAATTATTTCTATTTATCTGAAAAATTATTATTGTTTATCTGAAACATAAAAATATCAAGCATTAAACAAACAATTTATCATGTAACATATAACAACATTAAACATATGCAAATATGATGGTAAAAAAGGGAGGAGGGGCATGTGATAGGGGTAGTAGGGTAGCACATGCTTGATTTTTTAATATTTTGTTAAAGTGATAAAAAAAAACCTCCTGACATAGTGTACTTTTTAAGAAATAAAATTTTTCTCATTTAAATATATGCAAATCTGAGGGTAAAAAAGGGAGGAGGGGCATGTGATTGGAGTAGTAGGGTAGAACATGCTTGATTTTTTAATATTTTTTTAAAGTGATTAAAAAAACATACTCACATAGAGTACTTTTCAAGAAATAAATTTTTTCCATTTAAATATATGCAAATATAAGGGTCTAAAAGGTGGGGGTTTGTGCTAGGGGTAGCAGGAGTAGCACCGCTTGATATTTTAATATTTTGTTAAGATGATAAAATGAAACTTCTCACATAGTGTACTTTTTAAGAAATAAAAAAATTCCCATTTTCGACCCGGCCAAGCTTACATGTTAGGTGTCAGTCATAACCTGGGCCCATTTGAGAGCGGTTGTGTGTTTTAGTGCCATTGTTTTTTTTTAATAAATTGGTCTTCAGAGTGAATAGAGAGTTAAATTTAATTAAAGTTCATAATGTTAATATGGAAAAAAGACACCATCGTGTCTGTGTGAATTCGCTAGACAATTTTTATGTATGTGGACAGTTTCAGCAAAATCACAACATTGGTCTATAACAAAAATGGCAAAACAAGCCTATTATCTTTATTTTGGTTGCCATTTTTGAGATCAAGACAAAGGTTGGGCACCGGATATATGCTGCATAGCGTGCTACGTATGTAAACCTGATTCAATGGATGAAAGGAAAGAAAAGCAGCATGCCGTTTGTTGTTCCTATAATATGGCGTGAACTAACCAGCCACCTTGAAGACTGCTACTTCTGTCTTACGAAAATTTCAGGTTTTTCGAGGAGCAGCAAAATAAAATTGAGCATCCAAACATTCTTTTAGCAATGAAGTCAGTTACCAGAGTTACAGAGTTACCAAGAACCACACCTAATTGAGCAAAGTGAGCTTAATGACCTAGTACGTGATCTAAATCTTTCAAAGCAACAAGCAGAACTTTTGGGATCAAGGTTGCAACAATGGAATTTACTGGCTGAAGGTAAGAGGATTTTCGTATTTAGAAAGAGAAGTCAGAAATTGTCGACGTTTTTTGGTGTGTCTAAACATAAATGGACCGATGGAAGAACTGAGATTTCAATCAACACAAAGCTGAACAATGGCGGTTGTTTAATGATTCGCCTAAAGTAAGCTTAAAGGTAGTTTTCTTGCATATTGGGAACAAAAATCTTTCAATACCTGTGGCCCATGCCGTTGGAATGATGGAAACTTATGAGAGCATGTCCCACATACTGAATACAAGCTAATATGAGGAACAAAGTTGGCAGTTATGTGGTGATTTGAAAAACATCGCGGTTTTGCTTGGACTGAAGGGGGGATTTACAAAGTATTGTTGTTTCTTTGGTTTATGGGATAGTCGAGTAAGAGAACACCACTATGTTGTTAAGCTCTTGCCACTAAAAGAAGAATTCTGTCCTGGGGAAAACAGTCTTAAATATATGCCATTAGTGGATCCTCAGTTGGTACTTCTTCCTCCGTTGCATATAAAGCTGGGGTTAATGAAAAATCTTGTGAAAGCTTTGGACGAAAATAGTGATGGTTTTAACTACTTAAAGCGAAAGTTTCTAAAATTAAGTGACGGAAACCTCAAAGAAGGTACAGTATCTTTATTGGTCCGCAAATTAGAAAACTTTTGTATGATAACAATTTCGATCTCAAATTAAAGTCCACTGAATTAGCTGCATGGAAATCTTTTAAGTCCTTAGTTCATGAGTTTCTGGGTAACAAAAAAGAAGAGATCTATAAAGAAATGGTAGAAGAATTGTTGCGTAACTATAAAAAGTTGGGATGCCGGATGCCATTCAAAATTAACTTTTTACATTCTTATGTAGACTTTTTTCCTGACAACTTGGGCGCCGTTAGTGATGTACAAAGTGAAAGGTACCACCAGGATATAAGTATAACGAAACAACGCAATCAAGGAAGGTGGGATCCAGCCATGATGGGTGACTACTGTTGGTTTTTGCAAAGGGTAGATGAAACCGTTCATAAGAGGAAAAATTAACTATATATATTGAATTTTCAGTTAGAGCAGCGCGTTTTTTTCACTTTTCCATTTTTTCTTAGTGTTTTTATAATTTCTGTCAACCATAATGTGAGAATACGATGCTTTAATAGTGAATAAAAATTTATTCGCATTAAATAGTGTCATTACTTTAAATTGTGTAATTAGTGATATGTACGTTTATATGTTTTGTATACAAATATAAGAAACCAGGATAAAAAAATCTGTGCGTGCTACGTCTTTTTGACTGTCATTTTTGTGATCAGCCTATCACAAACGCAAAGCCATTATTGAAGGTATTATACCAATGCCATGCAAAGAAATCAATATTATACAGTATATGAACGATAAGAGATGAACATTCACAAGTAATGTATCTTTCATTCTAAATTACACTCTAGGAATGAATAAACAATAGTACTGCACATTAATCATAGATTTTTATAAGCATGCCATTATTAATCGAGACTTCAACTTAGTTTTAAACGAATTTACACTAGCAATATTTTTTATATCGGCATTAAAAGTAGTAGTGTGGGCGCAAAAATGGGAAAGTGCAAATACAATGTCGCAAATGTTGATCAATTTGCAAAAGGGGGTGGGGAAAATGTTGCAAATGGGAGGGGATTAATGTTGCAAATGGGAAGGGTATTGCAACTTGGGGTAGGGGGAACCCCCAAATTGTGTGAAGGGGGGAGCTTTGGGGGATAAGCTGGGACGGTCTCCCCCCATAAAGAGGTATCCTAACTTAAGAAGGTAAGCCTTAACCTAAGAAAGAGAGAAAGAGAGACCATCCTTCGCCTGGCTCCGCCAGACGCATAATGTGAGGCCAGGCTACCAACACCTGTTATATAGATGGATGGGAGTTGCCAGTTATTTATTTTAATTATTTATATATGGAGGGGTTCCCAGAGAGCACTATTTCATTTATTTTTTGTATATATATGGAAGGCTGCCAGAGAGTACTATTTAATTTATTTATTTAAATATAGAGATTTGCCAGAGAGCACTATTATATTTATATATGGAGGGTTATCAGATACCACTATTTTAAATAATTATTTATATATGTAGGGTTGCCAGAGAGCACTATTTATTTCAATTATTAATATATGGAGGGTTACCAGATGTTTATTTTAATTATTTATTTATTAAAGGTAAGAGAGAAGATCTCAATGCTTTGAGGCGGTTACCAAATACCACTATAACTTAATTATTTATTTATTAAAGGTAAGAGAGAGAAGATCTCAGTGCTTTGAGGCGGTTACCATATAACACTACATAATTTAATTATTTATTTATAGGCAAGAAAGAGGGAGATGCTCGACTTAATTGGTTTAGCAAAAGTATTAAATAACACAACACATTATTTTTGTTTATTTAGTCGCAATACGAACCCATTTATTTGATCAAAAACTAATAATATAAGAAATACACAGGAATATATTGTACATTAATATGTAAAAGAAAACCTGCAAGTCCGTACATTCATTAAATCATCCTGATTGAAGGCGTGAAACAAAGACTTTATAATATATTTGACGTAAAACAAATAATTTTTCAATAATAAAAATAAGTAAAATTACATTCATTAATTAACTTTCATACTCTTATTAAACTATTTTAAATTATAGATTTATGATGGAAACGTGAATACAAAAAGAAAAAAAGGTAATCATACTGAATAATTATTTAAAAATTAAAAATTTTACTTCATACAGCATTTTAAATATCTAAACTTGACAGCTTCCTACAAAGATTAGAAAATAATGAAAAAAAGACGAAACTAGCATATAATCTCGATGTTGTCCTTTTATGATTGCAGCTACCAAGATAAGCAATGCGAATATTGAATTTCATACAACACAAACAGTTTACTGATAAAAAATACTCTATTCTAAATAGCGCATCCGATGTTTTAAGCAATAAAATTAAACCTATTGCCACGGTTTCGGTCTCATTTTATCACGGTATTTGAGTTTTCTACTTCGCTTTTCTTATGTTTTCCTGTCCCTTATCGGCACTTTCATCGAGAAAATAAATATACATTTGAAATACTTCATCTTATACTCAATTTAAACGTCATATACGAGGGTAATTCAGTAACTATCCGCACTTTTTATTTTCACAATTTTATTTTCACATCTAATAGATTATAAACACATCACTTCTCAACATAGTCTCCCTGTTTCTCAATACACTTAGTCCAGTGATCTACAAGCTCCCTAATGCCATCACAAAAGAATGTTTTTGGCTGTGTGCGTAGCCAGTCATGCACCTCCTCCTTCAGGTCATCATCGCCTTGGAATCGCTGACCTCTCAAAGCTTCTTTCAGTGGTCCAAACAGGTAAAAATCCCAAGGTGCCAGGTCTGAACTGTAGGTTGGATGATCGAGAACTTCAAATTTAAGTTCTTGAAGGCATTTTCTAGTCTGTGCGGCGGTATCAGGGCGCGCATTGTCGTGTAACAGAATAACACCTTCCGACAATGTCCCTCTCCGATTTTTGAGAATTGTTTGCTTTAACTCACTCCAAAGCATGTCAGAATACGATGCACTTGTTAGTGTAGTTCCACGCTCTAGATGATGTTGAAGGACAGGGCCTCGTGTATCCCAAAACAGTGTTAGTGTTAAACTGTAGCTCTATGGTGGAGTGAAAAGCTTGACCTTCGTAAGAATGAACAATTCGGGAGGAAGCTAACCAAAGGTGTATTTGTAGATTATATATATATATATATATATATGAATGTGTGATGCTAGTTAATAGAATGGTTAGCACAATAGTCTTTTATATAAAATTAAATTGTAACACACACTCACACAATTTTCCCTTCACAATCGAATTCCTCCTTACTTCTGTTTAGATTTAGGCCTAACTTATATACCTTTACCTAAACTGGGCAATAGAAAACCCAAAGGTATGTTAAATGCCTTATAGTTCATACATTAGGGGCCGCTAAGGGATATCTGTCGCAGGTATTTGTGCCCATAAAATATGTCAAAGTGAAAACTTTCGCTGAACATTTTTATAAAGATAAACACTCTTCCACGAACGGTCTCATATGATAATTTTTTTTCTTTAACTCGGCTAATTGAAGATGACAATAAAAACATTCGGTTATAAATTAGAAATTCAATCCTAAACTCATTTATATATATACACACACACGAGGGTACTTCAATAAGTGTCCGCACTTTTTATTGTAGTGATAATATAGTATAATTATATAATATATACTCGTAATAATGAGCCAAACTGAGATGTATAGGCTCATTTAGGCTAGTAACAGTATAGGCTTATTTAGGCTACTCGTAGCTGTCACATATCGTACGAGTAGTGAGCATGGCTGCGCCGCTTTCAATTTCAACTCAGGAAGAACAGAGATCCATGATTTGTTTTTTGTGGGCAGAAGGTGTGAAAGAGCTGAAATTCACACACGTTTGTGTGCTCAGTATGGGAATAATGCGTTACCATGGCGAAGTGTGTTCGAGTGGATTCAAATTTTCAAGGAAGGTCGGACATGTTTGACAGATGCTCAGCGCTCAGGACAGATGCTCAGCGCTCAGGCAGTGACAAGCAGGAAGAAGCCAGAGCCTTGATTTTCGATAACAGAAGATTAACAATAAAAGAAATTGCATCTTCATTAGACATCAGTCAAGGGTCAGCCTATTCAATAGTTCATGACATTCTTGGCTTTCACAAGGTTTGTGCAAGATGGGTGCCCAAACAGTTGACAGAAGAGCACAAGCGTAATCGTATGGACGTCTGCTCTCGTCTTTTGGCGCGGTATCATAATGAAGGTGAAAAATTTTTGGAGCGCATTATCACTGGAGATGAAACCTGGATCCATCATTATGAACCAGAATGTAAACGACAGAGCATGCAATGCAAGCATCCAACATCTCTCGTTGCAAGAACGTTCAAAGCGCAGCCGTCAGCAGGCAAAGTTATGCTAACACTGTTTTGGGATACACGAGGCCCTTTCTTTCAACATATCTAGAGCGTGGAACTACAGTACCAAGTGCTTCGTATTCTGACATGCTTTGGAGTGAGTTAAAGCAAGCAATTCTCAAAAATCGGAGAGGGACCTAAACATTTTAATATATATCCCAAGTAACCAAAACATTATTTATAATTTAATATAATTAAACGAGTTTAATTTAAAGTTCTGAAAAGATAAATTGTAAAAGTTAAAAAGACATTCATATCTAATGTTAATATTTAAAAAGGGAATATTCGAACTGACCTAAATTACAATCTTATCACATCATGCTTTGTGCGCGTATCTTCAATCGTCGGAACGAGAGATGTTACACACACATTATTCTTGTACATCTCTTATCTTGAGTTGTATCATCCCCGTTATATCTCCTACAGTAAAATTTGGTAAGAGAAAGATTTTTTTTTTTTATTTCATTTGAAGTTGTAACTGTTGAGATACTGTTTTACCAGTGAATCTTAACCTCGTTAAACTCGATATGGTTTTCCAAAAACCTTTACGTGATAGAATGCTACATAATGTTGTATAAGTCCATTCATTTTATTTTTCCATATAGTTAATAATCCAGGTCATTACCCGCTATTTTTAAACGGTTCAGACAAGGATATTCATTTACTTTTTTCTTTCGAGTGGACTATTGTCTTTCTTCTCTCCGTACACATTTTTCAGTAGTTGTATGGAAGGCTTCAGCATCATTTCACAATTATTTTAAGAGGACTTTTATTAATTCAAATTTAGATGCAAACTGGATATCGCAGATTTTACTCTCTTTTTACAAGAAATTAGTTGCACGTATTCAGTAAAACATGTTTTAATATACGATAACCTGATTATTATATATAATGATCACACATTAATAACTTCGTGCTATATTTGAAATTTTCCCTTTTTCTGGCTGGAAGGCTACTAAAATTTTTTTCACTGAAAACAATATCAACAGATAATGGATGTATACCATTCTGTACTCTAAATTATGTACACGATGGGAATCCATACAAATAATAAAGTTTAATTTATTGAGCAGACAAAAAAAAATGTAGGTTTAATTAATTACATCGTCGGATTCATCGCCAAATATAACTCTTGATAAACTCGAATTCACCTGGCTGTATCCCGAATCAACACGTATGAGCATTGGAGAGCGCTGCTGGACCGATCTGGGGGTGCCATGCTCTGTAGGAGGGCATGTATAATGGGCCCACAGATCTGGAGATGGTGGTATTCATCTTGCGTACAAGCACTCGAACTCTGACCCTGACGATGGTGAAAGTGTGGACAAGGCTTGTAAGCGGTTTATGTCACATGAGCCACATGAACCTTCTGTAGCTGTAGATACAGTTTCTTCGTCACTCATATCTGAAAAATCCAACCTAAAGGTTAGTAAAATAACAAACATAGTGTTATTTAAACTGTATGTGTAAATTATTTTCCATGAAATGGCCACTTCTTTTGATTATGAGCTGTATATATTTTATATACAATAGAGTATAATTTAATAGATTGTCTACTGAATTTCATAAAATAACATCGTAATTATATTACATTTTTTAAATTCCAGTCAAAATAAGTACCCATTTATTAACAATTGTTAGTTTTAAATACAGAAGTTTTATACAACCCATTGATCATGTTACCTTTGTATCTTTCTGACAGGTGATTCATCTTTGGAAGATGATTGGACACTAATCCTTAGTTTTGTACGTCGTTTTCTGCACGGAGTCGAGCTACATGGGGGCGTTTGATCCCCATCAAATACGCTAGTTGGACCACTGAAACAAAAAATAATAATAATGATGCGAGTTTTCGTTATTAATGATACAGTTTACGGCAGCATAAATAACTGCTATGATATGTTGTTTACGCAATTAAACGTATGTTATTTTATTTTCACTATTTCTTCACTATTTGAATTTAAGATGTGACCACTCAAGGTTCTGGAAATATTTATTGTTCTCAGAACGAAATAATAATTCAGCATTTAATATATACTGTGGCATGATGTGGTTAGTTTAAAATAATTATTTCTGTAAAGTAAATAGTACTGGGACTTACTTCACTTAAAACCTTTCGAAAAAACGATCAGTTATTTAAAATGTATCTGCAAATCAACCTTATATCATATCCCTGATACAATATACAAAAGAAGTTAGCAACATACTGAAAGAACAAGTCGAGAAATAGAATTACACATTAATAAGCTATAGTGACGAGGCTTAATCCAGATTTTGACTAGCATATCGTTACTACTTGGATTTAAACAAATTTATACAAAATATCAAGCTGGAACAATATGATCAGCCTTACGCATGTATTATGGTAATCTGACTACATCATTGAATTTAGTAGGCTTGAACTAATAATGATAATTTCGGGAAGAAGATTTACACACTTACCTTGAGCGTTTTTTACGCCTCTTTACACAACGTTTCTGTCTCCTAGGCATTACGTTACCGGCAATATTGCACTCTTCAGAACTCACGTCTGGAAAATAATACCGAACGTCATCATCATCGGTGCTGAAAGAGCTGCAAATAAAAACAGGGGAGTAATATTCGCTCTTATCTTGATGGTGATTTATATATACATGTATCGTATAACAGCCGACCCTTTAAAATGTCAGCTACGTGATATGTAGCATACCTCTCTCAGTGCTTTTCCGAAATTTGGACTGTTTCCGAATTTTTTTAAAATAAGATATTTAATGTAGATTTTTACGCTGATTCAAAAATGTAAGTCTGTTTTTGGAGAAATGAGCGGTTCAAAAGTTATGTTTGTTATTATAATTTTGTATTAGGTCAAAAACTATAACAATACAACTGAAAACTAATACAAGAGTTATTGTATTCTTTAGTAATATTGGCTATGTCACTAAATATTTGTGTGAATAGATTTCGACCGTTATTTTTCTGTCGCCACATGAATTCGCACAAGTAGGTATCAATAATTTGCCGGTGAGTCCCTGACTCTCTCTCATTGCTTCGTTTGGCTTTATTCCACATAGATTCAATGCCTTGTGTTAGGTTCGGTTAGGTTAAGTTAGGTTCGGTTAGGTTAATTAGATTAGGTTAGGTTAGGTTAATTTCTCCAAAAAACCTTACATTTTTTAAATCAGCGTAAAAATCTACATTAAATATCTTATTTTCAAAAAAATAGGAAACGGTCCAAATTTCGGAAAAGGACCACTCTCTCCTACGTCACGAATTTTAAATAGAACAGTAAGCAGGATTTAATGTTTTTTAAAAACTTACTTGTTTAATTTCTCACCTGATTTGTGAAAAATATACAGTCAAAAACATACAAACCTGTTAAGACTACATTACCCCATATAAATAACCATTACAAAATGTCTGCACTAATTAACTTCACAAAATCCACATTTTTCTACAAACTCGTCGTTAACTAACTTTCACTACCTATATTGCCAGGTTAGGCAGCCATGTTAGATGTGTGTCGAATCTGCGACTCTCTGGTATCGTAACATTCAATGAACTGATGTCAAGTATGTGCTCATCCGTCAGGTTATATATATATATATATAGTATATATTGTACGCCCGAGGATGAACTGATAACGACTTATAATGTTATAATGTTTCAGACCAACAAAGAACCTAGGATCCACTCATGGCTGGTCTGCCTAACTGTGTTTGTAATTGTGTATTCCGCATGTCCTCCGTGGTGGCTGAGGGGACCTACAATTTTACGTGGGTTCCGAACCACAAAAACCTTAATTTTACTACCTTAAACTATACCCAAACTATCAACATATGCGTCTAATCGATTTTTAAACATGTTTATGGACGTGCTACTAATTACTTCTACCGGCAAACTATTCCACCTATTTACTATTCTATGCATACAAAAGATTTTGGCAACTGCTGTTTCGAACCTTCTACTTGTCAACTTACACCCGTTATTTCTAGTCCTATTATAGTGAGATACTTCGAAAAAGCTATCTCTATCTACGTTATCGAACCCATTCATAATTTTGAAAAACTGGATTAGATCACCCCTTAGCCTCCTAGTCTCGAGTGTAGTCAATTTTAACTCCTTAAGCCTATCCTCGTACGACTACGACCTAAGCGACGGAATCATCTTAGTTGCTTGTCTTTGAACTCTTTCGATTTTGTCTATATCTTTTCGCATATGCCGATTCCAAAATTGGATCGCGTACTCCAAATGGGGTCTAACTAAAGATTTATAAAGAGGAACAATAATATCGCGCGATTTGTACTCAAAATTCCGAGCTATAAAACCTAGCACTTTGTTCGCCTTATTAACCGCTGCTGTACTTTGTTACGCCACCTTTAAATCACCAGTGACGATAACTCCTAAATCTTTTTCCTGTTATACGGTTGACAAATCCTTCCCTGACATACTATATTACCGTTACGCGAACCTATATGTAAAATTTTGCGCTTATCTACGTTAAATCTCATTTGACATGTGAGTAGTCAATCTAGGACTTTATTCAGATCTTCCTGGATTTTACCTCTATCTTCAGCATTAATTGCCCTACCACCCAACTTCGTTTCATCCGCAAACTTTGAAACTGTACTGACTAAGACGACATCTAAATCGTTGATATATATATAAAAAAAGGGGCCCAATACAGAACCCTGACCCTGAGGAACGCCGCTCGCTACATTAGCCCAAGACGACTCCGCTCCATCAACGACCACCCCCTGTTTTCTACCTCGCAACCACTCTTCTATCCAGTTTATTACTACACCCCTGATTCCATGAGCCTTAGTTTTTTTCAAAGAGTCTTTTGTGTGGTACGGTGTCAAACGCTTTTTGAAAATCTGAATACACTTCATCAACCGCCCGATGACTATCGTGAACTTCAAACGCTTTTAAAAAATTCTAAAAGATTAGTTAAGCAAGATTTGTTTCGCCTAAAACCGTGCTGCGTATTTCTAACCAAGTTATGCAATTCTAAGTGTTCGACTATACGATCCCTAATTATTGATTCCAGTAGCTTACCTACAACAGACGTTAAACTGATTGGCCTATAATTTCCCGCCGCACCTTTATCGCCTTTCTTAAAGATAGGTGTTACATTTGCTAACTTGAAATTATCTGGTACGCATCCCTCAGAAATAGACGCGTTAAAAATCTTTCTTAGCGGCAAAACAATGCTTTCTTTTAATTCTTTAAGTTGTATGGGATATATGGAATCCGGCCCATGTGATTTACGCATTTTCATTTCAACAATATAGCGCATTACCTCCTTTTCACTAACCACAATATTATCTAAAGTATTACCATTATCAAAAGGTATTATGTCTATGACCGTAGGGATATTCGTTACATCTTCTATAGTAAAAACTGACATAAAAAATTCGTTTAGCAAGGTAGCCATTTCCTTGTTTTCAGAAACTAGCTCTCCGTTAACACTTTTCAACGGTCTCAAGACACTTTTTACTGGATTGCTATTGTTGACGTATTGAAAGAATCGCTTGGGGTTTTCTTTACCGTCACGAGCTATGGAGATTTCAAATTCGCGCTTGGACTTTTTTATTACACTTTTCGCTTCACGCCTTCGACATATGTAGTTGTTTCGTAACCACAAGTTCTCCTTATCGCACTTATGTAGCCTACAAGCCCTATCTATACTCTTTATAATGTCTCCTACTCTAGAAGTAAACCACAAGGGCTTGTTGTTTACTTTCGCAAGCTTAATTTTGTACGATACACATTCCTCATTTATGTATAGTCCTAAATCCTGTTTCAAACGATTCCCACATTAGTTTTGCGTTGGAGATCCCCATTACGTTTTCCCAATTGACGCGGGACAAATCATTTCCAAATTTACTAATGTCTGAGTGCTGGAAGTTAGGAATTTTAGTCGAGTTAGCTGGTTTCGAGTAACTTACTGAGAGGACAAACTCTACCATATTGTGATCGCTACTGCTTAACGGTTCTATTACTTGAAGATCCGTGATTAGCCTATCATCCGTAGTTATTACTAAATCTGAAATACGGTCCAACCTCGTAGGTTCCCAAACCTTTTGAATAAGAAAGCTATCCTCGAGAAAATTAACTAAACGATTACCTTCCGCGTCTCCCTGCATTGTATCGTATTTCACGTTGGCGCAATTAAAGTCACCCTTAATTAAGGCCTGCTCACTACCTATTATTCTCTTTAGTTCATGACATAACGCTTCGTCCGTATCATCTGTATGATTAGGAGCCTATATATAACCGCAACAACAAGTTTGAAATCGTTCAATTTAAGGTCTGCTAAAGTCGAATCTATCGGTTCTAGAATTGTGTGCTTTATTTCTGTATCTTTCGCAATATTATCTTTGATATACAAGATAACATCGCCTCCTCTCCTAACTATTCAGTTTTTACAACCACTTATTTGATACTCCCCTATAAAGTCACGTGTTTCAGTGCTAAGCCACGATTCATTTATCGCAAACAAACCATCGTCTTTACAAACAATTAAAGAAAAAAATTCATTTATTTTATTTCGTAGGTTAAGAGCATTTAAGGATAGAACCTTCAAATTGTTTGTAATTGCGATATCTTCGCGAGCGCAGGGGAAATTTGAGGAAATTACGCCGGGACCGTTTGAGTTACGGCAGCCTGAAAAGAAGAGACAGTATTATAAAATAGTCTTCCTAAACGCGCAGCTCCAACGTCATTAAGATGAATTCCATCTCCGAGGAACAAGTCCCTCCTGCCGTAGAAACTGTTCAAAAAATTTGCAAAATGCACTCCTTCTTGTTGCAAAAAGGCTTTAGGTTATTGTTGATATAGTTCGCCTTGCTGTAGAAATCGTTACGTTAGATAATTCGAGGAAGTATACCTGTTAAAACAATCTTATTAGTTTTTCCTTTAGTCGCTCTAGTAAGTCCCTGTACCTAGCCAGCAGCTCTTCCGATCTAGAATTTAAAACGTTATTAGTACCGACATAAATAACATACTGTACGTTGTGTTCTCAGAGATTCCCTCTGTAAAATGGTCAACACTATTAGTTATATCCTCCACCCTTGCACCAGGGTAGCAGTAACGGCGCCTACGACGAGGGTTTCTCCCACAAAATTCCTCGAGCTGCACTCGAACTATGGAATCACCAACGAGTCGTTTTTCCTGTTCATCAGCATCTTCGGAACCTAAAACAGAAAACTTATTGTTTGTTATTACTGGTAGCCAAGTCTTAGGTTTTCTCAATGGGGCTCCATTACGCACTTGAACGAAGGGTTCGGAACTAGGGGAAGAGAGAGGGCTATTGGTACTATTTTTATTATTAGTAGAAACTGAGGCAGGAGGGGTCGTAACTGGAGTCTCAAGGGATTTTAATTTTGCCGTCAGGAGCATCACCCTTTCTTCAAGCCCCATTCTGACCTCCCTCTCACGTTCTAACTCGTTTCTCAGCACTTCCATGCTTGAGCACCACCTGCAAACTAACTGTTCATTATTATTAGCCATTGTAAACGCGTAAGCGGCAAATTTCCCTTCACAGCGACTGCAAGTACTTGACAGGGGTGCCATGCTATTAATTAAAAAAAAAAACCGAGCGTTTGGAAATTAATAAATTACAACGTAGGTCTACCGCGTGCTTATTGTGCCGTCACCTGCGCAAGCCCGCAAAAATGATCTTGAAACGCAGAAACAGGTTCCTGTAACACAAATTTATAGTAAATGAATATGTACTTAATTAAGCTACCGAAGAAGGATCTGTAAAAGAAAAGATATTTATAGAACTTATCTGTCCGCTATTCGACCGACTTTTTTCTTTCCTTTTTTTCATTTTTCCCAAGGTGGGTGACCACACCCTACTTGATCCCCGTAGCAAGGGAAAATGACCCTATGAAACCTCGTTTTCTAATAGATTTGAAAAACAAACGGGGCAAACAAGGGAAATTCAACCTTATGAAACCTCGTTTTCTAATAGATTCGGAAAACAAACAAGGCAAGCCACGTGCACTAGCCTTGGTTTAATCAAATAATATAGTAATGAACAAAGTCAATAAATGAAATATATTCTTTAATGAATGATTAGTAACACGAAGTAATTTAGTTAAGAAAGCACCAAACACTATTTTTTTTAAAGACACTTCAAAGAAAACCAGTTATTCAATTGGTGACACTGGACACTCGATAAAACACGTCTGTTCTCAAGGAAAGACTGATCCCCATACATCGTGGAGCATTGAATACGCATTCCCCCACAGGTAAGAGTTCCGATCGGCTTATATATATACAACTGAACTACGTCTGCCTTAGAGTAAGTTTGGGGTATGTAAACACATGTACCAGCCGTTACGGATCTGTCTGCGCTGAATTCCCGGTTTGGCTAAGTCTCGTCGACAGAACGCTGTTTAATAAAGAATTCTCTTATTTCAAAAGACTGGTAAGTCTAAAATCAATGCTAAATACTTAACTGTTGATAGTTTATTAACATTCAAATATACTGATGATAGTAATGACTTAATTAAAGTTAAGATATGTAATCATATTTTCCTTTTCCAAATAGAAATGAATACTCTTGCAGCAAATAATTATACTATTTTATATATATATATTATATATATATATATGTCGGATATGATGTTATCCGTTAAAGGTAGTCTCAGTATGTCATTTCCTCGCACCCACAAGGAAGTTTATACCGCTTAATTATTTTATTCTGACTGCGAATTTCGAAGACAACAATTTATACCCTCGGTTGATGGCGTCCGCTGTCTCTCAGTCCGTTGAGAGAAGGGAATGCTGTTCTCCGTTGGAAGGATATAAAATGACGAGTTTTCCTTTGTTAGTCCTTTATTTCTCAAAGTTGAAATCACTAATAAACACACTTAACACAACACTTGCTTAGAGAATAGTAAGAACGAACGAGAACCCAATTTGGTTGACTAACCACTCGAGAGGTGTGCCACGAACTGCCTCCCTGGAGATGATTTTCCTCGAGGAGGTTCCGTGTTGCCACGTTTACAAAAGATTGTTAAATCACAAAGTCCTATTATAACACTGATATTAGTCAAGAATTTATATAATGGTGGTTCGACACCTTAACTCTTTTTAACAGAAGAATTTATATAATTGTGGTTTATAATAGTCGAAAGAACATTTAGAATTTAGGAATTTCTGTTTAAGATTCTAGGCGTGGCAATGGTGGAGAGCCTCGTTAGACTTATCGAGGGGATGCCAGAGAATCTTCTGGGCATAAAGGCGATTCACACAAATATTAGGAATTCTAACGGAGTCATGTTTTAATTTATACGAGCAGAATAATATCTTTTAAAGAATTAATATGTTAATTCATACAAACAGAATGTCTTTAAATTTTAACACAAATTTATTTTTCCTGTGGAAACACTTTTCCACACACACATATATATATATATATATATAATATATATATATATATATATATATATAAAATGTGTGACGGCGCAAATTTGTGTGCCGAAATCTCTTACTAAAATAGGAACATTAATTTTAGTTTTAATATTTTGTTGTTTAAATCTCTAAAGAAAAGTTGTTTAGATTATTGTTATTGAAGAATATCAGTAGGTTTTTTGATACATGATTAAAAAATAAAAATGTTTCAAATTGTTTAAAGTTCGTTCGAGTTTTATTTTTGGCTTCTCATGGTAATTGTATCACCTTCCTTTGGGTAGGAAGAGAAAACAAACTGACCTTCGTGTATGATGGTTTGTCTTCTCTTAGTTTCGTGGTTAAACTTTTGGGAAACAGATTTCGAATCCACTTGTTAAATTGGACCATGACGTTGGTCATAGATTTGAGAAACCAACTAGCTTCGAAGAAAGGACTATTTATGTTGATTTTTAAGGATAAGGAGGAGCTTTCTTTTGGAAGGGAACGTCAATGTCCAATCAAAAGACAATGATTCTTGTAACACCCACTGAGGAAAAAGAGAAATTCCTTTTTTCCTTATGTATGGATGAAAGCTTTCGTAGAGACGACCTTATGTAATGAAAATGTTTTTGGTAGATCATTCAGAATATTGTAAGGGGAAGTCCTTGAAATTTTAAGGTGTAACTTAGATTTCTAAGTTAATTGTAGCTCCGTCCTCGGAAACTAAAGTGGCTTATAAACAAACAAATCTTTAAATTCTGTGGCATGAATGAAAATTTCTAAGTTGAGTTAAAACCGTTTCACGTTGTTCTAAAATCGGGATTTCCTTTGTTTTACGCGAACTTGTTTGTAAGATCTTAATGTTAGTCACCAGAAAGAGAACTTTGTGAAATTTCTTTAAATTTAATTATTGTTCACATATGAAATTCTAAACTTGTAAATTTTCAGAATATTATGTTTCCTCAAAGGAAAGAGTAAAAATCTTGTGGTGATCTTGTTTCCCGAGGAAATCGGTGAAGTTAGTGCATGACCTTTGTGAAAATTTATTTGATCTAATTGACGGACTTTTTTTATTAGGGAAAAACTGCGGGATTCGTGCAGGATTTTTGTGTGTAAATTTCTTAAATTTTTTGTCCGTAAACTACTTCTGTACACATAGTCTTAGATTTTGGAATTTGAATTTAGTGCTATTACTAGAGTTACACGCATATCAAAAACCCCTCTGTATAAATGTTTTTTTGAGACTTAAATAATTGTAACCATTTTCTTTAAATCGAGAATTTGATTTTCTTGAAACAAAATTTGTAATCGCACTCCCATATATTTCTTTTCAATTTATGTCCTATTTTGAGTGAAATAAAATAAACTTAATATGAGGGAGAGTGTTGTTTTATGCTACCTTGCAATAGGCCTCTCTTGTAAGCTGAGGGAAAACTAACATTGAAAGTTGAAATTTAAAGTGGGTTTCAAGGAAGCCAAGAAAACTACGCGCATAAAATTGAAGGGCCATCCGAGTGGATAGGCAGAGTCATCCTGAAAGAAACGAACCCGCACGTGCGCAATAAGTGCAATTGGAAAAGGGGTTGTACCACAATATATATTGTGTTTATTTATTGTGGATCTCATTTCACGTTCTTTCTCGAGAAAATTTAAAACACATCCTTATTTTGTTTTCGGGGAATGAAATATTTTACATGCATCTTAATTTAACACTATATCCTCTTTGTAACAATTTCAGAACGATGGAGAGCTAAGCCCCTGAATGTAGTTTGACGATCACCGAATCACAGGTTGAACGTATTAAAAACCTGGTTGATGATCTTGGTGACCCTTAGAAACGAAGCCCCTTTTTATGAATGAATATATATATGGTAAATAGCTAACACCGTTCACAATAACGCTGTATTCGTTGATTCCAGGAACTATATCATAAAACCTGACACCGGCGATTGCTACACTACGGAAGATTTGACATTAGTTGATGCTGTGGATGCAAATGAGCGGGAGAAAGATCCATTATGGGTGCCATCCGATAAACTCGCATACAGTGACACCAACGACTATGCGATTGAATTTACAGCAGAGGATTTTGCGTTGGTTGATGCCATAGAGGAAGTAGAATATGCTAAGCAGTCTCCACGAGGGAGCATCTTAATTGCAGCCCAAGACCTACTTCACATTATCGTAGACGAGCTGGGAGGCGATAACGATATTCAGTCACATGTAGAAATTGAGTTGGTTGATCTTACAACAGATAGCCCCTCTAGTGATGAGTACCACCATCAGAATCCTTGAGTATCTTTTTATAGTTTGGGTAATAATCAAGAAGTGTACTTCCAAACATAGAAATATAGGGGTAAGATTTTGCTGAATAATTTTCAAGTAACAAGTAAAGCCGGCTTACTTCCGCGAGAAATATATATATATATATATATAATATATATATATATATATATATATATATATATAAAACAGAATTGAACTTATTCACCATAAATTCAGCTCCACAACATATTCTCACTGACAAATCACATTGACTCGACTAACTTTTACAATTTATCTTTTTAGAACTTTAAATCAAACTCTTTAATTATATTAAATAATAAATAATGTTTTGGTTACTTGGCATATATATTAGAATGTTTAGGTATTATTTTAGTTTGGTTTAAAAGGTCTTTTGAAAATCTGTATATTATATACAGGGTGTCCGAGAATTATCTGTACAATTTTTAGCTGTTATTAAAAGTCAACCATGAGGTATAGAAATTCCAGTGTTGTCCCATTTTACAGAGAATCTCATTAAGTTTTTTCTGATACCACATTTTGACAAGTTTTTTAGAAATTCCAGTGTGTCCAAACATTATCTGTACAATTTCATCTTTTAATAAAATTCTTGATAACACACGTAAAATTCTTAAACAAGATTATTTAGAATCTGTATTTTCAAAAGTTTCTTTTATTAAAGTAACGTTGTTACAAACATTCGATATGTGCACCATTAGTGATTCGCAAAACATCCAATCGATACTCCAAATGTTGCCATGTACGCTGCAGCATATCCACATCAATTCGCTCAATAGCAGCTGTGATTCTTGCTTTTAAATCATCAATGTCTGTCACCCGCGTACATTTCTAAAAAACTTGTCAAAACGTGGTATCCGAAAAACCTTAATGAGATTCTCTGTAAAATGGGACAAGACTGGAATTTCTACACTTCATGGTTGACTTTTAATAACAGCCAAAAATTGTACAGATAATTCTAGGACACCCTGTATATTCGCCATTATCTTCCACCTCTTTTCAAATTTGCCTCGTCATAAAATTCGATGGTAATGCTGAGGATAAACTCTGAACACATATAGACTAAGCAATTTTTTTAATTATGTAAATTGTTACCACGCAAAACGCTTAATATACGACAAATTTCTCAGCATGGGTTACCACTGGAGAAGTCGCTTGGTTTTTTTCTTTAACATGAAATAGTCTGTAGTGAACTAGTTACTCGTTTTTCTAAATATTTATTTTAACATGTAATTCCATACTCCCTCATACATCAAATTCCGAACTTTGGAGGGATGAGTAAAGAGAAGTAATCTGCCTTTACAGACGGGGTTTTTCGCGTATGGAAAATTAGACCTTCCACAAAAATACGATTTTCTTCTACGATTAATTTATTTTATAGGTAAAACGTTTCACATCTTTAGTAATTACCGATGTAAAAATAAAGCTTGTGTGCAATTTTCTCATTCATATCAGACGATTTTATTCAATCTTAGGATAACTGATTATATAGAAGTGGCTAATTAAAATTATGATGAGATGCCCCTTTTCATATTATGCACATAAACTTAGGAACAGCAAGAATAATCCAATAATACTGACGGGTAACGAAAGAAACGTTTTCCTCCTTAGTAATACGTTTTTATGATATACAGGGTGTTTGAAAACTTTCTGTACAAATTGTAATGGGGGATAGGCAACACCAAGACAAACCCTTTTCGTCTATAAGTGTATGTCCGCTGACGTCACCATTCAGCGCGAGAGGGCGCCGCTGCAATTGGCTAAAAGGTGAAGTGGGCTAGACTCGCGCTTGCCGCGGGCATTCTTAAATCGGACGTAGTACGTAACATGGAGCGCTTCACGACTGCTGAGATGGCTGACATGCATATGGTGTATGGGGCTGCCAATGGAAACGGAAGAGCTGCTGTGAGGTTGTACCGACAGCGCTTCCCAAACAGACGTGTGCCAAACCACCAAACGTTTGCGCATTTGCATCGGCGACTGCGAGAAACTGGAACATTCCATGCAAACATGCATGACACTGGTCGGGAGAGAAACGTGCGCACTCCTGACATGGAAGAAGAAATCCTGCGGCGATTTGAGGACAATCCAAGCGCAAGCACGCGAGGTGTTGCACGTATCCTCGGTGTGAACCACGACCTGATCTGGAGAGTGTTGCACGAGCAGCAGTTACACCCGTTTCATCGTCAGAGAGTCCAGGCATTACAACCTCGGGATTACCCTCTTCGTGTGGAATTCGCACGCTGGTTTCTGCAGCAGACAGCGGTGCAGCCTAATTTTCCGGCTTATGTGCTGTTCACAGATGAGGCCGTAGGATTTCTTCTTCCATGTCAGGAGTGCGCACGTTTCTCTCCCGACCAGTGTCATGCATGTTTGCATGGAATGTTCCAGTTTCTCGCAGTCGCCGATGCAAATGCGCAAACGTTTGGTGGTTTGGCACACGTCTGTTTGGGAAGCGCTGTCGGTACAACCTCATAGCAGCTCTTCCGTTTCCATTGGCAGCCCCATACACCATATGCATGTCAGCCATCTCAGCAGTCGTGAAGCGCTCCATGTTACGTACTACGTCCGATTTAAGAATGCCCGCGGCAAGCGCGAGTCTAGCCCACTTCACCTTTTAGCCAATTGCAGCGGCGCCCTCTCGCGCCGAATGGTGACGTCAGCGGACATACACTTATAGACGAAAAGGGTTTGTCTTGGTGTTGCCTATCCCCCATTACAATTTGTACAGAAAGTTTTCAAACACCCTGTATATATATATATATATATATATATATATATATATATATATATATAATATATAAATAAATATATATATAAATGAGTTAGGATTGAATTTCTAATTTTAACTGATTTTTTTATTGTCATTTTCAAGTAACTGAGTTAAAGAAAAAACTTTATCTTTTGAGACGGTTCGTGGAAGAGCGTTTATCTTTATAAAAATGTTGAGCGAAAGTTTTCACTTTGATATGTTTTATTGGCACAAATACCTGCGACAGATATCCCTCAGCGGCTCCTAATGTAAAAACTATAAGACATTTATCATACCTTTGGGTTTTCTATTGCCCATTTTAGGTAAAGGTACATAGGTTAGTTTTAAATCTAAACAGAAGTAAGGAGGAATTCGACTGTGAAGGGAAGAGTGCGTGTGTGTGTGTGTGTGTTCCAAGTCAACCTATAGTTTGATATGCATGGGGCCGATTGATACGTGCAAATGCAATATATCGCCAGAATAATAATTTGATTTTATAAAACATTTCGCTTTGAATCTGAGCTAAAATGTTTTTCCTCAATAATTAAGACATTATTGGAGAAATGATATCTTGCAATTTATACACATTAAGGGGAGTGACATCATTGTAAAAAAATGCATATAAGAAAGATCCTTTGCAAAAGTTATAAAATAACCAATACGGTACAACGGTTCTCGTGCAAATTCGCTTGAATCCGAGTCAAAGAGATTATTACTCACGTAAATATTGAGGGGCCTATTACACTAGGGAACAACATTTTTGTTTCTTGAAAACTATTTGGTGTTTCTTACAGAACATTTGGTGCTGATTCTAAATATGGTTTCAGAAGTTTTCTATCACTCATAGTTTTCGAGAAAATAATATTTCCATTTACTCAGAGTTTTCCCAAAATATTAGTTAAAATTAAGTGTACTAATTTAATTTTACTTTCTTTTTTTCCAGGTTAACTATATTTAATAGTTTTTTGCATTAAAAAAATATAGCTATTTAAACAAACAGATTTTTAATAAAAAGAAATTTTTTTTTCAAGTTTTGCTCAAATTTTAAAATTTTTCATAGTAGAAAAAATTGGTTTTTCATTCCAAAAAGTTTTCCGTGATTTCAATAATTTTCCGCCAGCATGTATCGAAACTGTATTAATCCCAGAGATACATTTTGCTACGTATGTGGAGAACTGACCATAATGGCACAGAGGAAGACGATGACCCCACTCGTGAAGAAGGCTTACGAACTTTATTTTGGATGTAAGGTAGGCGACCAAGACAAATCCTGGGCACCTCATATCTCATGCATTTCCTTTGCCGTCACTCTTAGGGATTGGATTAAAGGTACCCGCAAATCTATGCCATTTGCCATACCAATGATTTGGAGATAGCCCAAGGTTCACCTAACGGATTGCTATTTTTGTATGACTAACGTTTCAGGATTCTCTGCCAAAAATAAACATAAAATTCAATACCCAAATCTTGCATCTGCCATGAGACCAGTACTACATGACGATGATAACCCAATTCCAACTCCCCCAAAGTCATGGACACTGGATGAAGAGTCTGAAGTTGAACCAATGGAAATTGATGACACTAAAGATACAGACTTTCAGCAACCTGAATCAAATAAACCACGTATGATAACGCAGGTTATGCTGAATGATCTCGTGAGAGATTTGGACCTTCCGAAAAAGAAAGCGGAATTATTGGGCTCCAGGTTACGTGAATGGAATTTGCTGGCAAAAGATACAAGCATATCGGCGTTCCGCACTCGCCAAAAAGATCTGATGCAGTATTTCTCCTCGTCAGGTGGTTTATGCTACTGTAATAATGTAAATGGACTGCTGTTAGCTCTCGGTCATGAGCACAAATCTGAAGATTGGCGTTTATTTATTGACTCTTCGAAGCTAAGCCTCAAGGTTGTACTACTTCACAATGGAAATAAATACCCTTCCATTCCTGTAGGGCACGCTGTCCACATGAAGGAATCTTACGAAAATATGAAACTCATCCTTCAGCAGATTAATTATGACCAGTTTCGTTGGTATATATGTGGAGATTTAAAAGTCGTCGCGCTTCTTCTGGGAATGCAGCTCGGTTATACGAAGTTCTGCTGCTTCCTTTGTGAATGGGACAGCAGAGCCAGAGATTCGCATTATTTTGTAAAGGATTGGCCACTTCGTCAAAAATGTATCCCAGGACTGAAGAATGTGTTTCATGAACCCTTAGTTGACCCCAAGAAAATATACTTACCGCCACTTCACATCAAACTTGGCATCATGAAAAATTTTGTCAAAGCAATAAACAAGGAAGATGAGGCATTTAAATATTTGAAGAAAAAGTTTTCACGACTTAGCGATGCAAAGATAAAAGAAGGGATCTTTGTTGGTCCCCAAATCAGAGAGCTCATGAAAGATCAAAAGTTTGATGATGCCTTGAGAGGAAAAGAAAAAGTGGCATGGGAGGCCATGAAGAATGTTGTCACAAATTTTCTAGGGAACATCAAAGCCTCTAACTATGAAAAAATAGTGCAGGACATGATTGAAGCATATAGGTTATTGGGATGTAATATGTCACTAAAAATCCATTTCTTGCACTCCCATTTAGATTTCTTCCCTGAAAACCTCGGCGACGTAAGCGATGAGCATGGAGAAAGGTTCCACCAAGATATAGCTACTATGGAGAAACGCTACCAAGGGAGGTGGGATCCGGCAATGTTAGCTGATTACTGCTGGACATTAATGCGAGAAGCTCCTAATGAAAACTACAAGAGAAAATCAGTGACAAAGAAGTTTTAAGAAGAATATTTTAAATGCCAATCTGCCACTAATATAATTTTTATGAAGTATTTTACTAACTTCTATACACTTTTTGAATAAATATTAAAATACAAATTTCTCAGTAACCTTGTCTATTCGTAGCTTTAGAATTTAAAGTTAAATAATTTTTTTTAAAAAGTTCAAATTATCGAGATTCTATAGGTGTGTGTATGTGTGTGTAATGTGCTAATCCTTCGATTTAATTAGCATCACACTTTCTTATATATATATATATATATATATATATTATATATATATATATATATATATATAACCTATACACACACACACCTTCGGTTAATCTTTGGTTAGCTTTCGCCTGAATTGTTCATTGTGACGTAGGTCAATCTTTTCACTCCATCATAGACCTACAGTTTAACATGGAATCCGAACCACGTTCCATATATATATATATATATATATTAGAAAACCATTAAAACGTAAGAGTATTTTCGTTTTTATTTCCACTCCTTAAAATCTGATTGCGAAAGTACAGGGTGATTTTTTATTCGCGAACCCTTAATAAATCGAAATTCTTTTTAAATATTATCATTAGATAATATTAATATTAATTATTATTTAGATATTACTATTTGAAGCTAATCTATAATTTAAAAGTGAATGCACAGAACTTTTTTATGCATGAAAGATGGGCCAGGGAGGCAGTAATCAGTGATGTAGTCGAGACCACCAAGTCCGAGACTGAGACCGAGACCGAGACCTGATCCTGTGAGACCAAGATCGAGACCGAGATCAAAGGTTCGAGATCGAGATCTACCTTCCGAGATCGAGACCCTTAAAATTCGAGACCGAGATCGAGACCAAGCTCATGCCCTTTCAATTTGTTTTACACTACTATGGAAATTAGACTATGTTAAGTATATTAATAAACTAATAACTACTTTCTAAGATGTAGTGTGTTGAATGCAAAAAGTGTAACCTATAAATTAAAAAATGAATATATATATATATGTACTTTTTATTTATTTACTTCTTTTATATCTGTTACAGAAGGTTTAATGAACGTACCCACTACCCAGTTTGACTTGTGCATTTATTTAAAGCATGATAGGTGCTCATTACACTTAAGGAACATCAGCATGCTCAGAAGATCTGCTGAAGTTCGACTTCTGTGGGGCCTCATTATTATGCCTCCATGGCTAAATACACGCTCAGTTGGAGCATTAGAGGCAGGCACTGTTAAAACAGTCATGGTAATATTGGCCAGTGATGGGAATTTATCCCTTTTCTGGTGCCAAAATTTTACTGGAGAGCAGTTGTCTAAAATATGAGATTCATCGATCTCTAAGAGGTACCGCCGCAACTGTTTTCTGCGGTTCAAAATCTTCCCAGTTTCAACGTTCTTCTGCTTGGACCGATAGCTTTGATATTTTGCCATTAGTCTCGGAACTTTGGTTTGACTGTTTTATTTCGTCATCGCTGCTGTGAGAATGAGCGCTGTCTCTCTGTATCTGCTCATTCTCCGTGCCTGAGTTTCCTGTATAGCATTTTTCCAACACCATTTCTATGAAAAATAAATTGACATATCGGTACTATAAACAGAGGCATGGCAATTAGCATAAGGTCTAAATAATATATATATATATATATTATATATATATATATATATATATGACATTAATTCAACATCCACTGAGCCCAAAGAGATCTATAATGAATTTTAATGATAAAAAATATACCGGTATAATGAATAAATATAAATAATAAATAAATAAATAAATAAATAATATATAAATAATTCTCTATTTAGTGTTTCCATTTTCAATAAAATTAATCTGACGGGCGCGCGGGGACAAATTTTTTGTAGCGCTAACCTAAAAAAATCCAGACCCACACACTCCCGCAAGACAAACGTGGCAACTCAAAACAGGGTGACTCATTAGTGAATACCTAGAGTCCCTTACTTTTACAAACTTTCATAAACATTCTGAATTGTGTCTGTTCAACCAAGCCACCATCATGAGTATGCCAATAACATGTATTTCTCATTACGGTCTCGAGAGGTCTCGAAAGGTCTCGGGGAGAAAAACCGAGACCGCGTCTGTCGAGACCGAGATCGAGACCGAGATCTAAATAGCGGAGACCGAGATCGAGATCGAGATCTGCAAATTGGGTCTCGAGATCGGTCTCGAGACCGAGACCGATCTCGAGACCTACATCACTGGCAGTAATGTAGTCAGATGAAGTTATTAATAATCCTAAATTACAAAAGCTTAAAAAATTACTAATTAGTGCAGCGAGAAATTTTAATAGGGATATAATTGACGTAAGTACAATAAGACTAAAATTGTTTGGGAATTGAACTGTATAAGTAAAAAGTATTACTTTCAGATTGTTGATTTGCTTGCTTGCTTGCTTTCGTGCTTCCTCTGAATTAAATATTTCGCCCTAGTATATTTACTTCATATTATTGAGCACTTTTCTTACTGGAAGTTGGCTAAAATTTGGAAAACTGTTCACTCGCTTCAAAGAGATTGGAAGTTTTTTAAATTTTTTTGTTTATTGTTTAATATAGATTTCTCCTGTGCAATTACTTAAGAATATATATATATATATATACATTATTAAGTAATTGTACAGCAGAAATGTATATTAAACAATAAACAATAAAATTTTAACAAACTTACCGTCTCTTTGAAGCGAGTGAACAGTTTTCCAAATTTTATATATATAACGTTTAAGGTATGTACAGGATGAACTATTTGGAATATATATCTATTTTCTCGAGGAAATTGGGGATAAAGAACAGAGGAAAACATAAGAAAGGCGAAGTAGAAAAATCCAATGCCGTGATACAATGAGACCGAAACCGTGGCAATTCGTGGCAATAGGTTTAATTGTATTGCTTAAAACATCAGATGCTCTATTTAGAATATAGTATTGTTTTTTTTTTTCAGCAAACTGTTTGTGTTATATGCAATTCAATATTGGCATTGTTTATCTTGGTGGCTGCAATCATTGAATGACAAACATCGAGATTAGATGCCAGTTGCGTCTTTTTTCATTATTTTCTAATCTTTGTACAAAGCTGTCATGTTTAGAGTTTTAAAATGCGGTATGAATTAAAATTTTTAATTTTTAAATTATTTAGTATGATTCTTATTTGTTTTCTTTTTGTATTCACGTTTCCATCATAAATATAGAATTTAAACTAAGTTAATTAATGAATGTAATTTTACTTATTTGTTATTATTGAAAAATTATTTGTTTTACGTCAAATATATTTAAAGTCTTTGGTTCACGTTTTCAATCGGGCTGATTTAATGATTGTACGGACTTGCAGGTTTTCTTTTAAATATTAATGTACAATATAAAGAGTCCTGAGTTTTTCTTATATTATTAATTTTTTATTAAATAAATAGGTTCTTATTGCGACTAAATAAACAAAAATATTGTGTTGATGTTTTATTTAATACTTTTGCTAAACCAATTTAAGAGAGCCTATAATAAACAATTAAATTATATAGTGGTATCTGGTAGCCTCTTCTAACCATTGAGATCATTTCACTCTTACCTTTAAAAAATAAATAATTAAAATAAACATCTAGCAACCCCCCATATATAAACAATTAAAATGAATAGTGCTCTCTGGCAGCCCTCGATATATAAATAAATAATTAAAATAGTGGTATCTGACAACCCTACATATATAAATAAGTAAAATAAACAGTGCTCTCTGGCAACCCTCTATATATTAATAAATAAATTAAATAGTGCTTTCTGGCAACTCCTCCATATATAAATAACTAAAATAAATAACTGACAACTCTCGACCTTCTATATAAGAGATGTTGGTACACTGGGCTCCTATTACACTGGTATGCATATGAAATTTTTTTGTCTGCTGTGAGGGTTTTTTCAACTCATATTATATAATTCGACCATGCTGAATTCGAAAATGATATTGGTTTTCCTCAATACGGTCAGGTTTTTTCTCTGTTGGCCATTTATTATAAATCCAATTTTATCCCCAAATTTATTGATTTTTTTAGCTTAAACACTGTAGATACGAGTAATATAAGAACACTCGTGAAAAATGAAAACATTGTGTGAATAAATACTTTTATTCATACAATGAATATGGAAAAAAGTTTATTGAGGAAGGAATGAAGTTTTTTTGGCTTTCCGTCTGTGTTTTTCTTCGGGCACGTCTCACTTCAAACACCAGCAACAGTCCGCCAGCATATTGATATCCCAGTTTCCCTGGTACCTCTCTTCCATTATTTTGATATCTTGGTGAAATCGTTCACCCTGTTCCTCACTATAATCCCCGCAATTTTCAGGAAAATAGTCCAAGTGGGACCACAAAAAGTGCATTTTTATGGACATTCGCGACCCATGAGCTTTGAAAGCTTCCATCAAGTTTTCGACAACGGACTCGTATTCTGGACTTCTACGCTTGCCAAGAAAATCAGTGACAAATGATTTGAATGCCTGCCAGGCATTCTTCTCAGTTGGAGTCATTGCGTTTTCGAACTGAGTATCCTTCATCAAAATTCGAATTTGAGGACCATCAAAAACCCCAGCATTTAGTTTAGCATGAGATATATGAGGAAATTTACTCTCGAGATATCGGAATGCTAAACCCTCCTTATTCATTGATTTGATGAAACTTTTCATCAAGCCCAGCTTAATATGAAGTGGTGGGAGCAAAATTTTCGTTGGTGGTACAAGGGGCACTGAAACGACATTATGCGACCCAGGTTCAAAATTCTCTCTGGATGCCCAGTCACGTTGTGCATAGTGCTTCTCATCCGCTCGGCTATCCCATTTGCAGAGGAAACATGGGTATTTCGTGTATCCCCCTTGCATTCCCAATACAAATGCCACAATCTGAAAAAAAATGAAAATATTTAAAGAATTTAGAGAATTTGTTCTATCAGATAAAAAAATCTATGCATTGGACTGTATCACTTCTGTGGGGAAGTTAAGTGTTCTTATACGCTCTCAAATAACCTTTGGAAAAACAACATAGTCAATAGCAATAGTTTACTTATGATATTAGTATTACCTTCAAATCTCCACAGATCCTCCAGTTATGTTGGTCGTATACGAGAGCATCCAGTAAAATTTTCATGTTATCGTAGCTCTCAGTAAGTTGTACGGAATGTGCTACAGGGGCTGATGCAACCCTATTCCCAATGTTGAGAAGTACTGCTTTCAAACTTCGTTTAGACGAGTCTATAAATAGCCTCCATTCTGATGCGTTATATGGCAGGCCCAAGGATTCGATTAGCCCCACAACATTGCAGCAGTACACTAAGGAAGAGGTATTTTCGTGCACTGCAAAAAACTTGCGGAATTCTTCTTCTCGTTTCCTACACCAGGAGAATGTTGTTCCTGGAGCCAGCAAGTTGTCCTCTCGAAGTCGTGAGCCCAAGATCTCGGCAGCTAATTTGGAAAGTCCTAAATCCTTGGTAAGATCATTAAGTTTGGCCTGGTTGAGAGGCCTCGGCTCATTTGAAGCGGTATTTTGAGGTATATACGACTGGGACTGGTCATTGGCATTGGTCATTGATTCATCATCAGAATCATCGAAGTCCAGGGTTTGAGGTGGGTCGGGTATTGGAATTCCAGGACCATGGGGTACAGGTCTCATAGCAGAAGGAATGTCAGGGTATACAACAATGTGTTTATTCTTCTTATTAACTCCTGAAAATGGAAACACAGAAACATGGATATAAAATTTGCATATGAAATAGAAGAAGTATTCAGACAGTGGCGGCTCGTGAGGGAAGGCTGCGGTCTGTAAGATATGAAATAGGTCGATAGAGTCTGTATATTTTCTTTCTTTTTCATTCATATTGTCCCTTCGGGGACAATATGAATGAAAAAGAAAGAAAATATACAATCATTGTTATGTAAATGTAACTTGTATAACAATATGTATGTGTAAATGTATTTTGTATAACAATATGTATATGTAAATGTATGATTACCATTATGGTGAATATTATGCTATATATGGGGAATATTACATTATGGTGAATATTATGTCAAGTTTCATACGAGGATTTCAAAATATTTAAGAAAAATAAATTTATAAGCCCACCTTGGAGGTTTGTCATGCAGAAATAGCAATCTGTCACGTGATCCTTTCCTTCTCTCCAAATCATGGGAATTCCAAAAGGCAAAGATTTCGCTCTGCCTTTGCTCCATCATCTCAAATTTTCAATGCACGTCTTGCAGCACATATGAGGGGCGAAATTTTTGTCCTGGTCCCCTAGCTTAATTCCAAAGTATGCTCTATACATTGTCTTCACAAATTTAGTGATTTGGGACTGGTTATTTGGCATGGTAACCGTCCCACATATGTAGCAGAATCTATTGGGATCATTTTTACACGCTCTATTCATTATGAAATATTTTATCTATATGCCTGAAAAGTAAAAAAAGATATTATACAAGTGAAACAAGTGATGATAGATGTTACTGTTCCAATTCCGCTTTGACAAAATCACGAAAAATTCTATTTTACTTATGAGGCCATAGCCGGATAACCTGAGCTGATTGAGAAAAACGGATTGCAGATTCGAAATCAGCAGGAAAAACTCTATAAGAATCACTTACAAAACCCTTGACAGCAAAATTGATGCATACCAGTGTTATGAGTCTGGCTGAGGCAGGCGAAAGATGCTCTCTCTCTCTCTCTCTCTCCTCTCTCTCTCTCCTCTCTCTCTCTCTCTCTCTCCTCCTTATTTTAAGACTTACCTTCTTAGTTAGGATACCCCTTTGGGGGGGTGAGGCCGTCCCAGCTTCTTCCCCAAAGGTCCCCCCTTCATACAACTTTGGGGATTCCCACTACACCTTTGTTGCATAATTCCCTCCCCCATTACCCACAACCTTTCATGCAACTTGGGGGTTTCTCCCACCCTCCTTCTTGCATACCCCCGCCACTTTTTGCGGTACCCTCAGGTTTGCAACATCAACCCCTCCCCATTGCAACATTAACTCCCTTTGGCAACATTACTCCTCCCATTTTACAACATTGATCAACATTTGCAACATTGCATTTGCACTCTCCCATTTTGCACCGATACTACTTAAATCATTTCGTAGTTTCAATCCAATGAAAATGGGTAATTTTGGGGATGAAGACAATCTAAATTGAGGCATAACATGCTTTGATCTATTTCTGGTCTGATATGAGTGGTTTGTTGATGAGTTACAAAATATATATTTACCTATTGTAAGTTAATGATTTTGTTCTTACACCCGTATTTATAAAAATAAAATGTGCCAGTTTGATTACATCATCGAGCCTTAGTAGTGTTAGATCAAGGAAATCAGCATCAGATAATAACATCTCTCGTTTTTGGATGACAAAGATACTGTTTAAAGGGTTTTAGCGAAGTTTCCCCAAACAAGGGTTCAGTACGTTATATAAGGAAAAACAAGAGTACGATACAGAGTTAATAAAACCTGTTGAGAGACCACATTTATAAGTTTAAACACTGTACCAACGCTCTTTGAAATTTCTTTTGCGATATAATTTACAGGATCACTTCTTTGCAAATTCTTCTCTAGCATAACACCAAGAAATTTTGTTACAGGACACTTCTTTATAGCGATTTCATCAACATTAAGTTCATCGAGATACACATTTCTTTTATTCATAAAAATTATGAAATTCCTGAAGTGATTGTTTTTTAAACTTGGTGTTATGTCATTGGTGGTATGGTTTGCCTAAATGTTGTGCCTCGCTGTTGAATTCATCACATCTTTGTCAAAAATGGCGATACTTTGCCAATTTGTTACATATTTTGCCCCAATCTCACTTGCAAAACACATGCATAGGATATGTTATTTGTTACTCAGTCATGTTTATCAATTGATATATGTTATTTTCAATTAATCAGATTTCAGGAAAGCCAAACGCTTCATAGCGAAATTGTGTTATAATAAATATTAATACTCCAAAATTTGTTGTGTTCCAATTTTTGTAATATTTATATCCCAAATAAAGTTTTTTCTTTCAAACCAACAAACAAACTAAACCTATAGCCAAACCAGAACTAACGAAGACTAAGCTATAACTTACTTTGACTATGCACTTCCTCTGCTGAATGTGTTGAATATATACTGTGTCGGAGAACGAATATTTACATGTTTTATTCATAAAACATAACAAAAAGTCGAAAACGAAATCTGGTACTAAAGGGGAGACTTTTTTAGGCGTTTTCTGAAAAAAAAAGTTAATAAAAAATAGTTATTTCATATTTTTCGACTTCAAAGGAATTGTAATCGAAAATTGCTATACTCTCTCTATATATATAGATATATATACATACACACACACACCTTGGTTAACCTTGGTTTTACTTCCGCCCGAATTGTTCATTCTAACGAAGGTCAAGTTTGTCACTCCACCTTAGACCTACAGTTTAACGTGGAATCCAAACCACGCCCGACCACGGGCGGTCAGAAATTACAAAGTCCTCGCCCGGACTCGATCTCACCCCCTCCCCATCAGCAGCCCAGTATCTTAACGACAAGGCTACCAAAAGATACTCATTTATCTACCAACCAATTTTTATTGTGTGGAAGGATGAACAGCTGCGCTTTGCTGCGTGCCCCCTGCCGTCACCGGGTCTCGATCCCGTGTCGGCCAATACTGTAGATTCGGAGTCAGTGATGTTAACCACTACACCACCGAGGCGTGTATATATATATATATATATTGAATAAATTTCACAATTAAACAAGTAAAAATAATAAATGATGTAAGTAGTATAGCCGCAAAAGGGGAGAGTGCAGGAATGTTGCAGGTTATTATGTAATGTTGCAAAGGGGGGTGGGGGTTGTTGCAAAGGGGGATGTTGCAAAGGGGATGTTGCAAAGGGGAGGATTTGTTGCAAAGGGGGGAAGGGGGGTTGTTGCAAAGGGGTGGGGGTGGGGGGGAAACTTGGAGGCGGCGTTATCCCCCAAGAGAAAGAAGGAGGAGAGAAAGGAGGAGAGGTGTTCACCTGGCAGGAGCCAAGTGCACATTAAGGCTTCCAGCCGGGCTGGCGTTGTTTTATAGGCTCCTAATCAGCCAGAATCAGCCAGAATCAGCCAGTTGGCTGAATCAATCAGCCAGTTGGCTGAGCCAGAGACGCCTGAAGGAGAGAGAGAGACAGCTGAAGGAGAGACGCCTGAAGAAGAGAGAGATGCCTGTAGGAGGGAGAGACGCCTGAAGAAGAGAGAGAGGCCTGTAGGAGGGAGAGACGCCTGAAGAAGAGAGAGATGCCTGTAGGAGGGAGAGACGCATGAAGGAGAGAGGACAGGTACACATGCAGGAGTACACATGCTGGAGGTACACACGCACACATGCAGGAGTACACATGCAGTAGGTACACATGCAGGAGTACACATGCAGTAGGTACACATGCTGGAGGTACACATGCAGTAGGTACACATGCTGGATGTACACATGCAGTACACATGCTGGAGGCAAACATGCAGGAGAGAGAGAGAGAGCTGAAGGAGGGAGAGAGACACCTGAAGGACAGAGTGGAGTTCTCCCCCAATTTATTTTCGTTTCCCTAACCTAAGAGGCCACTATGGGGTTTACCAAAGGGCCTGAAATAGAAGGAGCAGAGCTCCTTACTCGGCCGGAGCCGAGGGGGGAATGGTTCTTCACCAGATTCGCGATCTTTTATAATCCTCTATTCTGGCTGAGTTGCCAGATAGCGCAAGGTATTCCAGATAGCGCCATGTATTCTAATAAGCATTGTGTACCACAATATGGTAGATGAATTAAATAATTACACACTTAATTGAAATATAGATGTATATAGTGTTTTACAATAGATGTATATAATGGTAATATTAATATTTGGAACATTGAGTACTTAGCTTCCTTGAAGTTGAACGAAGCAAATAACGTAGTTATCCATAATTCAACCAACCATAGAAAACAGAATTATAGAAATATATATATATATATATATATATATATATATATATATATATATATATATATATATTAAGCATTGTGTACCACAATATGGTAGATGAATTAAATAATTACACACTTAATTGAAATATAGATGTATATAGTGTTTTACAATAGATGTATATTGTGGATTATATGCAAAATATAACATTAACTTGAGCTTCCTTGAAGATGAACGAAGCAAATAACATAGTTTACCTTCGAAAACGCCATAATAGAAAACAATTAATTTTATGGGTAACTATTTCGACAAAAGTTTACTATAATTATATCAGTCTTTTAAATATCTTCTGATATATATATATATATATATATATAAAATACCACAATATATATCTTCTATTATTCAGTAACACATTAGAAAGATTTACGCAATAATAGAATTAACAAAGTTACCCAATAAATAATTCGTTAGACAGAAACGAATTTTTATAAGGATACCCAGCTTCATTAAACTTGAAGATGAACGAAACAAATAACATAGTTATCCATAATTCAGCCCTCACGAATAACGAAACGAAATGATCATTTACGATACAATTCGAAATACGATAATTTACGATACAATTCCACCAAACGAGATGAAAACTTATGAAACATACAGCCTCATTCATGCGACGAAAAAAATGAAAAATGACGTAAAATAAAGAAATTATTCATTGCCCAAGCCACTATAGCGGGGTCGAATCGTGTCTCTAGGGACACGATTCGAACGAAAAAGGTCTCTAGGGACCTTTTTCGGGCCGAGGGATTATTCTTCTACAAGCTATTCGAGCAGAAATCACCACTGACTCCAGATATTAATTTTATCATTCTTATTACTTCTACAATGAAAATATTTACGCGTAATTTGTATGGTGTCATATAGAAATATATATATATATATATATATATATATATATATATATATATATATTGGGGGGGGAGATCTCTCACCCGTTCTTCGGCCCGACCCCGTTTCATTGTAGAAATAATAATAATAATATATATATATATATATATATATATATATATATATACCCTTTGGATAACCTTTGGTTAGCTTCAGCCCGAATTGTTCATTCTGACGAAGGTCAAGGGAAAAACGTACACAATATATATATATGCTACACACAGACCGTGCATGGAACTCTTCTGGGATAATTAAATCCACTATAGTCCGAGTAAGTAATGACAAATACCGCCTCGGTGGTGTAGTGGTTAGCGTCGCGGACTACGAATCCATCGGCCCAGGGTTCGAGACCCGACGGCAGCCGGCGCGCAGCAAAGCCCAGCTGTTCCACACAATAAAGAAAGTGGTTGGTAGATAAATGGGTACCCTAGGAGGCCTAGTGGTCAAGACGCGGGGTTGCTGATGGGTCGTGGTTCGGAATCCACGTTAAACTGTAGGTCTAAGGTGGAGTGAAAAGCTTGACCTTCGTCAGAATAACAATTCGGGCGGAAGCTAACCAAAGGTTAGCCCGACGCGGGCAACGGGTCACTCGCAAAGAGAATTTAATCATTGGTAAACTTCCTTCCAGACCACTCTTTCTATATATATATATATATATATATATATATATATATAATATATATATATTATATATAGAAAGAGAGCGAGAGTTTTGTTCAATAAATAATAATCGAAAAAAACTGCACGATTTTCTATGTAGCAATACTAATTAACTCTTTCTCGCCTACGGCGTTACAAGAACGTGCACTCGCTCGTAAATTAGACCTCCAGTTTAACATGGGTTCAGAAATACATCTCGTCGATGGGGTTCGTTGCTTACTCTACCACATGGACTTTTATATGTAAGAGACCTAACCTAACCTACGAAATACATCTCGTCAGGGCCGATCCTAGAGCCATATATAGCATTGGAAATGAGCGCGATGTGTCGTTAAATACGTGATTTAAAATAACAGGACCATTTTACCCGAGGCAGTAGTATATCCGAAAAACATCGTAATGCACGATTTTTTCTATGTAGCAATAATAATTGCAACTATAGTTTACCTTGACTTTCATATGCTTCTATCCTGTTTTATTAATAAAGATTTTTAACTTTTAATAACGTATGAATAAAGATTTTTAACATTTAATTTTATTTTAGTATTTATTCATGCCACGCCGCCTTAGACCACAGCTTAACGTTGAAACCGAATGTTCTTTTTAAAATATAATTAGGATATAATTTCTTTATTATAAAATAAGTTAACAATTCAAACAATACTAATAATTTGTAAGATATAATATAAGGGACTACCATAGAAATGTAAGTGCCTATAATTCGATTTTATATATATGTTACTCGTCCGGTCTCGTTATAGCGGTTGGTACACGTCATAGCTCCACCCAGCTACATCGGCAGCCAATCACGACGGACATCTGGTCTTTTGGGCGGAGCTTGGCGAATGTGCATATAAAAGGGGATATTTTCAGTTGGGAGTAACAGTAGCTATTTTCGCATCAGTGAATAATCAACCATGGACCTGTACGTCTCCCCAGACTTGTATGAAGAACGTGATACTGCAGCATTAACCACAATCAGTCTTTTCAATGCTGCTGATTGTGGCGAACTATTTTCGACGCAAACCGTAGAAGATATTTGCAGTGACGCTCCTTACAACCCGACGCAAGGGACTACCATAGAAATGTAAGTGCCCATAATTATAATTTTATATATATACGGAGAGTTGTAGTATCTCGTCAAATAGATACTAGTAAAAAATGTCAATCAATGTTATTTCCCCATCATGCTAAAATCGAAATTGGTAATCGAACCAAAGATATCTTCACATAATGGAGATCTGTCTGTCTGTATACACTGTATATGTTTTCCTTTAAGGTCCGATGAGGATTTGACACGAGTTATACAATCTTTTGAAGGGAATACGGATGATATACTGATCAGTCAGCAGTGTCACACATCCTCCACCATGGACCTGTACGTCTCCCCAGACTTGTATGAACGTGATACTGCAGCATTAACCACAATTAGTCTTTTCAATGCTGCTGATTGTGGCGAACTATTTTCGACGCAAACCTTAGAAGATATTTGCAGTGACGCTCCTTACAGTCCGACGCAAGGGACTACCATAGAAATGTAAGTGTCCATAATTCGATTTTATATATATACGGAGAGTTGTAGTATTTCGTCAAATAGATACTAGTCAAAAATGTCAATCAATGTTATTTCCCCATTATGCTAAAATCGAAATTTTTATGGCGTTCACTCCTCGAACCAAAGATATCTTCACATAATGGGGATCTGTCTGTCTGTATACTCTGTATATGTTTTCCTTTAAGGTCCGATGAGGATTTGACACGAGTTATACACTCTTTTGAAGGGAATACGGATGATATACTAATCAGTCAACAATGTCAAATAATGTAAGTGTTTTTCGATCTTTTTGGGATAAGAAGACACAATATATTTTCATAAATTTATTAAATGAAAGAAATCAGTACAATAAACGAATATACAAATATACGAACAAAAACATTATAATATACAACGAGTGCGTACAATTGGAAAACGGTTTTTTATCTGTCTGCATACCATTTCATCGTTTCGGTGAGTGTGACACGGGTCAAATAAATTTAAAAAATTTATAAATTCTTTATCATTTGACATATGCATGAGAAATGAGACACAGTACATTCCGCAAACATTAGTAAAATATCCCTGCATACGAAATGGGTTCCATACAACTTCTGGAATATGTAACTGAGCGAGAAATTTTACAATAATAGGGTCACTCCAGGGTTGAGTACCGAGTGAATCAAAATAGTACAGGCGCTGTCTATTTTTAAAATAGACCGCGATCCAGTGAATCCCTTCATTACCGATGATGTCTGTGTTCACAATAAGACTACCGCATTCTCGCGTACTTGGCAAACTCAATGTTTCATTCTTCGCAAACATAATGGGGATCTGTGTGTCTGTATACTCTGTATATGTTTTCCTTTAAGGTCCGATGAGGATTTGACACGAGTTATACACTCTTTTGAAGGGAATACGGATGATATACTAATCAGTCAACAATGTCAAATAATGTAAGTGTTTTTCGATCTTTTTGGGATAAGAAGACGCAATATATTTTCATAAATTTATTAAATGAAAGAAATCAGTACAATAAACGAATATACAAATATACGAACAAAAACATTATAATATACAACGAGTACGTACAATTGGAAAACGGTTTTTTATCTGTCTGCATACCATTTCATCGTTTCGGTGAGTGTGACACGGGTCAAATAAATTTAAAAAATTTATAAATTCTTTATCATTTGACATATGCATGAGAAATGAGACACAGTACATTCCGCAAACATTAGTAAAATATCCCTGCATACGAAATGGGTTCCATACAACTTCGGGAATATGTAACTGAGCGAGAAATTTTACAATAATAGGGTCACTCCAGGGTTGAGTACCGAGTGAATCAAAATAGTACAGGCGCTGTCTATTTTTAAAATAGACAGCGATCCAGTGAATCCCTTCATTACCGATGATGTCTGTGTCCACAATAAGACTACCGCATTCTCGCGTACTTGGCAAACTCAATGTTTCATTCTTCGCAAACACGCCGATAAATTTGGAACGTGTGACTCGCTCCATTACTTTCTGAAGTGTATTAGCATCCATTTTAAAAGTCAGTGATAACGCTTCTAAATCTATCTACTTCTATTAGGGCTTGCGATTCGAGATATACTAGTACACTAATAGGAGCGTCTATAGGCTTGGCGAATTCCAGCCGCACTGAGATGTTACCGCTCTGCTGTGGTGTTAAATGGGTATTTACGCTAGCAGATAAGTCAGGTGTAATGTCAAACGGATAAAGGTTAAATTGATCAATGAATTCTTCCTGCGTTACCCCATTACCAAGCTCATCACAATCACCTGCAATATGGGTCAGATTACTATAGGCTCTGGCACAAAGAGGTAACACAGCATCTGATGAATAGTCCGTACCCATTGTTCCACCCAAAGCAGTGCCATTAACGTATAGAGTTATATTTTTAAGTCCGAAATTCTCGAATTTAAAGGCACTCTTTTTATATTTTCCATTCACCGAAGCGTGGTCCTGCATGCCGATTAATATCCTTTTAGGAAGATTTCCCAGGGCAATGTTTTCTATCTGCTTCGATGCCAACCCTGCAGGAACCGTATATAGTTTGATCTGCACTCTGTTAATAGGATATTTCACTGTAGCGTTTAGTAAATTTTTCTCAATTTCTAGTTGTTTTGGTGAACTTAATTTCACTCACCGTACGCGGAGGTATGTGTCCATAATGTGAACCACAACGGACTTTGCACCCTCTTCTTGATTCGCATCCAGATTTAAGCAGATCTCAGGACTCGTGCGGGTGAGCTTTATTTTCATATCCACCCCGTTCACAAGCAACTTCTCCTGGAAAGTGAAATCTGTGTGCAACCGTCCAAAACACTCGTATATTTTCTTTTTAGAATTTTTAAATTTGTCCTTTATACTATTTTCATCTTTAGTTTGATAATATCCCTCCGCACTTAAAAAGGTAGCCTTCGCTTCTTTGGAAAAGTTGAGGACATTTTCCAAATAGGCTCGTAGATGATAGTACCCCGTGCCTGCCGATATGTTGGTCTGATTTAAATATACGTCACACTGGTTGAATATGGCGTGCAGAAAGTTTGTTTCAGGGTATACAGCATATTTGTCATCGCAGGCCGTTCCATCAGAATGGGCTATACGTAGCTTAGCGTACATGTGCACACAGCTTGGATCAAAAAAGTAAGGACCTGAGCTGGGTATCACGAATTCTATAGGTGCACTCGGGGAACTAATTGTGTTTAAAGGGTTAATTGTAATAAAATCACTGTGCTCAATAGAAACTTGGGTTGGCGGGAGCTCAAAAAAGGACAGCTCCGACTTACAGCATTGTGAACTACATGGGTGGATGAAGCGTGCCATGGCGAAATAGTGACTCCTCTCTCGACAAGTGGTAAACAAACTATGATTTCGTTCCGTGTACGCTTTAAATGTTTTTTTAGAGCTTCTTTAGGTTTAGCCCCGGCCAATATGTCTTCTGCAGTGTTAAGGCCTGATTGTAGCGCTTTCCTTCCAAGGTATCTGGCACCCCTCTTCAGCAAAGGAACAGCCGTACGTAGTATGGATGAAAAAATGGATCCAAGTCCACTACCGCGCTGGTATCGCATCCCTCGATAGACGGTGAAAGGCTTTCTATCCATTATAACTCAGTGCGTCGAAAGTGTAGCTTCACTGTTAAGCCCCCGTTACCGAATGGGAAGTTTTCGCCCTCAATCGTTCTTATATATATTGTGATATTGGTTATTAAATTAGTTGCGACATTCACATAATGGGTCTGTCCTATGTAATACTCAAACTCCTTCCTCTATGGTTGGGGATGTGAGCAATGCGCAGCAGGCGTGCCTGGGTATCCCCAACAAACTGGTGCTCCACTATATTACTGTAAATATAGCACATGTCTGGGGACCTTTCAGCCAATTTCACCATCTTCAATTGATACATTAATCTGGACAAGTTATACTGTGTCTCGTGAAATGTGTCTCTTTGGAAGGCTGCGCTATATCGGCCGTTGGTTAGAATTTTGAACTTTCTATGTTCTTTAAGACATCTGTTAGTCTTTGATTTTAGGATTAGTGTATGTGCAGGGTTGTTTACGATTTCATATACTAATCATTCGAAAGGTTTGAGTTTCTTAAACTTACGTTTAAGCCTCTCACAACATCCTCGCCGAACCATATTGACCCGGCCCTAGTCTTACTTCTGTACTGTAATACCGTGCAATCTTAGTCCAAGCGATGCGCATAGTTTCATCCATAGCTACCCCAGCTTTTTCACACTCGTCAATGTCTCTAAGAATCGTAAAAACGGTTTCTTCATGTTCAATATTTAAAAAGACGGTGTCCAGCTGAATTTCGCATATCCCCACCTCATACGAATCACGACCCAATTCAATGTGCCCATGGAGTTCTGTTACAAAGTTGGCTAGCGTGTTGTTAGGGTGTACAGACAGGGACGAGGAGGACGGGAGTGTGACGTAGAAATGGTTAGGAGCCATGTTGCATACTATTTAAGCTTCATTATTGCATCAGCTTTTATATAGGTGTTGAAGCTTTCTGGGTACCCTAGCCATTTCACCAGCTACATTTTTCTCCTTCCTGAACCTTTGCTTCCTAAAATTTTCTCAATTTTAAACACATTTTTTTCTAAATTAAACGCAACTTTCTGCAATTCCTCGCGGTAAAAGCCTCCTGAGATTTCTTCCCCATTCAAATCTTCAATGTAATACATCATTATCACACCTTTAGGTCTCACAGCACTAACTTTAAAAATCTCGCGTGTCCATCCTTGCTCAAAACCCTTTGCGAATTTGTTCCCCGAACGCGACAGCCTTACATAATCATTGATTTTGAAACGCGCAGAGTGTGGTGGTGGTGGTGGTGATCCATCTCTCCTCGCGAGCGTAACTCTTTCTAAAACTTCGTTAGGTGTTGTCCCAATCGTGCGATGGTGTGAGCGGTTGTAGGATGACGCCAATGATTCCAGAATGTCTAGAAATCTGTATGTGTTTTTATGTGTAAAATAACGGTGCATGCGTTCCTTTATGGTGCGCTGAACTCTTTCAGCTAAAGAAGCCTTATGTATAGAATTGGTTGTGTAATAGCTGATATTAAACTCTGTCAACATATTCTGAAAAGCACGGCCTATAAACTCCTTCCCCATATCCGTACAAAAATAGCCAGGAACCCTGTTTTCTTTTAACATTAGCGTTTTGGTGGCTTTAGCAACTGTTTCAGGTGATTTATTTTTCAGAGGAACTAGCCACAGATATCTAGAGAATACGTCTATTATGAATAGAATGTAGCGTAACCATCGTTATACACAGAATATCTTTGCATGTCTGTTAAATCTGCTTGCCAAATAGAATCAATCGAGGAAGCCGTTGTCTTGGCTGTTTTAAACCTTTTTCTCACAGGCTTATGAAGCGTATAAGCGTCCTGCTCCCTCAAAAATCTTTCAACTCTTTTTTTCCTACTCCGTAAACGTGCAGTCTATCTACGCCGCCGTAAGAGGATGGGGCAGAAATGTCATAATAACGTTTAGTTAATACGTTAGCCATTTGCGTATTTTAGAGGCAGGTGGGTAGGGTTGGTTTAACCTCTTCTTCTCCTCTTGAAAGGTGTTACCGCAGGGGTGACGGCGTCTTCAATTGTGCCACAGACGTTGCGTGTTCCAAGTCTTTTAACCTGTTCAGATTACCTATCAACGTTTTAGGGACATTTATTTGTTGTAGTCTTGCTTTAATATGCTTCCATCCTGATGGTGATGGCCTATCCCACTTTCTCACCAGATCATGGACAATGTCTACGATATTCGATCCCTGTACCTTTGATCCTTCCACAATGATCTCCCCTGTATCGGTCCATTGTATGGCGGGATCCTCATTCAATAGATTATAAAGACTTAAGCCTTTACTCCTCAATGTAAGTGGGAGGGTATTTTTTAATACATGTTCGATATGTTGTGTGGCTAATCTTTTTGGTTGATCAGCTGTATCGTCGGGTACAGGTCCTATGTCGCCATCGTCCCCCGTGCTGTGCCTAATAACCACAGGAATCTCCGTAGGGCTCTTATAATTTTCGTACTCGTGAAGAAATTTCTGCAGAGCTTCTTGGTATAAGATTCTTTTCTCATCAGGTGTTTTTTCACTGTTTAATAGGGCTAACAATTCGCTTTCCATTCTTTTAAGTCTGCTTTTACGGGATCTAGATCCGTGTCTCTTTGCAGTGAAGCGTACACCTCGTGGGGAATCACTACCACTTTCTTCATTATATTAATCTAGTCAGTAAAGGGCCCAAAACTGAAAATAAGATGGGAGAAATGACCCTCCTGTTTGCACAATAACTCGTTTTTTCTTCGCTACAGTTTGACTTTTACGAGCGAGTGTACGTATTATGTTCTTGTAGCGGCGTAGGCGAGCCTTCTGATGGGCTTTCATTGATACATTGCAATTTATAACGTTAAGACAGATTTCACAGATGCATTTTAAAAAGTCGGCGTCGATATTTTTAATAAACATCTGCTGCATTGCCCGGGGCAGTCGATGATAGATTTTTATTAATTCATGGTATTTCTTTAGTCTCTTTGTCATTCTGGAATATACACCGTTTCAGGCTCGTTTGGAAATATATTCGTTCGCAGAAGCACTCTAAACGTGTTTCGCGGATGAAGGTCGCAAAGCAAATATCCGTAACGCGCGCTTGTAGCTTCTTTATAAACTTCCAAAAACTCCTTACGCTGATTCGGGAACATTTGATTGGCTAATACCCCAATTTGTGATACATCTCTACGTTGCGCGAATAAGACTAGATATTGCGTATTTAACGACACATCGCGCATGTATCTATTTTGAAAAATAGATTCTGATTGATGAAGAACACGCTTATGTTAAGATGGTGGGAGTATACTGTAAATGTCTCGGCAAACGTTTTATCCATCTCCAACATGAGATCGTCAATTACAATGATTGTATGTTCAGTTCCCTTTAGCGAATTAACGTCATATCACCTTTGTGGAACAAAATATCATCTTGGTACTCGTTGAACGCTGATTGATACGTCGAATAGCACCATATAACTTTATGCACAAATTTCGAGAACATCTCGCCCTTTTCTTAATGATTTTAAGCATAAACACAGTTTTACCACATCCTGTAGGTCCAGATATAATACATGTGGATGGGCTCGTGAATCTGAATTTTTCTACAGAGTCCATTTCTAACACGTCCACTCGTAAGTGGGTCATTTACAAATATTACAAATTTTGAGTGCTGATCCTTATATTTCTTCTCCCACAGAACCGACGATGAGGTAGAGCAACCTATCATTACGGATGACCTCGACGACAGTGTAGTTGTGATCTCCTCCCCTGAACCAGCGATACCGGTAACACGTCCAAAGCGGAGGTATGAGAACCCCACATCAGGTATAAAGCGGCCGAAATACGCACCTGTTGCAGCAGACCCCAACCCTCAACCTCTTACGCAACAACCTCCCCAGCAGCAGCACCTAATATACCCCTTATTCCGCCCCCCGTTCTGTTAAGTCTACAATAATAGAGCCCCAACCCTCCTACGCAACAGGGCCCCCATCAGCAGCACCTAATATATCCACTAATTCATCCGCCCCCCGTTCTGTTGAGGATGCTATTACGTTCGAGTTAGTGCGATCCGCAGCCCCCACCCCCGCCTTGACTAGAAATCGGTATAGAGTCAGGGTCGACCCTAGAGTCATGTATAGCAATGGAATTGAGCGCGGGATACGCAGGGTAGTACAGCATATTATAGAGTTTGCTCTTCAGAATCGCGACGAGCGTGAGGTCAGGACGAGTCTGTCCTTTGGGTTCGGGTCAGATGACGGTGATGTAGACGATTATTGGGTGATAGTACCGTTTAGACGTTTGGCTGCTGAAGATGTAGAATATATATTAGGGCGTATAATGCAAGCCGTCCAAAGTAGTATAGCCTTCAATATGGACAACTTCACGGTAAATATTGACCGTGTATTCCGTGTTGCGGGTAATAGTGCCATACCGTACACTCTTAACTTCTATTCTCCAACTATTTACCGAAGGCATATAAACGTCGATCGTGGTTGCGGCTTTATAGCAGTACTCTTAGCACGTATGTTTACTGTACAAAATACACGGACTCAAAAAATTTGGCTGCCTACGATCGTTGAGCGTGCCCGTAAACTAGCTGTAGACTGTGAACTTGAATTTGACTGTAATATGGGTCCTGAAGAGCTGAGAAAGGTAGAACAGGAAATGAATGTGCGCATAGTTATATTTGGTTTGGATGATCGCCGCCGGACTGTGTATGTTTTTAAAAGCTGTGTGAGAGATCGTACAAGGCCCCTACTTATTTTAGGATTGTCAGGAACAACGTATCTCCCCATCCGTAATATAAGGGGGCTTTACGCGAGGTATGACAAAAGTCGAAAATATGGGAGACATCATGATTTGTGTAAGGGGTGCCTCGAGTTTGCGGATGATATAGTGAGACATTGTAAAGAATGTCACATGGTATGTGAGCAGTGTAAAAGCACAAAATGTGAAAGCCGTGTAGTTGAGAAGAGAGACTGTGATGTGTGTAGACGCACATTTTTCAATAATAGCTGCTTTGATCTCCATAAATCAATTGGTACGTGCAGGAAAATGAGAATCTGTGAATGTGGTATGTTTCACACAATGGATAATTGGGGAAAATTTAGGCACAAGTGCGATGTAATTCACTGTCCTACATGCCAGGAGGAATATAAGGCGGATGGAGTAAAGCATGTGTGTTATATGAAAGATGCTAAGCCTAAAAATAACCCTTGTATAACTGTGTACTACGATATAGAAACATATACGAACGCTGAAACCAAAGAGGTAATTCCACATTTACTTGTGAGCCAGACCATCTGTGATGAGTGTATGGGTATCGAATGTGACGAGTGCCCCAAATGCGGTAAACGGACAAACGTTTTTAAAACGAATGTCAGCGATAGTCCTGTGAAACTATTTGTGTCCTATATTGTCAAGTTAGCCGACAAGTTCAAAAAAATGACTGTGTATATTCTCGCCCATAACGGGGCAAAGTTTGACACGCAGTTCCTTTATAAGGAGTTGCTTGAACACGAATCCTCTGAGATATTTACAGGTGATCCATTGAAAAGAGGCAACAAATTAATACAGATGCAGATAAGAGGCAATGTACAATTTAAAGATACTTTATTATTCACACCTTGTAAATTAGCAAAGCTACCCAAGGTGATGGGAGTAGCAGCTGAAGTTTCCAAAGGATACTTCCCATACACTTTCCTCACCAGCGAGACTTTAAACTACGTAGGCCCACCACCCCCCAAACATTATTTTGACTGCATGGATGAACGTGAAGACTTTGATCGATACTACGACAGTTTTAATGAAAGTAACCCTTATAATATAGCTGATGAATGTGAGCGTTATTGCGTGAATGATGTGCGCGTGCTTAGAGTATGTTTCCAGGCCTTTAGAAGTATGTACATAGCCCGTTTCAAATGCGATCCACTGCAAGTCGCAACCACCATCGCATCATTATGTTTTACGGTGTTCAAGAATAACTTCATGCCTAAAGACACCTTAGCCATTATTCACCGAAACAACCCCCGCAGTTACGGACACAAGGCTATTTACTGGCTCATACACCTGCAGCAACAAACAGGTGTATACATAAAGCACGCCCGCAACACGGGTGAAGTACCCATTAAGATTAATGGACGTGTTTTTTGGGTTGATGGGTTAAGTGAAAACCGTGTCACTGGTGTGTGAAGACTGTGTACTCCTTTAACGGTTGCTGGTGGCATGGATGCCCCCGTCCTGAGTGCGGAGTCACCGGAGATATCAACGGTAGGTCTCCTGCCGACTGTCTTGCATCGACCCGCACCCGCGATCAACTTATAGGATCACAGTTCACTCACAAAGTCTTGTGGGAGCATGAATATGATGCACGGATGGAGACAGACGTTGTATACCGTGAGGAAATAAAAGCGATCAAGCGTTCAATGGTGCTGGATCCTCTCAAATGTGGTGATAGCTTGTTTGGAGGACGTACAAATCCTTTCAGACTATACTTCCCACCTACGGAGGGCGTGAAGCTCCATTACTACGATTTCTGTTCTTTATACCCATACGTGATGAAGAGCAATCCGTACCCCGTGGGCGCTCCTGAGAAACTGGTGGGACCTAGCATACCCTCCATCAATGAATTTTCAAAAAATTTGAATGATCATTACTTTGGGCTCTCTTTCGTAGAAGTACTCCCCCCATGCAGTTTATGGATGCCTATCTTACCTGTCGTTATCGATGACAAGCTCATGTTTCCCCTGTGCGTGAAGTGCGCGGAAGAGGATAACGGCGAATGTAACCATATACCCCACCAGCGTAAGATCAGAGGCGTATATACAAGTCCTGAGCTGGCCCTAGCCGTACGCCATGGTTATAGAATACTGAAGATACACGAGGAGGTGTGGAGGTTTCAGAAGCTCCCCAACCTTTTCACACCATATATAAACGCCTTTTTGAAGGATAAGGTTGAAGCGTCAGGGTATCCGCGAGGAGTTGATACCGAAGATGAAAAGTCTGCCTATATTCAACGTTACCGCGACCGCGAAGGTATACAACTTGATCGTGTCCAAATTGTAAAGAATCCTGGCAAGCGCTTTAGTGCAAAATTGTGTCTAAACAGTCTATGGGGAAAATTTGCGCAGAATACCGGCAGAGGGAACATTCATTTGGCACAAAGTTATAGCGATGTCTGGGATTATGCCAATGTCCCCAATAAAGAGGTCATGGAGATCGTGAATGTAGGTAATACTTACGTAATAAAGTACAACAATGAATTTGCCACAGAAACCTCAAGGGTTACAAACATACCTGTGGCGAGCTTCACAACAGCCTACGCCCGTATAAAACTTTGGGGTCTATTGCATTCTCTTGGGGGGAGAGTATTGTATGCCGATACAGATAGCGTGATATTCACAGAGAGGGAGGGTGATTACATGCCCGCTATTGGGGAGTTCCTCGGCGAGCTCACTGATGAGATCAAGGATGAGTATGGGGACGACGCATACGCCGACTCTTTTATCTCAACAGGACCTAAGACTTATGGGGTACGGGTCAGGGTAGGGGATGAAATGAAATATATCGTGAAGGCAAAGGGTATTACGTTCAACCATGCGAATCGGGAGGTTGTTAACTTTGAGTCGTTGAAGGATCTAGTATGTTTGGAACCTCACCAACTAATTGTAGGCACCCACAATTTTCGGGCGCAGAAGCTGGGAGGCGTGAAGGAACTTAGGGGTACGATGGTGTGCCGTAACACCTATAGGAAACGTTACCATTTACCTGGCACCTATGATACCGTACCCTTTGGATACCAATGATGCTTCTAACTCACACGTCTTGTATATAATCGTATCTATTTGTAAATATATATGTATATATAACTTGAATATCTCGAATCGTGTTTGTAAATATATGAATATCTCAATAAATCAAATAGCGTTTCACTTTCTCCTTTGTGTGTGTGTGTGTGGTGTGTGTGTGTGTGTCTGTAGGTGAAAGTTCTAAGCTCCGCCCACTGCGTGAGTCATGCTACTATCTGGGAGTCCCTGCGTGGTCAGTCGACCGCAGTAAGCCCGAGAGATCAGACGTGTATTCAGATCAGACGTATATTGAAATGGCTACCTTTAATATCGCTTGCACAACGTTTATGAAATGGTATTCAGTAAAGTGTGAGGATGTGGTGGATACCGAAAAACTTCCTATTCCCCCCTCCTATGCCTCTTTTAAAACCACATTGGATTGTGCGAAGTTCCAAGATGTACAAATACTCTACGGATGTTCTGGTGAGACTGTTGAAGGCTTTCGTTGCACAGACGATGTGCTGAAGTATGCTGCAGGGCTAAACTTTATAAAGTCTCACATACACCGTGAAGTAAAAGAAACAGCGCGTGGAGAAGAGAAGCAGCAGGTATGGATAATGAGCCTTGTGGATGGGTGGTGTGACAAGCGGTATTACGTCATGCTACACCATGTCGATTACTCATACCCTACGTCTAAAAATGTGAATCTCGTGATCATGGACAATCTTAGGTGTTTTTATCACTATATTAACGTATATCATGATGAGGTTCATAGTGAGGTTGTGGCTAGTGCCATGCGTGAGTTTTTAACAGATTTTAGAGACGAGCATCGTTTGATGGGTAGAAAGGAAAAATATGAGCATATGTTCCTCTCAAATAGTGCGCCGGAGTGTGGAGATGATTAGCGCCTAGTTCTTATCCAAAGTGCGTAGGCTGGTAGTGACGAAACGGAAAAACAAATATGTGCAACAATTCGAGTCGTACGAACATGCCCATTCACGTATCATCGAGTCAGCCGCCCGTCGAACCGTTCCTGCCTGTGCCTCACACGGCTCATAGTTATCTCAGAGCTTGAGCCGAGTAGACGTGCGCTCCTCGAATACGATGGAACTTCCTTTAAGCAGCATTCTCAACGCCTCGTACGATGTGTCCGTGACGAAATCGTTGCGCGTGTTCAGGCGTAATTCCGGTACCATTAGCTATGTACTGGAAACGGAATGTAGACCGACAAACAAACGGGTTTATTTAAGTATCGAGGAGATGAATAGAATCTTCGTGATAGTTGATAAGTGGTGTGAAGATCGTTATAAAATACCTGCTAACGTAGGTACAAGAAGAGAGCAGATTAGTGACGCGCCCTCATACGCCGTTGTATGTACGTTGTGTATAAATAACGATCGGCCGTGCATTGATATAAGGCTGATGTGGAAGAATGCTTCTGATAATAACGCTCTTATTCCTACGCGAAACCGTTTCATCCTCGACAGAATGTTTGAAATCGTCGGATTCCGTAAGCTGAAACCTATATTAGACGCGCGTGTTACGGATATGCTTTATTTTGATACAGTACTTGAATACGCATACACCGCTCTGCTCGATGGGTTTACCGAGTGTAGGACTGGTGAGAATGGTCTAGTGCTGGATGTTTATTTAAAAAGTTTAGACTCTTTGAAATACCATGAACTTTGGTACAAAGCAATTGATCGGTACAAGGCTGAGCTCACCTACACCGTTCACCCTGAAGAACTATTTCTTTATATAACGCGCAGTTGCCGTAACGATTTAGAAGATTATTTCAATTGCCGTTATGTTGAGTGAAGAGTTCACGATTGAAAGGCGCGAGTCGGTAGAAATAAACCCTCGATTGGAAAAGCGTTCTTATAAACTTGTGTTTAATAATGTAGCTAACGATGAACTCTTTGTGCGTGCTTTTGATTGTATTCTAGACGTGTTTAAAGATGACTTACCAACCGGTTGTAAAGTGGGAACAAAAATAGTACTGAACGATATGAAAGCCATTCATATCGAATACAGGTTTCCCTATACTTTAAGCGGTGAAATATTATTAAGCCGCATAGACTGCGTAATGCAGAGCAATAATGATGTAATTGTAAACTCGATTAAGACTGATTTTAGTATTTTGAAAAAAAGTGAATTGTATATATATATTTTGCTTGACGATTATGTACATATTTCTATTGATTTGTGTTTATATATATATATATATATATATATATATATATATATATATATATATATATTTTGCTTGATATTTCTCCTGTACTGTTATGTACATATTGAAGTGTATATGAAATGTATATTTTATTTTATATAACACCATAATTGTGTGTGTGTGTATATTCTCCTGTACTGTTATGTACATATTGAAGTGTATATGAAATGTATATTTTATTTTATATATAATTATGTGTATATATTTCTGTTATGTACATATTCCTCAAATGTATATTTTATTTTCTATATATTTATAATAAAAAGAATGATGCAATGTTGTTTATTGTTATGCCTTCTACTACCGGTATTCTGTATACAACAGGTATCTGGCAATATTTAAGCCTTCTAAGCCAACTGGCTGATTAGGAGTCTATAATAGTGTATACAATGGAATACATGGCGCTATCTGGCAACTCAGCCAACTGGCTGATTAGGCGTATATAATAATGCATGCAATAATAAAAAGAGGTATCTGACAACCAGCCAACTGGCTGATTAGGAGTCTATAATAGTGTATACAATGGTATCTGGCAACTCAGCCAACTGGCTGATTAGGAGCCTATAAAACAACGCCAACTCGGCTGATTAGGCGTATATAATAATGTATGCAATAATAAAAAGAGGTATCTGACAACCAGCAACTGGCTGATTAGGATAATAATGTATACAATGGAATACATGGCGCTATCTGGCAACTCAAGCCATTTACGCCAACTGGCTGATTAGGAGCCTATAAAACAACGCCAGACCGGCTGGAAGCCTTAATGTGCACTTGGCTCCTGCCAGGTGAACACCTCTCCTCCTTTCTCTCCTCCTTCTTTCTCTTGGGGGATAACGCCGCCTCCAAGTTTTCCCCCCACCCCCCCTTTGCAACAACCCCCTTCCCCCCTTTGCAACACCCCCTTCCCCCTTTGCAACAAACCCCACCCCCCTTTGCAACATTACATAATAACCTGCAACATTCCTGCACTCTCCCCTTTTGCGGCTATACTACTGATGTACACTAACAGAGAAAAATAAAGTGATTCCAAGGCCTCGAAAGGAGGCGATAAGTTTTGAGTAAACGAAAGGCGTTAGAATGAGTGAGTGTGCATCATATATGCATATATAATATGAACTAAAAGAGAGCTTTCGGTTCAGAAAGCCCCCCCCTTCCCTCTTTAGTCAATAACAAAATATATTTAAAACATTTAAAGAATAAGAGTATAAGAATAGTTTAAGTAGTAGAAAAGGAAAATATTTTAAACGAGTTAAGACTACCAACCCCACCGACGCATCATCTGACGGGAATTATGAAATTGACTGAAGAGGTGATCTTTGTGTGCCCGAAGCATTTCTTTTCTTCTAAATTTAAAGATTAGAGATGAGAGGCGGAACCACCAGCGTGACGTTCGTGTGAAGAGAGCCCAACGCACGGTACTACTACGAGGTTATGAGGTATACAGTATATATGACACTTACCACACCAGGATTCAAAACCGGGACCGCTTGAGTAGGAGTCACGAGTGCTATCACCACACTGTGATACATCGTGGCTGATGTCGTCAATGTGCTTCCAGAGATCAGCGAAGTTAGGCGACATCGGTTCTGGGTGGTAGTTGCATGATAGTCCGTCCTTTGCGCCCAGATTATACTGTATAGGGGCCCTTGGTTCGAATCCACGTAAAGCTGTAAGTTCCCTCGTCATATGATCTTATATTAGGCATGGGCACCTTCCTGCCCGCAAGTCAAATCCATCCGCCTCTCTCCGATTTAAATTACTAAGACACGGCCCTCTTGATTTTTCGAATGCCATGAAATTACAGAATTTAAATTTTATTTGAATTGCAGCGCCAATATCCATGAAGAGCAAATTGTAAAACAGAAAATTTTATATTTGGATATGCAATATATGACAATATAATATGTTTGTGTAATAATTTGGCAATAATTGCGCCCATTAGTCGACAATTATTGAAGGCAGCGCCTGTGAAAATATATTTCTATTTTCAATAGTACGAGGGCCACTCAATATATTTTGCCCCACCTTTTTTTTTCCTTTCCAAGTTTCCTTGTAAGTTCCAGAAATTTTTTATACAAGTAGTTAAATAGCTTTTTTACAAGTTTTATTTTTCCTCATAGTCTCCATCCTTTTCTACGGCTTTCCTCCACCTAGAAACAAGGGCCTTTGTTCCTTGCTGATAAAAGTCTGCTGGGTTCCACTGTAACCACCTCTTAACGTCCTCAACAACCTCATCGTCACTCTGAAACTTTCTTCCACGAATAGCATTCTTTATTGGCCCAAACAAATAGAAGTCTGAAGGTGCCAGATCCGGGGTGGTTGGAGGGTGATGGGCTCTCTTTGTAAACTGTTGTGTGGTCTTGCGTTATCGTGCAGAAGAAGGACGTCTTCCAGTTTTCTCTCCTGTCGAACTCGCTTTAGACGTCTCTCGAGTCTCTATAGCAGTGGTTCTTAACCGGGGGGGCGCGCCCCCCTAGGGTGGCGTCGGTAATTTCCAGGGGGGGCGAGATCCCTTGGGGAAAAACACTAATTGTATTTGTTATTCTCTTAACGAGAGCATGGGCTAATATTGAGAAGTTTATGAAAAAATGCAAAAGTATCCCCCTCCAAGGGGGGCGTGGAGGGAAGGACCAATTCCTAGAGGCAGCATGGTAGCAAAAAGGTTAAGAACCACTGCTCTATAGGGTAGCAATATATGCCTCTGAGTTGATTGTTTGTCCTTTCTTCATAATGTCCACCAGAATCAGCCCCTTTCATGTCCCAGAAGATGGTAACCATAACCTTTACTGCAGAAGGAGGAATTTCAACTTTTTCTTGCATGGGGAGTGTATGATGCCTCTCCATGGATTGGCGTTTTGTTTCAGGTTCAAAGTGGTGTACCCAAGTCTCATCCCCAGTCACAATTCGTGAAAGGAAGTAATCCCCTTCTGTCTCGTATCGAACTAACGACTCAGAAGCAATTTCTTTTCTTTGGGCTTTATGATCTTCAGTCATTTCGCGAGGAACAAACCGTGAACACACTTTCGAGTATCCCAGTTGCTGAATTATCGTATTCACACTTCCTTCACTAATTCCTAGCTCCAGTGATAGCTCCTTGTATGTGACGCGCCGATTTGATCAAATGATGCTGTTAGAACGTTGCACAGTGTGAGATGTCACAGCCGATGCCGGGCGACCGCTGCGTGGCTCATGATCGAGGCTGGCTCTCCCTCTCTCCGATGATCTCACACGTTTAGACCAGCGTCCAACTGTGCTTCGATCAACAACAGCATTTCCGTAAACGTTTTGTAGACGTTTGTGAATATTTCCAACTGTTTCCTTCTCTGTGGTTAAGAATTAGATAACAGCTCTCTGTTTGCGACGCACATCACTCTCAGACGCCATTTTCGAAACTGCGTTGACTATCGGTTTTATACAAGGGCGTTTAAAAGCGGTTTTATACAAGGAGAAGAGGTTCAAACTGGAAAAATCTGGTTATGGGAAGCGCAAAAAGTTCAAACTTACGACCCAAAAGGCATTTGAGCCTGGTTTTTTTTTTTGTTTTAAATGGCTGGATGTATGATACACCTAATGTTTCAAATTTTAGGTGTATTTTCAAAATCATAGATGTATCATTATATATATATATATATATATATATATATGTATATGTAAAGAACGACGCTTGTGTAGAAGAGCGTCCGCACAAGATGAGGAGAAAGAACGAACAAATGAAAAACGAGGCACCTCCCAGGAATCGAAACCGGGGTCATCCAATTACCAGTCGGACATGCTAACCACTACACCAAGGTCGCCGATTAGTCAGAAGTCGTAATTCTCCTACATACGAGCGGATTCGAATGCCCTGAGGGGGCACCTTCTCATGCCGTACACATATACATTTTAACTGCAAACAACACACAGTATAATTAATGTAAAGAACGATGCTTGTGTAGAAGAGCGTCCGCACAAGATGAGGAGAAAGAACAAACAAATGAAAAACGAGGCACCTCCCAGGAATCGAACCCGTAGGAGAATTACGACTTCTGACTAATCGGGACCTTGTTGTAGTGGTTAGCATGTCTGACCGGCAATTGGATGATCCCGGGTTCGATTCAGTGAAGGTGCCTCGTTTTCCATTTGTTCGTTCTTTCTCTTCATCTTTTGCGGACGCTCTTCTACACAAGCGTCGTTCTTTACATTAATTATTGTGCGTGTTGTTTGCAGTTAAAATATATATATATATATATATATATATATATATATATATATATATATATATATACACACACATTTTAACTGCAAACAACACGCACAATAATTAATGTACGCACAATAATTATATATATAGTTTATATACACGCACAATAATTATATATATATATATATATATATAATGATACATCTATATGTGATATATATATATATATATATCACATGTTTTATTGGAAAGTTTATTGCATTATTTTATATATATATTTTTTAATAAAAGATTTTACCTGGAGGCTGAATTTGTTTTGTGATAATTCTTTAATCTTATCAATTATTATTTAGGTGTAATAGTACATGTTGATTCAAATTTCAAGATATATTTTTGAAATTTTACATGTATAATAAACCTAAAATACACAAAAAAAAAACAGATTTCAGCCCCATAGCCTATTAGTTAGCTAAGCAAAAGGGTGGGGTAAAGTATATTGAGTGCCCTTAGTACTTTTTATATTCAAGCATTCATTAGTGAATAAAAATTTAAAAAAATTCTAATATCATAGTAAATAGAAGGCAAACTAAGTAAAGATTTTTAATAATACTTGTTGGCAACTCTACACACGCAAAAAACTTTTTCAACCCTTAGCTTGGCCAGCCACTTGAAAAAGTTGGCCATGCCTGCCTTAGATGTTGCGATGGAGGCTAAACAATCCACTCAAACGAAACAAACTAATCACCACACTAAGACGAGATAAAAGTTGACACAACCTCTCATATATTTCAATTACTGAGGAAACACACACTTTCGCGTCGAGACAGTTTACGCGTTAATCCAACCTACCCCCGCACTCGAGGTAATGCCAGCATTTAATTCAAATCTCTCCAGTGTAACATTGGAGTAACAGATGGAATTCTGGTGAAGGTAATTTTGTATTATATGAAAAAAAACACGCGAGTTCTCCAGGTACCCCTAACATACACTGAGTCTTCACAGAAGCTTTCTTGGATCACCTGAAGATCAGGGCCCCCGGCCTTCGTTAGTTAGCCTTATAAGGCTAACTAACGAAAATATCACAACTTAACCTAACCAATCGTTAGGTCAACTGTACGCCCTTGACGATTGGTTAGGTTAAGTCGTGATATTTTCGTTAGTTAGCCTTATAAGCCTAACTAAAGAAGGTTGGGGCCCTGATCTTCAGGTGATCCGCTTTCTTTTTAATGCTGTTTTTATCTGATTGCTAGAATCTACTTAGGTTTAAATTTTTTTAGTAGGTATATGGCTAATTTAATTCAACGGCATTATCTGAAAATTTAAATTTTCTAAATAAAAAGTAGCTGGACGAAATAGATGGACGCATAAACTATTGAATTATGACTACATCCACTTATATCAAACAGTAAACCAAATTTTTAAGAGAGCTTTAAAACTCTTATAAGGTAATATATCACACAGTATTATACTTAAATTACGCCATATATATTTGATTGAAATTTGTTTGGAATTTAAATTAATTCATGGGAAAATTTTACATCAATTTGTAGGAGAATTTCATTTGCTTCGAAGTACATGGAATGTAATATGTTTTGCGCATTCCTAGTTCTATTAAATCCATTTCAGTCATATTGCTAACGTTAATTAAAACATTCACCCCAACTTCTTCGATTACATTAATGGAAGTGCATCAGAACAGAAAAAAAAATGTTTCAAACCGCAATAAATTTGGACGAGAAATAAAAAAATATTTTTGTTATCTCAAATTAATGAAATTTTCAAATAAAATCAAGTTATAAATCTTTTTCATTGTGTCTTCGGGATTGAAATTTATGTAAGGGATCTGTCTTTCATTTGCAGTACTTCATATTGTGTCTGCAACGCTTGGTGATTGTAAAAGGTTATTTCTTGTGAGAACCTTATTGTAGGAATGGAAAGGATAGTTTCACTCTATTCTCACGCAAAGAAATCATTTATCATGGAGTCAGTTTATCTTCTATCTCTCTCTCTGTAAGTGAGTACGCAAGATAAGCGTACGCATGGTGTGAATGAATTCTGAAGTTATTTCTCTTCCTTATACTTTTTCCTGCTTTTCAATAAATCTTCTTTCACTACTATTTTCTGTCAGCAGTGGATAGAAGAGCAGGGAGAGAGACTTGCCTATTCTATACTTTACTATTACTACTATTCCTGTGTGAAAACTTTACAAGTTTATAAGTGTAACCATGGTACAGTTTTTTAGTCTCTCTCTCTCTCTCTCTCTCTCTCTCTCTCTCTCTCTCTCTCTCTCTCTCTCTCTCTATATATATATATATATATATATATATATATAATGTAAACCCACAAAAAAAAGAAAAGTGATGCGAAGGCCTTTCGTGTATTCAGCAATACAAAAGGCTTTCGAATAATTTATTCTTTTTCTTTGTGGGTTTGCATCATTCATTTATTTCAGTATTTAAATGTGAAATTTATCCCATATATATATATATATATATATATATATATATATATATATAGTTTCTGTATCTTTCTGTATCCCTTTCTGAATTCTCTTAATTTATTTCTCTAGTAGTACGTGAGCAAAAATATCGAGTGATTGCCATGGAAACGAAGGGAAAGGAGAGAGTGGGGGGTGAGGGAGGGGAGTGGCAGTTGCAGTGCCGGTGCAAAGAGAAGAAAATAAGGAAACTGTTAGAAATGAGAAATGGATCTGAGTGGGGGAAAGAGAGGAATAAAGGGGGAGGGGAATGGTAAAAGAGGGGAAAGGAGAGAAGAGCAAATAATATGAAATAACTTACTTATTCCACTCTCATATAGAGGGCATTGCTAGTGAATACATATTTCGATAGCAAATTGGGCGCGAAACTTCGGTTACTATAATAAGATCACCTGGAGCGGGTTTGTGTTAACTGATCCGCACGTCTTTCTTTTAACATCTACAAAAACTTTATGAGGTAAGTAGTTTACCTTGTACCATTTATAGTTCACTTTTATTTCCATTGAACCAACTGTTAATATGGACGTATTACAATTTGCTTTACTGATTTATGTACTGTATAAAGAACTTGGTGTCACAGATTTTATACGATAGAAATCTTACTCCCAATGACAATATGGCGGGTACAGTAATATGGAATACCTTAAGGCAGTGGTTCTTAACCTTTTTACTACCATGCCCCCTCTAGGAATTGGTCCTTCCCTCCACGCCCCCCTTGGAGGGGGATACTTTTGCATTTTTTCATAAACTTCTCAATATTAGCCCATGCTCTCGTTAAGAGAATAACAAATACAATTAGTGTTTTTCCCCAAGGGATCTCGCCCCCCCTGGAAATTACCGACGCCACCCTAGGGGGGCGCGCCCCCAGGTTAAGAACCACTGCGGCTTAAGGGACACAAATATGGAATAGCATGGGAAAACATATGTGAGAGTTCATTCTTGTGAAATCGCGGTAAATGGATTCAAAGTCAGGAATTTATCCTTTAAATCCATCGATTTTCGTGAATCTGATTTTGTTGCAGAAGAAATCCAGGGATCAAAAGACCATGGCAGCAGCACCACTGATTTGCTACCACCTGCAGCCCAAACTTCTACCAGTACAGTTACATCCCAGGATATCTCTTTAGTTTCTGTAATTCATCATAACCATCAACCGTAGCAATCGTGGGCGAAAAGCTGGAACTGCAACTGTGATTACTTCTACACCAGTGGTTCTTAACCGGGGGGGCGCGCCCCCCTAGAAACAGGAATTTCTCTAATTGTATTTGTTATTCTCTTAACGAGAGCATGGGCTAATATTGAGAAGTTATTGAGAATGTTATTTTGATTGAAGGGGGGCGTGGAGGGAAGGACCAATTCCTAGAGGGGGCATGGTAGTAAAAAGGTTAAGAACCACTGTTCTACACCATATAAGACCAACCTTGAAAATTATTCCGAAGCTGGACCAGCAGAGGAAGAGAACAAAAGAAAAATTTGTGTGATCGAGTGAGAGATACAGAAAGTTCAACATCTGAGAGTGATTTTAGCCTGAGACACGATTCTAGCTGCGACGATGTAGAGTTACATAAACATAACCCTACAAATCATGAAAATGCAGTGTTTGTTTTGTAGGGGGAATTTTGTATAGGAAATTTTTGGCGATTGTAAAGGTAAACAATGAGTTTTGAGTATGATATGTGAGCAGTGGTGTCAGCAGGATGGGCAGGCTATGATTCAGGTTCCTATGTATGTGATTTTTGTAAGTAAAGCAAGAAAAGTACCAAAGTTATCTCTTCGTTTTTCGTATTTCATATTTGAGCTCTTTTTTTGTATGTCATGGGAAACGGGCGTTGTTTTTGTTTTTTCTATACTATCGTGTCATAAGTGCATTCTCTTTGTTACGAGAGGTAACCGGTATCATTTCAAAAACAATTCCACAGTGTTTCCGTATTTGTCGTTGGATTATACAAAAAAAAATTTCACAAAAACAAAATGGTATCCCATATTTTTTGCCCTTCCTCTAAAATTAAAAAATTAAAATGTAAATAAAAATGGTGCGGCCACCATTACCATGACCTTTAGAGACCAACGTTGCTATGAACTTAGCGACCACACTATAATAAAAGTAAAAGTTTTCAAAGGATATAAGGTATAGGGTACACCGGCATATACACATATAGCCAATTCAACAGCGTAATATACCCTCGCAAGGGTAAAGGCGTAAAAAAGGAAAAAAGGAAACCATTAAAAAATTTAATATAAAGTAACCTAACAGTAGGAAATACAATGCTTGGTTTCCATGCATGCACAAACACACAAACAAACGAAGAGCGCAAACGGGGGACGGCGTGTTCGCGCGAAGATTACGCTTGGACGGGGCTGACGACGATACAGCAAACAACAGAGATTTTCCCTCTTAACAAATGACATAGTTGTGGGCAGACCTTATACAGCATCACCAGACAGCTGATCCAAGTCAAGTACAGGGTGCCAACAATGTCTTGTCACCGCAGTAAAATACTAACTGATTTTCGTTTTTCTTTCAGACCCATTTATCACTGATACAGTTAGATGGCTTACCAGTTCTTGGTTTATCTTTTACTGTTCCTGTTGTGAGCAGTTTCTTTTCCCATCTCAACAGGGTCCATTTTGAAGGAGCTGCACAACTGAATCGATCCTGGAAGTGAATGAATATTTTCAATGGTTTTGCCATTACATGGTCGCTCTTGGATCTAGATACTAGCCAGTATGCGTTGTTCAATCGTATAGTTGCTGCTATCACACATTTCAAATAGGGCTGAAAAACTAAAGTCAGTTAGTATTTTACTCGGATGACAAGACATTGTGTACACCCTACAGTTATCCGTGCGTTCATCTACCGTATATACTGGACGGAGTTTATACATCATATTCAGATGAGAATGTTACACACACATACACATACATATATCTCGTCGTAAATGCATTTCTTGGAGTCGCTTAGCCCACTCGGCATTCCTCATTATTATTATTTTCCAATTTGGAGGCTCTCACCAACTGAAAAATCAGGTGAGATCTTAAATTCATAAGTTATTATAATACTTGTCCAAAAGCAATCAACTTTTATTCAGCTAAATTTTATTTTATTGGTAAAACATTCCGACAAATCAACGTGATATCTATTTTATTATTTCAACAGGAAGGTACCAAGCATTAAATTTTTTCTGGATAATTACAATTACATTTACAATTACTTTTTACAAATGTTGATTTACAATTATAATTACAATTACTTCGGCTCCGATAGTCACAATTATAATTAATATCACAATTACAATGACATCATCTGTCAAACAAGTTAAATAGGAAGATCATATTCTCCGATTAGAATCAACATCATGGTTTTTCCCTTAGATGTAATTGTGTATTTATTTATTGTGTAGTGTATATTATTTCCAAAAAAAAAAGAAAAAAGGAAACGAGTATCAAGAGATTACGAATCAATATATTTCAATATCAGCAAAGTTGTTTCTGTTTCAAATACAGAGAAGAAACGTTGATTTAAGATATAATCATACAAAATGCAGTATTATATAAATTTTTATATTCTTCATTTGCATATTTAAATAGGAGTAATTCTGTCAAACACTTCCTGATTACATTCGATAAAGGGAAGACTTTTGAATGTTTCTGCACCAAGACTTCCTCATTGTGCACAATAAAAGTTTCCCGCAATTGAGAATACTCTTTCTGATCTTTCAAATCTTTTAAGTTTCAACTTGTTAAACTTCCTTGTCCTTCAAGTATTTGATTCTTACTGCCATGGTCCCACGGCCCTGAATTTAAAATGGTGATTGGTGATTGGTCTGAGCCTCTTGAATGACTGAGTCGTTTGAACGCTTTAGTTTTGCTAACCAATTTTTTAATTTAACTGAATACATTCGAATAAATAGCTAAAAACACACAATTTTCAAATCAGTAAAGAAAGTAAAAATTACTGTAATTTAGTTGAGATGAGTTGATTATTTCAGTTACAATTACAATTATAGTATGAGCCTTACTGGCTCCCAGTCGCTGGCCAGCGATATGAGGCCGACACTGTTCTTCTCCATGTGCCGCGGTCTTGTACCAGCTCCCTTGCATCCTCTCTCTCCACACCAATCCACTCGAGATCTCTGTCCAGCATTTCCCTCCACCGTGTTCTCGGCCTACCGACCTACCTCCTACCCCTCATCTCTGCTCTCCAGATTCTTGCTGGTATTCTTTCCTCTCCCATCCTCGTCAGCCAGACTATGTACTGAACGGACGCATTTCCTGAGCTCTGATATTGCATCTACTTTTGCATATTGCTAAGAATTTTACTTTTGGAAAGTTTTAAATTTTATATACTTGCGTTTATATTCACATTGTTATAGTTAAGTAACTGAATATTAGTGGTTTTTGGCGATTTAGAAGTTTTCATAGCGTGCCGGCTTAATTTAACTTAAACTTGTGACGGTTATAAACTAATTTTTAACTACGAGATGCCGTCGCAGAAAGCGTCGTGTGTTAGGTGTGGGGTAAACCGGTGGTTTTCGGAATTTAAAGATTACAACGGCGGTCCTATGGCGATTACCGAGAGATCAGTTTGTTTCTTTTGCGAGTTAATGGAAGAAACAGTTGGCATACAACGCAGTGTACGTGAGGTAACGGAAAGACTTGCAACGCTTGATGAGGGCTGGGGTAGGGCTACGGTTGACGAAAGCCGAACCAATACTAACGTTGAAGACGTTAGTAATTTGAAGGGTGAGGTGCGTAACCTAGTTTCTAGTTTAGGTAGCTTGTCGGTAAGGTTGGATAGAGTTGAAGAAGGGTTTAAGGTTGGTCCGAGATTAGTAGATGGGGAGGGATTTAGAGAAGTTAAGGGTGGAGCTAGGCCGCGTACGTTAGATGATAGGAATTCCCCCCCTATCGAGGTTTCGAACCCTTTCGCCCATTTGGAAAGGGACGTGAATGAGGGGGAAACTATTTTAATTGGGGACTCTTTAGTGCGCCATATGGACACAGAGTTCGTTGAACGGCATCCAACCAAGAGGAGGAGGGTCTGTCTCCCAGGGGCCAGGGTTGACAGAGTTAGGGACGAAGTGGATAGGATTGACGTTGCTTCCCGTCACTCGATGTTGGTGACGATGGTAGGAGGCAACGACTAGTATAGGCCCGATACGAGAGTGCCTGACCTTTTAGAGAGATATAGGGGTTAATTAGGTCCCTGAAGACGAGGTCAGATAGGTCTTTAGTTCTAGGTATTACCCCTAGGCACGGTTTGGGTCTTAGGATTACGTCAAAAACAATATTTTTGAATAATAAATTAGAAGAGATTTGTGCTGAGGAAAATATGCCCTTCGTAAAGCTGTGGTCAGAATTCAGTGATCCTAGCCTTTTTATAAAAGATGGGGGTGCATTTTAATGAAATAGGTAATGCTAGGTTAGGTAGGTTAATTGACGATAACGTACGAAAGCTGTATAGGTCGAAGCCTTCTTTAAACTTTGTGGGTCCGGGGAACGCGGGCCCGAAGTGAAAAATAGTTTAAAACGCCGGCCCGTGGTAAAAAATAACTTAAAAGTCTTTTATTGTAACGCGCGTAGTATTAGAAATAAATTAAACGAATTTAAGGCGATAATTTATTCGGCAATTACGATATAGTTGCTATTACTGAAACGTGGTTAAATACCGTGACTCGGGACTTTTTGTGGGAACTTGATGTACCGGGTTTTAAACTCTTTACTAATGATAGGTTACATAGGTTTGGTGGCGGCGTTTTGCTGTACATTCGTAATTCCCTTAGGGCTATTAAAGTTAAGATAGAATTTCCGGCAGCAATTAATGCGATATGCGTTGAAGTTAGGGCGCGTAGTATTAGTTTTAATTTTGTTGTTGTTTATCCCATCGATACCGATGCTAGATTTTACTCACTTCTTGGTAACTTTATTGACAATCGGAATAGTATAATTGTCGGAGACTTTAACTGCCCAAATGTTAATTACGAGACTTTTACTGGTAATGCGGAGGGTTTGAGATTGATTGAGTTCATGGAAGATAATTTTTTACGACAGATGGTTACTGAACCAACGCGCGGTGACAATATTTTAGATTTAATGATGACGAACGGCGAAAATATAGTCGAAAGTTTAGAAGTAGGCGAGAGTTTAGGATGCAGTGATCATCAAATTCTTAGGTTTAAGTTATTGATAGAAAACACTAAGGATAGTAACGTAATAGAAATCCCTGATTTTCGTAGGGCTAATTTTGATAGTTTTGCGGATAGGATGGAGTAGTGGACTGGGATAACTTATTTATGGGTAATGACACAAATTTGCATTGGGAGGCGTTTAAAGAAAGTTTTATGAATATTGAAAGGGAGTTTATTCCTCGTAGGCCCAAGCGCGCTAGAAATCATGGTAGGCCCAAGTGGTGGACTAGGGAAATAGGCGAGTTCATAATCGAGCGTAACAGAGCGTATAGACTTAATAAGCGCAATGGCACGGCAGCTAACTTTAATAGATATATCGAGCTTAGACGTCAGGTTAAAAGATCAGTTAGGAATGCTAAGCGTAATTTAGAGATACTTATAACTGCGGATAGTAAACATAATCCAAAAAAAAATTTTGAATACGTCAATAATTGTAAGCCGATAAAAGATAACATAGGCCCTCTAATGGATGTTAACGGCGCTGTGGCTTTTGACGCTCAGGCGATGGCGGGTATTTTCAATAACTTGCGACAGATTTTACTGTAGAAGACGTAAATAATGTCCCCGACGTGAACGATATCGTTCCATTTAGTAGCGAGACTATTTTGGATGAAATAACTGTTTACGAGGGTGAGATTATGTATTATATCGACAGGCTAAAAGTTAGCAAGACTCCAGTCCCTGGCACTTTTTATCCCAAACATTTGAAAGATTTGAAAGACGGTATTGTAGGCCCCTTAACGAAGATTTTTAATCAGTCACTCGAAACGGGGATTATTCCTGAAGACTTCAAATTAGCTAACGTCACGCCTATTTTTAAAAAAGGCGACCGCACAGTAGCTAACAATTATAGACCCATTAGCTTAACGTCAGTTGTCGGTAAACTTTTGGAATCCGAAGTTAGGGATCGTATCATCGATCACTTAGAAAGTAGAGATTTGATTAATAGTAGTCAGCATGGGTTTCGACGCCATACATCTTGTTTAACTAATTTGTTAGAATTTTATAACGAAATAGTGCGCGAATACGATAGGCATAGAACGGCTGACGTTATTTATTTAGATTTTAAGAAGGCGTTCGATACAGTTCCGCATAGAAGATTAATTGCGAAGGTTAAAGCGCACGGTATACGCGGTCAGGTAGGTAACTGGTTAGAAGAATGGCTTCATGCTAGGAGACAGAGGGTCGTTGTTAATGGTAGTGAGTCGGGGTGGTTGGATATAGGTAGCAGTGTCCCACAGGGTTCAGTGTTAGACCCATTGCTATTCGTAATTTACATTAACGACATAGATGTAGGATTGACTAGTAACGTGTCAAAATTCGCGGACGATACTAAAATAGGGGGTAAGGTTGTTAACGAGGTCGATAGAAATAGGCTCCAAGACGATGTAAATAGGATTATAGAGTGGACGGATAAGTGGCAGATGCAATTTAACGTAGACAAATGTAAAGTTTTGCATATAGGTTCTCGTAACAATAATTACACGTACACGATGGATGATAGAGAGTTAGCGAGCGTTGACGAGGAAGTACATTTAGGCGTATGCGTATCTAAGGATTTAAAAGTTAGGAACCAGTGCCTGGAGTCTTGCGCAAAAGCTAATAGGATGTTAGGCTTCATAGCGCGTAATTTCGAATTTAAATCGAAGGATATTATATTGCCCTAAGGTGTACCATTTTTGGGTCATTTTCAAAAAGTCAAGGTCCAGGAGTCTAATGTTGTGCCAAATGATGTCCTAAACACGAATTTAACAAGCATTTTCTAATCCAACAAATTTTGAATCCCCCCACCCCTCTTGAAATTTTGCCCATCCCCTTTTCCTAAAAACCCCATATATCTAAAAAACTATCAACTTTATCGAAAACTGTTATAGAATAAAAATGATTTAGAATCAAACGTTCTATTAGAAAAGTTCATTATGATAGAAATTTACGTAATTTTGAAAATTTTCATTTTCTTTTGTCCAAGAGCACCTTATTGTATTAATATAAAATAAGGTGCTTAAGTTACATTATTTATGAGTATATTGTGAGTATAATCCAAATTTAAAAATCCTTTTTTACATTGAATTTTAATAAACAAGCATTGTTTTTACTCTTATTGTTTCTTTTCAGACTGCTTTATTTGAAAAATAAATAAAAAATGAGTCAAACAGCTACAAAACAGCATGACTTTATTCTTGGTCGCTTGCAGGCTGATATTATGAGTTCATCTAATATTGTTTTACCATCCAATAAAGATGTTCTAAGCTATTTTATTTATTTACGGAGAATGCAGTATAAGGGTCCAAAAGTTACAAAAGATTCTACTGTTAATGAAGTTCTACAGAAGCTACTAATAATATGGCAAAAAGCATGCATTCCTACTATAGATATTAGTAAAAACCCTAAAGGCAGGAAGATGCTGTTAAATCTAGAAGAAATGCATAATAATTTAATCAAGCACAAAAAAAGAGCAAGCTTTGAAAATGAACTCTCTAATTTCATGAAAATTATGGATTCCCTTTTTGACATCTCTTCTCAAAATGCCGTTGAATTAATCCAAAAAGACCGCATGAGAACTGAGCCTCAGAAAGCATATGATATTTCATTCTTAGAAGATCAAAGAACAAAACGAGAAACATGTTTAGGTTTGCTAGATGCAGATTATGCATCAAAAGTACAGCGCAAGTACATTAGATTAGAGAAAGAGAAGAAACGCAAAGAGAAACATAAATCAGTGAAGCAAGTGAGTGCTACAGCCAGAACATCAGAGACCCTTCTTTCTAGCACGACCAGTTCTGAGACAGACAGCTATGAAGAGTTTCCGACAGAACCTACAGCAGGACCTTCAAATGCTTCCAGCCCCAAAAATATTCTTGCCTCGCCATTGGTTTCCTCCACTGCAGACATACTTAATCTCTCTATTGGACAACGGACTGTTTTTGCTGCTGCAGTAGCCATTAGGTGTGGCAAGGATATTGAAAAACTGTCTCTCTCCAGGACCACATCTGCAAGAGCCGCTCGAAAGACAAGAAAACGAAAATATGAAACTTGCATCAAGGATTTTACTCCTCCTGATCACTGCCTAGTACATTGGGATAGCAAGCTGCTTACTAAATCATGTTCAGAACAAGAAGACCGCCTTGCAATACTTGTTACTGGATACCCAAATGTAGAAAAACTTTTATCAGTTTCTATAATAGATGATTCCACTGGATTGTCTCAAGCCACTTCTGTATTTCAAAGTATTGAAAAATGGAACTTGAAGCAAAATGTCTTTGGAGTATCATTTGATACCACTGCATCCAATTCAGGATGGATGAAAGGTTCCTGTAAGTTACTTGAAGAACTTTTGCAAAAGAAATTGATTTGGTTAGCATGCCGCCATCATGTGGCTGAAAGAGTTTTGTGTGCTGTGTATGAAACCATTTTTGGCCCAAGTAAATCTCCTGAGTTTGAGTTATTCAAAGAATTTCGCGAGTCTAAATGGAAGAAAATTAATACGAAATCTACATACAATGTTCTTAATGTTAAATCAAGGTATCAAAGAGGCCTAAAGGAAGAATGTGTAGAATTTATGACCAAATGTTTAAGAAAATCTGACTGCTTTCCACGTGATGACTATAAGGAAGTTGCTGAAACAACTTTAATGCTTTTAGGAGAGGTTTCCAGAGAAAACAGTCATTGGCGGAAACCTGGTGCAATGCACCGTGCCAGGTGGATGGCAATGATTTTGTATACAAACAAAATGTATGCTTTTGCCCACCAAGCATCATATGATGAATCATTGATTAAGAAATTAAAGAGAATGTGTCTATTTAATGCATTAATTTATGGAAAATACTGGCTTTTATGTTCTAATTCACTAGATAGTCCAGCTAATGATCTGAAGTTTTATCATGATTTGGTGAATTACAAGAAGGAAGATAGGGAAGTTGCAAATGCTGCTTTGAAATCTTTTGCCAATCATTACTGGTATTTGACGGAGGAAGTGGTCCCTTTGAGTTTCTTTGGATCGCTAAGTAATGATGAAAAAGATAAGATCGCAAAATCCTTAAACAAATATCCAGTTCCAGAAAATTATGTATGTGGGCAACCTGTTTTCCCCATTTTAAAGGAAGACACAAAGCTTCATGAGCTAGTAGGTCCAATTTCATGGCATTTATTTCATTCAATGCTGTGGGTCAAAACCAGACTCATGGATAAAGAAACCAGCATCAACATGGGAAGAGGTCGATGACTACAACAAACTAAAAAACATTCTTTCATCTATTAGAGTAGTCAATGATACCGCTGAAAGAGGAATCAAGCTGGTTCAAGACTTTCATGACAAATGTCAAAATGAAGAAGAATTTCAAGGTCTTTTGCAAATTATGGAAGAGAATAGAAGACTAATTCCTGATCCTAGTAAAGAGACTCTTAAAAGAATGAAACTCAGTAAAGAATAGTTCATTAACAGATAGATTAGGTATTTTTATTTGCAGAGATTGTTTTAATTTAGAAGAGGCTGATTTTTTTTTGTTATTAAATATACCATAAATTGTCTTTTCTTATTTTTATGTTTAAAAAGCTCTTATATCAATGATTTCTAATTAGGAAACTTGTTTCTTTTTATTTTTTTGAGGAAAGTGTTGAATAAAGGAAAAAAAAAACGATGGGACCTCACAACTATAGATAAAGTGTTAATTTTTAGCTTTATTTTATATATATATAGTTTTGAGGTTGTCCTCACTTTGTATAGGCTAGTTATAATAAAAACTAATTATGATTTGCATTATAACTAGCAAATACAAAGCCCATCGCCGCGAAGCTGCATTGGGGTGAGGCTTCAAAGGTGGCGGTAACACCTTATTTAAGAAGAAGGCACTGCAAGCAAAAAATTTTTTAATTTAAATTTTTAAAAAATAAATGAAAATTTTCAAAATTAAGTACATTTTTAGTTTGATGAACTTTTGTAATAGAACTTTTGATTCTAAATAATTTTTATTCTATAACATTTTTCGATAAAGTTGATAGTGTTTGAGATATATGGGGTTTTTAGGAAAAGGGGATGCGCAAAATTTCAAGGGGGGGGGGGTTGAGATTCAAAATTTGTCGGATTAGAAAATGCCTGTAAAATTCGTGTTTAGGACATCATTTGGCACAACATTAGACTCCTGGACCTTGACTTTTTGAAAATGACCCAAAAATGGTACACCCTAATATTGCCCCTTTACACAAGTCCCTAGTCTGGCCTCATTTAGAATATGCCGTTCAGTTTTGGTGCACGTATTTGCGTGAGGATATTGATAGGTTAGAAAGGGTTCAGCGTCGTGACACGAAACTGATTCCGTCATTGCGCAACAAGCCTTATGAACATAGAATAAAAGAGTTAGACTTGCATTCACTCGAAACTAGGAGATTAAGCGGGGAGCTTATTGAAGTTTTCAAAATCGTTAATAACATCGATAACGTAAATTTTGACAAGCTGTTCACTTTCGATAATGGCAGTACTCGTAATAACGGATTTAAGTTGCGTGGCAGGCGTTTCATTACTAATATCACTAAAAACTTCTTTACGTTTAAAGTAATTGATAAATGGAATAATCTTCCCGCGTCAGTCGTTAACTCTACCAGCGTTGATATGTTTAAGAACCGTCTAGACAGACATTTTAAAAGTATTAAAGTTGTTTAAAATAAAAAAAATAAAATATTAGCAACAGGAGCTCTCGGGGTGGTGGTCGAGGATGAATCTGTTGATGATAATGCCAGTTTGTGACATGCCAGCGTGTAATGCCAGCAATGAAATTATTATTAAAAAAAAAATTGACTAACACGAACGTAGATGTAGCTCGTAGCGTAAACTAACCCACTTTTTGTTTAACTTTACCTATTTTTTTTCTTTCTTATCCTCTCCTCACTTGCATGTCTGTAGTTTGCATGGTATGACAGTGAGTTAAGACTGTGTTTGCATGGTTTTTAAGCCTTCTTATTTTACTGCTTTTCATCTTTCACCCCTTTCCTATTGTCTTCGAATATTTTTCGGACTTGTCGGCAGTGGCCGGCGGATGATGATGGCGAGTCAGTTTTCTCTTTTTCTAAATGAATGTTAACCCACGAGTGATAGGTGTTGCTACTTACTTAACCCCTTATTTTCTTCACTTAAACCCCTACTCTTTCTTTTCCCTCGGGCTAACCTTAGAGTGGATCTTAGGGTCTTTTTTAGCCTTAGCTTCTGTAGATATGTAGAACGCCAATCTCCTCCCTCTCAACCCCATACTCACCGGAATCTGATTTAACCTCCATCTTATAGCATCATTCCTGACAAAGTCATCCCATCTCACACCTTCTATTCTCCTCAACAACTTAATCTCAAATGCATCCAACCTCCTCTATCCGTCTGCGTCAGTGTCCATGCCGTCACCCCATACAGCAAGACTGAAAGCACCACTGCGTTAAATACTCTCATCTTTATCCTAGTACTAATCTCTCTCTTTCTCCACAACTTACACGTCAGTGCATTATATGCTGCAACAACTCCTTCCATTCTCCTCTCGATATCCTTAAAGCACTATCTTTTCTATTTTCATCATAGACAGAGCATTCTGTTTATCGCACAATACTTTTGGTAAAGTTGGGCCAAGAAGCCATATATCTGCTTTAGAACGAGTACTATAAGTAGTACTAGCCATGATTGCAAAAAAATGAAAATTTTAGGGCGTGAAACTCCTAACAGTGAAATAGCATGTAGTTAACTGAGGATTTGAGTTGCAGCTTGGTGCCTGCCAGTTTTTCAGATAATAAAAGTCCCAAGAAGTAGTTATATATATTGATACTATACCATAAATACAACTATATCACTATTATCTGAAAAAATATGAACATTTCATATAAACATTTCAATAATAATTTCTGCAAATTTTGCAAAGAAATAAATGGGGTATTTTACTATTGATTAAAAGTACATTACTCTACATTTTATACTGCCGTGTGACACCCCTAAATATGATTTGGTTGCTTTACAAAATGGCATGCTAAATTTTCTCATGATAAAGAACGAAAGTCGACCTTCCGAACTCTAAAGTTAAAAAAATAATTTTGTCCCAATATGCTGATAGCCACCCTACTGGTCAACCGATAGATTAAATGCGAAGATGCTGCTTCCATTTATAAACTCGTCTATAGTGACACCCGAGCCAAAAATATCACACCCATTAATATCGCAGGATAGATTATGGTATGCGCATGAACATAAAGAAAACTCGGGGTCTGTAGAGTATTTCACTTCCAAAGCCCAATCAACAGATGCACCATTAATATGTAAATTTGTGCTCTTCAAACCCAGATTTTGGAATTTGAAGGCGGAATTCTTATACTTGCCGGCCATGGACTTATGGTCGAACAAGCCGATAAGAACACGCTGCGGGAGAATACCCAAGGCTATATGTTCTATCTGCTTGCGTCTTTAAAATCACGCATCTCATTGGGTATTTAGCTGTATCTTTCAACAAACGTTTCTTAATCTCCATCTGCTTCGTAGCGGATAACTTCACGCGACGAACTCTGAGATACGTATCTAAAATGTATAGAACAGCAGGTTTGACAGATTGGTCGCTCCCCTCATCCAGAGTTAAGCATATCTCGGGGCTGTACGTGTAATTTTAATCCTCATTTCAACACCGTTCAAAAGCAGCTTATCTTGTGATAAAAAATCCGAATGGAGTTTCGCGTAGCAATCGTATATTTTCTTTTTAAAATTTTTAAATTTATTTTTTATACTGTCCATCAATTGGGGGTATAATACCCCTGATCCGCCAAGTGTGTCTCCTTTGCATCTCTCGTAAAGTTTAAAACAGTTTCTAAATAGGCTCTATAATAGTGATGGCTAGCTCCAGGTGAAACGTTAGTTTGATTTAGGTACACATCACATTTACTTATCGGTGTGTGTAGGAAGTTGTTTTCAGGGTATATTGGGTAGCCCTCTTTACAATCTGTACCAACCGAATGTGCAATTCTTAGTTTAGTGTAAAGAAACATGTTGGAAGGGTAATAAAAATGATTACCTGACGAAGAAATCACGAACTTTCAAGACGCCGTCGTTGATCCAATAGCATTGAGAGAATGAATTGTGGCGAATTACGGTCTCCACAATACTTGTTTGCGTCGGATGCACATCAAAGAGATTTAACTCGGATTTGAAGCATTCCGAGCTGTGAGGGTGAATAAAATGAGTCATAACATCCGTTAATGAACTCTTCCACTTCAGTTGTGCATTCACCTATGAGAGGCATCTGTATCAAATTTGCCTTATATTAGTTTTTAAAAAATAAGTCCACGACCGGTTTCATACGTTTAGATCATTTCTTTTGTCTTTTTTTTTAATCCTCCGCTTTACACCACGATTTGTCTGCTTAGCTTTCCTTTTTTTCCACGTTGTGCAGTACGTTTTCTTCCTCTTATAGCAACCTTTTATTTTTTCTTTCTTCTAAGATCTCCGCCTGGCATTTTTCTCCTCGCATCTTCGACGATTTCATCCCGTGTACGTTGTAAGTGTTTTCTAAAACACTTTAGCTTCTTTAAGCTTGGTGCCTGACATTATATCTTCAAATGTGTTAAGTCCTGATTGTAGGGTCTTCTTTCCAAGATATTTGGCCCAACTTTTCAGTAAGGGCACAGCTGTACGTAGTATAGCCGAAAAAATGAACCGATTCTGCTTCAACGCAGACGGAAAAATGACCTCTGTGTCATTCTGCCGCAACACCCCGGAAGTGGAGCTTCACGGTTAAGCTAAGCTCCCGTAACCGAGTGGAAACTTTTTCTTCTATCGTTCTTATATATATTGAGGTACTGGTTAGTAGGTTAGGTGCAACTCGGACATAATGAGGCTTATCATATGTGATGCTTAAACTCTTACCTCTATGATCGGGAACGTGCACAATGCGTAACAAACGAGCCTGGATAATCCCCAAGAAATTGGTGGTCCACGATATTACTGTAAACACAACGCATGTTCGGGGGAGGGCCTCCATCGGCTAATTTCGGTAATTTTAGTTGGTACAATAAACTGAATAAGTCATGCTGTGACTCGTGAAAAGTATCTCTTTGGAAGGCCCCGCCGTATCTGCCCTCAGGTATAATTTGGAACAGTTCATTGTCCTTAATATTTCCACTAGCCGTTGATTTTAGCAACAAAGAATGGGCCAGTGTGTCTTTGTTTACGGCTTCAAAAAGTAAATCGAGGGTGAGGCTTGACTTTTCAAGACTCCTATTTAAAACCGGCACAACATCCTCGTCTCTGCAATAATGTCAACGTCGTCCTAGTGTTAATTTTGTAATGTAATACTGCAACTCGCCGGCCAAGGTTGAACGTATAGTATCATCTAATGTTATGCCTAATTTTTCACACTCATCGCGTCTTCTAAGAACCAGAAAAGCGGCCTCTTTCTTCTCAATACTTCTGAAAACCTGGTGGTCAATTGAAATTCGCACAAACCGACCTCGTATGATCCATGCCCCAAATCGGTAGGTCCATGCAATTCTGTTATAAAGCTGAACAGTGTTGTCATGATGCATGTCCAAAAAGGCAAAGGGCAGTGTGACGTAGAAGTGGTTAGGCATCATTTTGTATACTACTTAAGTTTCATTATTGCTTGTGCTTTTATATAGGAGTTGAAGCTTTCAGGGTACCCTAGCTACTTCACGATATACATCTCTCTCTTCCCTGTACCTTTACTTCCTAAAATTTTCTCAATTTTAAACGCTTTTTTACCTGAATTAAATACCACTTTCAGCATCTCATCGCCATAAAGTCAGTAGTATGGCCACAAAAGGTTAGAGTGCAATTGCAATGCAATGTTGATCAATTGAGTGCCAGTACCACTCCCCCAGGGTGCAATAAAAAGCTGGGAGGACTCTCCCAGCTACCACAAGCTCGGGGAATCCACCTAACCTGAGAGAAGAGAGAGGAGGAGAGAAGAGAACATCCTTCGCCTGTGAGACCCAGAAGCATAATAAAGCTCTCGCCTTCAGCACTTGGCTTAGAAGCGTGATTCAGCCCGTTGGCTTAAGCAAACATTTTTCTTAAGCAGCCATTTGGCTTAATCTGGCTTGAAAGGCGTAAAGGCTTATTTAGATGTATGTGTATATATATTAATACCTTTTGAGTTGCAAGATTGTGCTATTTATTTAATTAATGGACATATTCTTGACAGTCGGTGTAGAAATCCGTCAGTCGGCTTTGGAGGCGTAACCAGCCATTTGGTATAATGTATACATATATATATTTATTGAAGGTGCATTGTTTATATACAGGGTGTCCGAGAATTATCTGTACAATTTTTGGCTGTTATTAAAAGTCAACCATTAAGTGTAGAAATTCCAGTGTTGTCCCATTTTACAGAGAATCTCATTAAGTTTTTTCTGATACCACGTTTTGACAAGTTTTTTAGAAATGTACGCGGGTGACAGACATTGATGATTTAAAAGCAAGAATCACAGCTGCTATTGAGCGAATTGATGTGGATATGCTGCAGCGTACATGGCAACATTTGGAGTATCGATTGGATGTTTTGCGAATCACTAATGGTGCACATATCGAATGTTTGTAACAACGTTACTTTAATAAAAGAAACTTTTGAAAATACAGATTCTAAATAATCTTGTTTATGAATTTTGCGTGTGTTATCAAGAATTTTATTAAAAGATGAAATTGTACAGATAATGTTCGGACACACTGGAATTTCTAAAACACTTGTCAAAACTTGGTATCAGAAAAACCTTAACGAGATTCTCTGTAAAATGGGACAACACTGGAATTTCTACACCTCATGGTTGACTTTTAATAACAGCCAAACATTGTACAGATAATTCTCGGACACCCTGTATATTCCCATCACCTAGCTATTCCTTAATATAGTTTGTGTATATATATGTATATATACATATATATATATACACACACACCCAGGAAAGCATTTATTGGATAATAAAACACAACTACATCATTCTGTTTATTCAGAAGAGTTAAGGGAAATAATTCCTGAAATATATAGGAAATAAATATACATTCAAAATAGTATACAGCAAAAATACAAACATTAAACGAAGGATATATATATATATATATATATATATATATACACATTCTTAAATAATAATATTAGTACAGGAGAAATCTATATACATGTTTAATATATATATATGAGCAAATACACACATATATATATAAACAGCAAAACATATATAAATTAAAAAATTATAATAGTACAGGATAAAACTACCACGTGACCACAAAAATTGTCCCTGTTTTTAATCGCTTATTACTCAGTCATTATTGCAGCTTCACAAATGAAATAAAAAGCATTCGAAAGAGAACATTTTAAAGTTTTAATTTATTCTACATATGTTCAAAGTGACGTCCCTGGACATTCTTACATTTCACACAACGGGAAAGGAAGTTATTTATTACATTTTCCAAAACGCTGCATTCAATGGACTGCACACTCTCTACCACCGCTTGCTTTAATTCTTCGATAGAGGATGGCTCTTGCCTGAATACTTTGTCCTTGACAAATCCCCAGAGAAAAAAGTCCAAAGGTGATAGATCGGGAGATCTTGCGGGCCAGGGAAACTGCGAGCGATGAGAAATGAATCTTTGTTCAAAAAATCTTGTTAAACATTCCCGTGATTGCCTAGTTGTGTGGGCTGTTGCTCCGTCTTGCTGAAAACACTTGTTACTGCAGTTTTCTTGTTCAAAAACAGTGTTCAGCATTTCTACATATCTTTCTGAAGTTACTGAAAGCGGTGTCCTTGTCTCTGGGTCCTCAAAAAAGTAAGGACCATAAACCTTGCTGCTACTCAAACCACACCAGACAGTAACTTTTGGTGAATGCAGAGGTTTCTCCAAGTGTATATTTGGCTTGTTTTGTGACCAACACCGGTAATTCTGTCTGTTGATGAACCCATTGAGATAGATGTGGCATTCATCACTGAATATTATGTCACTTAATCTTATCTGGTTTTGTTCAATTATTGTTTCAATGCGTTCAAAAAACATCAAACGACTCTGGTAGTCTTGTTCGCTAAGCTGTTGCAAACACATAATTTTGAATGACTTCATTCTCAAATCCAACGTGATTATTTTCCCAATGCTCTCCCGTTTGATTCCTGTCACAGCTGATAGTCGTCTCACAGATTTCTTGTTGTCCGTTTCAAGCTGATTTGCGACTGAATCAATGTTTTCAGCGGTTCGCACACCTTTGCTGCGCCCAGAGTTGCCTTTATGCATGTTCTTGATTGAGCCGTGATGTTTCCATTTTGCGAAAATCCTGCGAATCGTTTTAGGATCTATGGTCCTTTGCTGACCGTATTGTCGTCTGAAAGACCGTTGGGTGGCAACTACCGAGCCATGTTTGATCATCTCTTCTGCGATGAAAACACGTTGCATGTCCGACAAATAACCCATGATTGTGGTGGATAAAACTGTCATTTTTTTATAAGTACTGATTTCGTATCCAGGATATCGAAAAAATTAAATAAAACTTTTAAATATTCTTTTTCGAAAGCTTTTTATTTCATTTGTGAAGCTGCAATAATGACTGAGTAATAAGCGATTAAAAACAGGGACAATTTTTGTGGTAAAAAAAGACGGAGCAACAGCCAACACAACTAGGCAATCACTGGAATGTTTAACAAGATTTTTTGAACAAAGATTCATTTCTCATCGCTCGCAGTTTCCCTAGCCCGCAAGATCTCCCGATCTATCACCTTTGGACTTTTTTCTCTGGGGATTTGTCAAGGACAGTATTCAGGCAAGAGCCATCCTCTATCGAAGAATTAAAGCAAGCGGTGGTAGAGAGTGTACAGTCCATTGAATGCAGCGTTTTGGAAAATGTAATAAATAACTTCCTTTCCCGTTGTGTGAAATGTAAGAATGTCCAGGGACGTCACTTTGAACACATGTAGAATAAATGTGAAGCTGCAATAATGACTGAGTAATAAGCGATTAAAAACATGGACAATTTTTGTGGTCACGTGGTATATACCCATTTAATATATGTACGAGCAAATAGACATATATATACACACACACACACACACACTGTGTGTATATATATACACACACATATATATATATATAAACAGCCAAACTTATATATAAAATAAAAAATAATAATAATACAGGGTGTTTATAAAGTTCCTATCTATTTCAGTGAGAACGTAGCAAAAAGGGTAAAATTCAATAACAATATAATAGAAGGCATACATTTAATGAATACTTAAGCATATGATTCTACATGAGCACCATGAGCATCTCTACAGAGTTCAAATCTGTCAACAGCATTGCGGGACACATTTTGGAGCATGGCAGGGGTTATTTTTGTAACTGCTGTTACAGTACGAGCACGTAAATGTTCCAGCTTCATTCAGATGGCATTTTAAACACCGTCGTCTTTCAACAAGATGAGGCCACCTTGTCATTACGCAAACATTGTTCAGGAGTACCTAAATGAACGATTTCCAAATCGGTGGATCGGATGTGAAGGCAACAGGCCCTGGGCGGCTCGATCTCCTGACCTAACGCCCTTGGATTTCTTTGCATGGGGCTTTATCAAATCAAACGTCTATCAAACGAGGGTTACAGATCTGCAAGATTTACGTGCTCGTATCGTAACAACATTACAAAAATAACCCCTGTCATGCTCCAAAATGTGTTCCGAAATGCTGCTGACAGGTTCGAACTCTGTAGAGATACTGATGGTGCTCATGTAGAATCATATGCTTAAGTATTCATTAATGTATGCCTTCTATTATATTCTTATTGAATTTTACCCTTTTTGCTACGTTTCCACCGAAATAGATAGGGACTTTATAAACACCCTCTATAAACACCCACATTTAATATATGTACAAGCAAATACATACTTATATATATAAACTTCAAATAATATACACCATAATACACATGTTTTATGTTCTACTGCGCTTAACTAAAATAATGAACTTGCACGTGATCGAATCTACAGTTACATCATTGTTGTTTTGCACGATGTAATAAATACGATTTAACATTATTTCACCACTCAAGGTGTGCGGGTGCCTATATTCAATGTAAAGGGCCTTCAATTCATTCAATACTATTTTTGTGCCCATTTTACAATTGGTTGGCAAATTATCAGTCTATTTAAACAGGGACAGAATACAATCAAAAGCACGCACAAAGAGGGCGTCGTTCGCCACAACATCATTATTAATTACAAGTTTATAAACACTCCTTTCCAATCGAGGATTTATTCTTACCGATATGCGGTTTTCAATCGTGAATTCTTCTTTATAATTCATAGCGACAGTTGAAATAATCTTCTAAGTCGTAGCGACAACTGTTCATTATATAAAGAAACAATTCTTTAGAGTGAACAGTGTAGGTGAGCTCTGCCCTGTACCGCTGAAGTCTTTTGTACCAAAGTTCATGATATTTCGAAAAGTCCAAACCTTTTAAATAGCATCCAGTTCTAGACCATTCTCGTCTTGTTCTCTCATACACTCGATAAACCCGCCGAACAAAGTGGTGCATGCATATTCAAGAGCCGTATCAAAATGAAGCATATCCGTAACACGTGCGTCTAATATAGGTTTTAGCTTGAGGAAACCGACGATTTCAAACATTCTGCCGAGGATGAAACGGTTTCGCGTGGAGAAAAGAACGTTATTATCAGACGCATTATTCCACATCATTCGTATATCATTGCATGGCTCGTCGCGATTTATATATAACGTACAAATAATGGCATATGACGGGGCATCACTAATCTGTTCTCTTCTTGTACCTACACCTGAAGGTATTTTATGACGATACTCGCCCCACTTCTCAACTATCACGAAGACTCTATTCATCTCCTCAACACTTAAATAAATAACATTCCGTTAACCATGGGTTTTTTTTGCCTACAAGTCGTTTCAAGTACATAGTTAACGGCGCCGGTTTTATGCCTGAACACACGCACCGATTTCGTCAAGGACACATTGTATACGGCATTGAGAATGCTGCTCAACGGAAGCTCCATCGTTTTCTATTGTGAGGAGTGCACTTCCAGTCGGGTCAAGCTGTGAGATGACTATGAGCAGCCGGTGCCCAGTGTGGCACGGAGACAGGTGTTGGGGAACGAGTCACACGGGTGAGTTATACCATGCTCTAATGTTTCGTGTACGGGTTTGTTCCAGCATGAAAGAATCATATGAATACTTGTGCCCCATTATATAGGGCAATCAGAATTTTTTCCGGTGCATGGAGTAATAGCGGCGTTAATGTTTTATCACTCCCCAAACCGCGCACCAATCATCTTCGTTCAGAGGTATTTTCTCGAACTACACACATTTTATTAACACTCCGGCGCACTATTTGAGAGAAACATGTGTCCGTATTTATCCTTTTTGCTTAGCAGTCAATACTTGTCTCTAAATTCTATTAAAAACTCACACAGGCCTTTAGCCACAACCTTACTACGAACCTCGTCATGATATACAGTATATGAATGTAGTGGTAAAAGTATTTCAGATTGTCCATGATGACAAGATTTACATTCTCAGCCGCAGAATATGCGTACTCGGTATGATGCAGCATGATATAATACAGCTTGTCACACCACTCATCAATATGACTCACTACGCATACCCGTTGCTTCTCTTCTGCACGTGTTATTTCTTTCACTTCACGGTATATGTACGCTTTTATACAGTTTAGTCCTACAACGTAGTCCATTACATCGTTTGTACCCCGAAATCCAGCAATGCTCTCGCCAGAATATCCATACAGTATTTGAACCTGTTGCTCCTCACGCTTCACACGGTTCAATGTAGCCTTAAAAGTCTCAAAGGAGGGAGGGCTAGGGAGTCTTTCAGTATTCACCACATCTTCTGACTTTACCGAATACCACTACATAAACGTCGACCACGCAATATCAAAGGTAGCCATCACTATTTTTCTTCTACGTGAGAATTCTTCAAATACACATCTGAGACCCAAGTTTGCAGCGGTTAACTGAGCATGCGGGGGTAGAGATATGCTCAGGTAATAGCAGGAGTTACGTGACCCTTTGACTGATCTTTCAGTGGCCGGAGCTTAGGACTTTTTTCTGTGCATACGTGCACAGACCACACACACACATACACACAAAGGAGGAAAGGAAACCCTTATTTAAGCATGATTTATTTAATAAACATATTCAAATATACGTAATAAATAAAATAAGCATATCGTCAACAGGTAAATCGGTATATATATATATATATATGGAAAAACATTCAAAATTGTGGGTCCCTACAGTCAGTTGAGGTGGCTGGTCACCCTCATCTTCTAAGCACACTAGCTCCTTCAGCGATTCAAAGTTAACAACCCCTCGGTTCGCCAGGTTAAGCTTTATGCCCTTCGCCTTCACGATATATTTCATCTCTTCCCCCACCCTCACCCGTACCTCATACGTTTTTGGACTCTTGATAAAATGGAGTGAGCGTATGCACTATTATCATACTCATCCTTGATTTCGTCAGTCAAATCTCCGAGGAATTCCCTAATAGGTGGCATGTATTCACCCTCCCTCTCTGTGAATATTACGCTATCTGTGTCATCGTACAGGACCCTCCGCCCAAGATAATGCAGTAGTCCCCAAAGCTTGATGCGTGCGTATGCCGTTGTGAAGCTGGCTACAGGTATGTTTGTAACACGTGAGGTATCTGTGGCCAATTCGGTGATGTACTTTATTATGTACGTATTACCTTCATTCACGATCTTCATGACCTCTTTATCGGGAGCATTGGCATAATCCCACACCTCGTTAAAACTTTACGCTAAATGAACGTTCGCCTTGCCTGTATTATGTGCAAATTTTCCCCAAAGACTATTTTGGCACAACTTTGCACTAAAGCGCTTGCCATGGTTCTTACCAATTTGGGCCCGGTCAAGTTGTATCACTTCACGTTCACGGTATCGCTGAATATACGCCGATTTTGCACCGTCGGTCTCAATCCCTCGCGGATACCCTGATGCTTCTACTTTATCCTTCAAAAAGTATTTATATACGGCGTGAAAAGGTTGGGTAGTTTCTGGAACCTCCACACCTCATATATCTTCAATATTCTATAGCCATGGCAAACGGCTAGGCCTAGCTTAGGGCTTGTATATACACCTCTGATCTTCCGCTGGTTGGGTTTGTGATTAGAGGACCCATTGTTCTCCTCTGCGCACTTCACACTCATAGGAAACATGAGCTTGTGAACTATAACAACGGGTAAGATCGGCATCCAGAAATCGCAAGTGGGGAGGACGTCTACGAAAGAAAGAACGAAATAGTTCTTGTTCAAATTTGCTGAGAACTCTTTGATGGTGGGCAGGGATGGAACCACCACTTTTTCCGGTGCTCCTACGGGATACGGATTGTTCTTCATCACGTAGGAATATAAAGAACAGAAATGGCAGTAATAGAGTTTCACGCACTCCGTAGACGGAAAGTATAGCTTCAATGGGTTTGTACGCCCTCGAACAAGTTATCACCGCATTTGAGAGGGTTCAACATCATTGATCGCTTGATGGTGTTTATTTCTTCACGGTACTGCCTATCTATTGATGACTTGTGAGTGAACGGGTTACCTATAAGCTGATCGCTGGTGCGGGTTCATGCAAGACTGTCGATACGAGATCTACCTTGGACATCTACTATGATTCCACACTCAGGACGTGGGCATCCATGCCAACAGCAACCGTTAAAGGAGTACAGAATCTTTTCACCAGTGACAGTTCTTCGCTTAGGCCGTCAACCCAAAAAACATGACCACTGACCTTAATAGGTACTTCCCCCATGTTGCAGGCATGTTTTATGCATACACTGGTTTGCTGATGTAGGTGTATGAGCCAGTAAATAGCCTTTTACGCATAACTGCGAGGGTTATTTCTGTGAATGACGGCTAAGGTGTCTTTAGGCATGAAATTGTTCTTGAACACTGTAAACCACAGTGAGACGATCGTGGTTGTGATTTGCAGCGGGTCGCAGTTGAACCGATCTATGTACATCCTTCTAAAGGCCTGGAAGCATACTCTAAGCACGCGCACATCATTCACGTAATAATACTCACATTCATCCACTATACTGTAAGGAATATTTCATTAAAACTGTTGTAGTAGCGGTCAAAATCTTCACGCTCACTATCACACACGCTGGCATAGTTAAAGTAAGGTTTAGAGGGAGGTATTCCTACGTAATTTAAAGTGTCGCTATTGATGAAAGTGTAAGGGAAATACCCTTTTGAAGCTTCGGCGGCTAATTTAAAAGTATGAATAATAAAGTATCTTTAAACTGAACATCACCTCTTATTTGCATCTGTATAAGTTTGTTTCCTCTTTTCAATGGGTCGCTTGTAAATATCTCCGATGACTCGTGTTCAAGCAGTTCCTTATAAAGGAACTGTCAAATTTTGCGCCGTAATGGGCAAGAATGTACACAGCCATTTTTTTTAATTTGTCCGCTAACTTAATATAGGACACAAAGAGTTTCTCAGGACTGTCATGTGCAATCTTTTTAAAAACGTTTGTCCGTTTACCATATTTGTGACACTCATCACACTCAGCCTCCGTGCACTCATCGCAGATAGTCTGACTTACAAATAGATGTGGGATAACCTCTTTGGCTTCAGAAACCGTATATGTTTCTATATCGTAGTACACAGTTACACAAAGTCTATTTTTAGGCTTAGCGTCTTTCATATAACATACGTGCTTTATTCCATCCGCCTTATATTTCTCATGGCATGTAGGACAGTGAATTTCATCACAGCTATGCTTGAATTTCCCCCAATTATCCATCATATGAAACATACCACATTCACAGATTCTCATTTTCCTGCACGTGCCAATTGACTTATGGAGTTCAAAGAACTTATTATTGAAAAATGTACGTTTGCAAACATTACGTTCCCTCTTCTCAACTTCAACTCTACGACTTTCACATTTGGAGCTTTAGCATTGCTCACATACCATGTGGCAATCCTTACAATGTTTCACTGTATCTTCCGCAAACTCGAAACATCTCTTACACAAATCATGATGCCTTCCATATTTTCGACTTTTATCATAACGCGTAAAGCTTCCTTATATTACGGATTGGGAGATACGTTGACCCTGACAACCCTAACATAAGTAGAGGCCTTGTACGATCTCTCACACAGCTTTTAAAAACATACACAGTCCTACGACGTTCATCCATTCCAAATACAACTATACGAATATTCATTTCCTGCTCCACCCTTCTCAGTTCTTCAGTTCCCATATTACAGTTAAACTCGATCTTGCAATCTGAAGCCAGTTTACGGGCACGATGCACAACCGTAGGCAGCCAAATATTATACGCGATTGTATTTAGCACAGTGAACATATGAGCTAAGACTATTGCTATAAAGCCGCAACCACGGTCGGTATCTATATGCCGCCTGTAAATAACCGGAGAATTGAAGGTAAGTTTATAAGGTATGGCACTATGACCCGCAACACGGAATTCACGGTCAATATCTGCCGCGAATTGGTCCATAGTGAAGGCTGTACTACTTTGAGAGGCCTGCATTATACGGCCCAAGATATATTCTATATCTACAGCGGCCAAGCGTCTGAATGGTATTACTACCCAAAAAACATCTAAATCCCCGTCACCTCACCCGAACCAGGAGGACAGCCTCGTCCTGACTTCACGTTCGTCGCTGTTCTGAAGGGCAAACTCTACAATATGTTCAACTACGCGTCGCAGGTCCTGTTCAACACTATTGCTATACACGGATCCAGGGTCAACCCTGACTACGTACCGATTTCTAGTCAGGGCTGGGGTTGGGGTGGCGGTGCGCACCAGTTCGAATGTTATACCTTCCTCTCCAGCACGAGAAGCTGCTGCTGTTGTCAGAGGCGTACCAATACTTTTTGCAGCTCGGGGCGAAAATGCCCCCCCCCTGCAACAATTTTCAATTTTAAAAACAATTCCTTTACAAAAATACACTTCTAAACAAAACTTTTATTGGAAGAAAAACTTAAATAAAGCAACTTCAATTTTAACAATACTACATAATGTACGCACATAATACACTACATAATTTTAACAATAACTATATAATGTAATTTCTTATAATGCCTAGTTAAATTTTCGGACTTTCATAACAGAAAATTCATGTCCATTGTCTCTACAACTTCGCGTTCAGTTGAAATAATCGCCAAATTGCTCAGTCTAGATTGACTTATAGTTGACCTGAGGTAAGTTTTTATAAGTTTCAGTTTCGAGAAACTTCGTTCGCAACTTGCCACGGACATGCATGTAGTTAGACAGATCCGGAGGGCAATTGTTATATGAGGCAAAGATTCCACTAGATCCCATTTAACGATCCACTGAAGTAGTTTTAACATATCCCAGTTCTTTGGACCATCGTCGACGCTTATGCTTTCGAAAATGAGCAAATGTCTGCGCAAACGCTTTATTTCTTCCAGTAGACTTCCTGGATTAATGTCATTGAAGATGGAAGAAAAATTATTGACCTTGGTATTAATTTCTTCATCTTTGGACTGATTCAAAAGGTACGAAGGAGACAGAAATTCAAAGCGATCATTCATGTTTTTAAGACAAACTGTGCGTTTTTCAATTTCTGCTAATAAACGATCCATGATTTCAAAAATTCTCTGCGTACATCCTCTTGCACGGTCAATCCAGCATCACGAGCTTGCTCTCCAGGCATTCTTCTCCGTCTCCTGACTCTGCGGTCTATACTGATATCCATTTCATTACAGAACTCTTCGGCGGCATCTGCAGCGTTTGATACTACTGCCTCTCGTTCATTAGTTAAAAACACGGATAAAGAGTTCATTTTTAATGCACACTGGTCCAAAGCAAGTCCCTTTCTTTGAAAATATAGCTGAGCATCATTGATTTCTTTCAGCACTGGATCCCAGAAAAATAAGTACACAATGAATATGTATGATATGATGGAGGTCAACAGAGCTTCAGCATCGCCCTTTGTGTCCAGATTTTCGGAGACCCCTTCACTCAGTTCTTCCAAGGCACTAACAACGTGAGTCAAGTTCTTCTTAAGACTAGAAACAGCATCATACTTAGCACTCCACCGCGTATCAGAGACTCGCTTGACAGTGATTTTGGAATGTTTTGTTAAGACATCCCAACGATGAGTAGAGGAAGAAAAGTAGACGAAAATTCGTTCAATTGTTCCAAAGAAAGTTACAGCATTAGGACTCAGTCCCGCGGCATGAACTCCAGCCAAGTTCAGCGAGTGGTTATTGCAAGGAATGAAAACAGCGTGTTTGCTAACATCAAGAATTCTGCGTTGAACTCCAAGATGAATACCTGCCATCGTAGCAGCATTGTCATACCCTTGACCATAACAATTCTGGATATCCAGCCCATCCTCACGGAGCTTAGTGACAATGAGATCAGTAACTGCCTCAGCAGTCTTCCCCTCTAATTTAATAAAATCAACGAAGGATTCCTTCACCTCGACATTACCATCTTTAATCGACACATAGCGAATTACCTGAGACATCTGATCAATATGCGATATATCTGGTGTACTATCGAAAATTATTGCAAAGTACTTTGCACTAGACACATTATCAATTATATATTTTCGAACATTACAGCCGATTAGTGTGATGAACTCATTTTGAATGTTAGGTGACAAATACGTAGTGGACATCTTGTCAGCCATTCGTATTTTTGTAAGATGTTCCCTAATTACTGGGTCATATTTGCCCATTAGTTTTATTAACTCCAAAAAGTTTACAGAATTGCCAGCTAGCCCAGCTTCTTCATTTAAGTTCTCTCGGTGCCCTCGGCATGCAAGATCTTGTTTTGCCAAGAACATGATGCAGTCATAAATTCGTCTCAGTATTTCTTTCCACTTAGCAGTAGCATGTTTTATTTGCAACTGATGTGCATTATCTATTGTAGCATTCAACTGAAGGCGCATAGACAACTCTTTCCATTGTTCAAAACATCGGGTATGATATGGACTGTTTTCATGTTCAGGTACTCTTGGATTCAGTTTTCTCCAGGCAAAAAATCCTTCTTCTTTTCCAAATGCACTGGAGATGTTGTTGAAGAGACGACAGCAAAAGCAATGCAAGCTACATTTTGAAGGTGAGAAGATTAGCCATGACCTTTCAATTTTTTCGCCATTTTCCAAAGTTTTGAAATACCAAACTTTTGACATTGACCTATTGTTTGATCAGCTGGAAAGGGTCCATTCATGTTTTCAAATGTGATGGTCCACGTTTAATGAGTTCGATTCTCAATTGTCCGTCATTGGAACGGGCCAGTTGCCAGAATCGTTAAACAGACTCTGTGGGTGATGGGTGGGTGGGTGACTTTGTGATGTAGATGAGGGTTGATCCTGATTATTTGGGGGTTCACTTGAAGTTGCCGCTTGAACATCTATCTCTAAAGATATATCACATTGCGGTTGATCTCCTTGCTTCCCAGAAGGTACTGAAGGTGTGTCTGAGAATCCCATTAACTGATGAAATCGCTTAGCAGCACGCTTGCCTTCCTCCTCTTTTTTTTCGCGAAGATTCTTGTATGCAGCACCACTCAGTCTCTGTCGTTTGCTCATGTTTGCTAATTCAGTAGGGTATCTGCAAAATAAAACAACCATTAATTATTAACATCATCAAAGCTCAAAGAATGCAAAGCCTAACCTAAATAATATAGGGAAAGTCTGAAAAATAGGGCTGGCAACCTTTCCGATGTGAAAATTTAACGCAACTATTTGTGGAAATAGTGGCATTGAGGTGGCATATATAGCATTTAATGATGATTTTTCATCAAAACCATGGATATTTTGTACACAAATAACGCGCGACAATGATGAGATATAATTTTTTGGAGGGTTGCATTTTAAAACATAAAAACCCAAAATTTTGCATACTGCGCCCGCCTGACAGTAATTTGCCGCCCCTCGGGAAGTGCCGCTCGGGGCGGTCGCCCCTCTCGCCCCTCCCTTGATACGCCACTGGCTGTTGTGGAGGATGCGCACGGAATTGAACAGGAATAAGGGGACGTAATTTTATTTGAGGAAGGAGCTAGTGTGTGGGTTGTGCCGTAAGACGTAGAAGGCTGGGGCTCTATTACTGGGGGTCTAGCAATCGGTGCACTCCTGGCACGTTTTATACCTGACGTAGAAAGCTCTTTATCATGCCTCCGCTTTGAATTGTCGCGTGGTCGTGTTACAGGTGTCGCTGGTGTGGATTCTTCAGCGGGGATGGAATCTGTGACCACAACTACACTGTCATCTGGATCGTCTGTAATATCGATGATGGGGACATGATGTTGTACCTCGTCGTCATTCACGGTTCTCTGGGAGAAGAGAAAAAACAAGACTGTAGAATATAAGGAACATCACTTAAATTTATATTATATTTTGTAAATGTTCCACTTAGGGGTGTGACGTGTTGGAGATGGATTCTGTAGAAAAATTCAGGTTCACGATCCCATCCACATATATTTTATCTGACTCAATAGGATGTGGTAAAACTGTGTTTATGCTTAAAATCATTAAAGATAATGGGGAGATGTTCTCAAAATTTGTGCATAAAGTCATATGGTGCTATTCGACGTACCAGACAGTGTTCAACGAGTATCAGGGTGATCTTTTTTTCCACAAAGGTGTATATGACGTTAACTCGTTAAAGGGGAATGAACATACAGTAACTGTAATCGATAATCTCATGATAGAAATGGATAAAACGTTTGCCGAGACATTTACAGTGTTCTCCCACCATCTTAACATAAGCGTGTTCTTCATCAATCAGAATCTATTTTTCAAAAATATGATAGATACATGCGCAATGTGTCGTTAAATACACAATATCTAGTCTTATTCGCATAACAGAGAGATATGTCACAAATTGGTGTATTAGTCAATGAAATGTTTCCGAATCAGCATAAGTAGTTTTTGGAAGTTTATAATGGAGCTACAAGTCAACGTTACGGATATTTGGTTTGTGACCTTCACCCGCGAAACAGGTTTAGAGTGCTTCTAAGAACGAATATATTTCCAAACTAGCCTGAAACGGTGTATATTCCAGAATGACAAAGAGGCTAAAGAAATACCATGAATTAATAAAAATCTACCATCGATTGCCCCGGGCAATGCAACAGATGTTTGTTAAAAATATCGACTCGGACTTTTTAAAATGCATCTGTGAAATCTGTCTTAATGTTCTTAAATGTAATGTACCAATGAAACCCCTCAGAAGGCTCGCCTACACCGTTACAAGAACATAATACGTACACTTGCTTGTAAAAGTCAAACTGTTGGGAAGAAAAAGCGAATTATTGTAAAAAGCGGGAGATCATTACTCATCATATTATTTTCAGTTTTGGGACATTTACGGACAAGATTAATATAATGAAGAAAGTGGTCATGATTCCACACGAGGTGTATTCTTCACTGCAACGTTCAAAGAGTTCAAACACGGTTCTTGAACCCCGTAAAAGCAGGCTTAAAAGAATGGAAAGCGAATTGTTAGATCTATTAAATAATGAAAAGTCACCTGATGAGAAAAGATTCCTATACGAAGAAGCTCTGCAGAAATTTCTTCATGAGTACGGAAATTATAAGAAACTGACAGAGGTCCCCGTAGTTATTAGGCACAGCGCAGACAACGATGAGTATGGCGACATAGGACTTGGGACTGACGTTAGAGATGAACAACCAAAGAATATCGAACATGTATTAAAAACAGTCTCTACATACATTGAGGAATAAAGGTCAAGTCTTTATAATCTATTGAGTGAGGACCCCATCATACAGTGGACCGATACAGGCGAGGTCATTGTTGAAGGAACAAAGGTACAGGGTTCGAATATCGTCGATATCGTCCACGATCTGGTGAGAAAGTGGGATAGGCCCTCACCATCAGGATAGAAGCATATTAAAGCAAATAAATGTCCCCAAAACATTGATAGGAAATCTGAACAGGTTAAAAGGCTTGGAACAATCCTCGCATGTGCCACAACTGAGCGCGCCATCACCCCCAACGGTAGCATCCCCAACGGTAGCCCAGCATCCTACGGCGGTGTTGTTAGACTGTACAGAGGTGATTATGTAAGACTGTCGCCTTCGGGTAATAAATTCGTGAAGGGATTTGAGTAAAGTTGGACACGTGAGATTTTTAAAGTTAGGGTTATGAGACCTGAAGGCGAGATAATGCTGTATTACGTTGAAGATTTGTTTGGGAAAGAAGTCGCAGGAGGCTTTAATCGCGAGGAGTTGCAGAAAGTGACATTTAATTTAGGAAAAAATGTGTTTAAAATTGAAAAAATTTTAGGCAGCAAAGATTCAGGAACGAGAAAAATGTATCTGGTGAAATGGCTAGGGTACCCAGAAAGCTTCAACACCTACATAAATGCTGATGCAATAATGAAGCTTAAATAGTATGCAACATGGCGCCTAACCATTTCTATGTCACACTACCGTCCTCTTCTCTGTCTGTACATCCTAACATCACCCTAGCCAACTTTGTAACAGAACTCCATTGGCCCATTGAATTGGATCGTGATTTGTATGAGGTGGGGATATGCGAAATTCAACTGGACACCCTCTTTTTAAGTGTTGAATATAAAGAACCCGTTTTTACGGTTCTTAGAGACCTTGATGAGTGTGTAAAAGCCGGGATAACTCGGGATGAAATCATGTGTATCGCCCGGAGTGAGGATGCACGGTATTACACTACAGAAGTAACACGGGGGCAGGTCAGTTATGGTGCGGCTGAAGATGTTGTGAGACTTACAGTAAACGTTAGTTTAAAAAGCTCAGATCTTACGGATGATTTAGTATATGAAATCGCAAACAAAGAAACCCCTGCACATACTCTGACCCTAAATTCACAGGATAATTGAAATATTAAAGACAAAGGACAGTTCAAAATTGTAACCTAGGGCCGATATGGAGCAGCCATCCAAAGAGACACCTTTCACGAAGTACAACAGGATTTGTCCACCCTAATGTATCAGTTGAAATTGGAGAAATTGGACGATGGCTCTACACCTCCAGACATGTGCCGATTAACCCATTAAACACAATTAGTTCCCCGAGTGCTCCATAGAATTCGTGATACCCATCGCAGGCCCTTACTTTTTGGATCCAAGCTGCATCCACATGCACGCTAAACTACGGAGAGCACATTCAGCTGGAATGTACTGCGATGATAAATACGTTTTATATCCAGAAACAAACTTTCTACATTCCATATTCAGCCAGTGTGGTGTGTACTTAAATCAGTACATCTCGGCAGGAACGGGTTATTATCACCTGGGAGCATATCTGGAAAATGTCCTCAACTTTTCAAAAGAAACGAAGGATACCTTTTCAACTGCCGAGGGCTATTATTAGACTAAAGACGAAAGCAGAATAAAGGATAAATTTACAAATTCTATAAAAGATAAACGAATGCTTCGGCCTTCTGCATACAGACTTCACATTCCAGGAGAAACTGCTTGTGAATGGTGTCGACATGAAAATAAAGCTCACTTGCACGAATCCTGATATCTGCATAAATCTTGGAGCTGATCAAGAAGAGGGCGCAAAGCACGTTGTAATTCATGTTATGGAAACATACCTTCGCGTACGGCGAGTGAAACTAAGTTCGCCAAAACAAATAGAAATTGAAAAAAATTTACTGCATGCCACAGTAAAATACTCACTTTACAGAGTACAAATCAAACTATACACGGTGCCCGCAGGGTTGGCATCCAAACAGATAGAAAACATCGCACTGGGAGCTCTACATAAAAGGTTGTTAATTGAAATGCAGGAGCACGTTTCTCTGAATGGGAAATATAAAAACAACGTCTTTAAATTCGAGAATTTCGGGCTTAAAAATATAACTCTATACGTCAATAACATAGCGCTGAGGAGAACAATGAAAACGGATTATTCATCAGATGCTGTGTTCCCGCTTTGCTCGAGTGCATATAGTAATCTTCCACATAATGCCGGTGCTTGTAATGAATTAGGGATTGGTGTAATGTAGAAAGAATTCATATCGAGCAATTTAACCTTTATTCGTCTGACATCACTCCTGACTTATCTGCTAGTGTAAATACACACTTAAGTCCACAGCAGAGTGGGAACATCTCAGTCAGCTTGGAATTCACCACGCCGCTAGACGTCCCTTTTAGCATACTAGTATACCTCGAATCACAAGCTCTAATAGAAATTGACCGCCTCAGGAGTGTAGTCACTGACTTTTAAAATGGATTATTGGCGGTGAAGGGATTCATTGGATTGCCATTTATTTTTAAAAAAGGGAAAGAATGTACTAGTTTAATTCGATGGGGTCTCACCCTTGGAAAATCGCCATTATTTTAAAATTTCTCGAACAGTTGCATATCCCCGAAATTGTCTGGAATCCTTTTCGATTCCAGGGATACTTTATTAAAATTTGCGGCATGTACTGCCTTTCATTTCTCTTACACATGACACGTGGAAAGGAATTTATAATTTTTTTTAAATTATTCGACACGTGTCACACTGAGCTGAATGATGAATTGGTATCCATGCAGATAAAAAAAAGCTTTCCGTTTGTGCGCACTCAATGTACTGTGATGTTTTACGCGTATATAAATTGTAACTTGAGTAAGTGCGACAGTATTGTGGAAAATATAAGATGTCTCCAATAATGTTAGTCTTGTGCTCTGTAGCTTATTTAAAATTTAATGGATGCTAATTCTCTAACTAATTTAAGCTGAATATAAAAATTAAACTATTTTAGAAAACATTTCTTATGTTTCTACCATTTAATAAATTGATAAAAATACACTGTCTTGTTCGTAACCGAAACAAAAAGAAAAAATCACATCACTTCATCGATGATACGAGTCACTGGATCGAGTGTCCAGTAAAACTTCAACCTCCAAATCGCCGTCGGCTATTTGTATTTCTTCAAAGCTATCACAAAAAGTTTCTAAAACACGAGTCAGTTCCTCATCGGACCTTTAAGAAAAAAGACCACGGTTGTAAACAAAATTATTTTTGGCTGTTCATTCATTTTTCTGAATTTTTTTTAATTAAAATCCATTTGTTTTTCATAAAAAATACACACAGAAGAGTGTGTGTATATATATATATATATATATATATATATATATATATCACAAATAACTTTAGTAATCCATAAAACTAGCCTAACCGGGTCATTAACATATACTTCCATAAACATATATATATATATATATATAGGAAGAGAGAGTTAAAAGGAGTTACAATAAGGGAAAATGCCGAATAGGGTACCCGGATCAAATAAGAAACAGCAAGTAACTTGCCTAACCTGGTCAAAAGGAAGATTAGCTGGGTATGCTATGCATCGTCTGCCGGAATCGGGTCTCGAACTCGATCGAATACTTTTACACTTCAAAATGCGCTTATTATGGCTTTTTACAAATTAATTATCACTTGCGAGGAATCTTGATTAAGCACTGAATGATGCGATGTGTATATATATATATATATATATATATATATATATATATACGCTTATATATATATATATACCGAGAACGGCAGTCAGTTTAAATCATATTTCACAAATTAGCAAAGATTATGTAATTATCCATAACGCATACACTAAAAACTGCCTAATTTATAAATAACAACTTTAATAATTCTAAAAAACTAGCATAACCGGGTCATTATCATATACTTCCATAAACATATATATATATATATATATATTAGGGTGGTCCAAAAAAACAAAAGAACAAATTTCCTTTCTCCACAAGGGTATTTGTATTCCTTTATACACAACTTAAAATCACACAAAATAGTTTCCCCCAGAAACAGTATTTAGGGGTCGCCCCATGTGGAATCCATAAATCAGGGGCTCACGCAGCAGAAAACAGTTATGCACTTGCAAAACTATGATATTAGAGCCGCCTTTGATGGAGTGGGGAGCTTCTTTCGGTGGTTTGCCGCCAGTCGAAGAAGGAATTGTTTCTGCTCTTCGTCCTTCGTCGGCGTGTTGTTGTATTTTTGGATCAGGCTGATACCCCGTTCCGCCGTGTTGTCTACTACTTCCATCCGAGAGGACCGATCCCGAAGTTCGTTGAAAGAAGGATCGTCCGTCCACTGTCCGGGGGCTTCTCCAGAAAGGATTGAGATTTCGCTTTTCCTCCTTCCATCAAAACATCAAAGAAGGAACTGGTGCTTTTAGTCACAAGGTCCTCCAACTTCATGTCTTCCACTTCATCCTTAATCTCTAGACGTCGTGGAGGCCGGGTAACCGCGGATGCTATAGGTTCCGAAGCATTCTTTCTTTTGTCGCCGTGGTCACTCGTTCGTCGAAAAAGGCTAGGGCAACCAGGTGCTCGGAGAGAAACCAAAGATGCCTGGAAAAGGCCGCGGACGTTTTACTGGCCACAGTCTGATTTGAGTAAGTCTTGAGCAGAGACAGAAGTTCGATGTCGTTGTAGGGGGCTCGAATTCCAAGGGACGCTTCGTTCCACTGTCTGATGTAAACGAGACTCACAAACAGAGCGAAGTCGGTTATGTTCCTGGCTTCTCGTGGTGTCAGCTTGAATTGAGCTTCGAAAAGGAATATCTTCAACACATAAATTCCTTTCCCCATCCAACGAGCATGGTGTGTTGGGCCGGGAGCTCGAAATGACTCGTTCCCATTTCCTCCGCCAAGGAACAAGAGAGATAAGCGCAAAAATTCTTGATAATCGTCCCTTGGTTGCTGCGCTTCGAGTGCATGTGGTAAATAATCCAGCATCTCTTTCCGCAATCTGCTCAATACCGGATCCTGGAAGAGTTCGTCGGTTGCTGCAACACACGCATCTTGATTTATCGATGGCCATTGTTTCTGAAATCGCTTGAAGAGTCCGGATTCTGGACCTCTAGATGGACCGAAGATACAGGAGAAGACGTCGGACAGCATGATTTCCATGACATGGTGACGGCAAGCAATCCAGACCAGTTCGGTTCCTAGAGCTTCTTCGATTCTGATGCAAGCTCCTTTGTGAAGCCCTGTGTTGCTGGCTGTCGTATCAAATACGAGTCCTTTGATTTGAGACCCGAGATTCCATTTCTCAATTGCTTCAACACAAGCATTCGCCTCAGACTCCCCAGTACCTTTGTCCATCTTCGGAATTCCCAAAAGCTTCTCGTTGCCGTTTCCAGTGACAAGGACAGCAATTCTATCAACGCTTGCCTTGGATCCGTCGATATCTGGCAACAGTTTGCCATCCCAGTGTAAAAGAAGAGGTCCCTCCAAAGAAGATTCCTGGTCTTCTGCTAATGCCGTTTCCTGTCTTCCTTGTCTTCTAGACCGCCTGATTGAACTTCGGGAGAGTGTGAGCTCTGAAAGATTATGTCCAAGTGCCTCAGCAACGGCTCCAACCACAAACACAGCTCCGCGATCTGGAAGATTGACGCGATCCAAGGCGCCGACGACTTGGGCAAGTTGAAGATATTCTTAAATCTCTTTGGCGTTGGGGAAGCAGCAGCTGCCGCAGATGTTGACGCAGAAGTTCTATATTCGTCTTCGCTTTCAGATTCCCGAGATGATGATGTGGAAGAAAGTTCTGCTGCTGCCCCCGTCCTGGATTTGGTTTCCCTTCCTTTGTATCTCGCTTTTGCCATCCTTTCTTTTTCTTCTCGTTGTCTCTTTCTGCTTTCTTTTGCAGGCGTCTTTTGGTCAGCCCCACTCATGCTACAGGAAAAGACGTCTTCTCTTTGCTTCCGGAGGAATTCCCGGTCTTCCTCGTTCTTGATTACCGACATTGCATCTTTTGTAGATATATCAAACAGCTCTTCCAGATCACCTTTGAACACTTCCTCGTTCATTCTGTCACTTTCTCGTTGTCGAGTTCAGTGCTTCTTGAGGGATAGATACTTCTCGTACAGCTTTGACAGTTTCCGGACACACGAATCTATCCGTTGGGAAGGAATTCTGGCGCGCTGCCATAGAGCGACAACTGCTTCACAGGCCAACTTGTAACTCGTGGGCAGGGTTCCTCCTTCGTCCAGGTGATTGTACTGGGCCAGTCGGAGCACGTCCAGTACACGGGGTAGTCTTGCTGTCGATAACTGAGAGTTCGGCCTCCCAAGGAGTCAGTTTTCAGGAGCAGATCTCCTACTAGACGACGTCATAATCACTTCTAAAAAGAAAAAAAAGAAATGTTTAGTATGGGGCAACCCCTAAATATCCACCAAACAAGCTCAAATTCCACACACAAGTAAGTCGACCCTATTGGACAAACACAAGGCATGTGGAGAAACGATTCGACCAACATAGATTTTTACTATAATATTTTGGACCACCCTAATATATAATATTATATATAGTGTATATATATATATATATATATGTGTATATATATAATATATATATATATATATATAGATATATATATATATATAGAGGAAGAGAGAGTTACAAGGAGTTACAAAAAGAGAAAATGCCGAATAGGGTACCGTGATCAAATAATAAACAGCAAACAAATAAACATATATATATATATATATAGCACCTATTTATAATTATGTATTTAATGGCCAGTTTTTAGCCATGTTTGATGCGTGAATCGGTATTATAAGGAATGATGTTTATAATTATGGTTATAAGTGATTGTTATTAATAATCAATGATGAATGCGTTGGCAGAGGTCACCAGATCTTTTAGAGCAAAGAATGTTATGAATTAGGTTGATTGATAGAATGAGTTTTCTTCCTTTATTACACAAAATAACGATTTAATAATGAGATAGAAACATGTCGTTTACAGTTGCAATAATGATTTCACGAAATTAAATTATTTATGAATTAGACAGAAACATGTCGTTTGCAGTTGCAATAATGTATACACTTGAAGTAATAACGCGCGAGGTAAATGATTAGTCTTTATATAAAGTTAGGTGAATGACACCAGGCCATAAATGGGGCCTGCACGAATGATATTTACATGGTGCTGGCTCGTGGGTCACTGAAGCTGGTGTTCGAAGGGAGAGAAAAGTCAAGGTGTATCCAGAAGTCCTTGTAACGAAGTTGAAGCATGAGGCAAGGCATGAGGACATGCCTTGAGTGAATCCTCGCGATGTGACGTCATCTTAGTCGTGCCTGTGTGAAATCATCTTCATCGTGTTTGAGTTGATGAGTTATATCGCTAATTGTATTGATGGCGTATTGCAAAGGTGTTTGCAAACATCACCATCACTTCAGTTGGTCACTACATATATGTATATATATATATATAAATATATATATATATATATATATATATATATATATATATATATATATATATATATATATATATATAGGAAGAGAGAGTTACAAGGAGTTACAATAAGAGAGAATGCCGATAGGGTATCCGGATCAAATAATAAACGGTAAGCAATTAGCCTAACCGGGCGCAAAGGGAAGATTAGCTGGGTATGCTACGCACTGTCTGCTGACACCAGGTCTCGAACTCGATCGAATAGTTTTACACTTCAAAATGCGTTTATTATGGCGTTTTATAAATTAATTATCACTTGCGAGGAATCTTGTTCAAGCACTTAATGATGCGATGTGTATATATATATATATATACCGAGAACGGCAGTCAATTTAAATCATATTTCACAAATTATTAAGGATTAAGTAATAAATCATAACGCATACACTAAAAACTGCCTAATTTATGCCAATTTTGTGGAAGGGCGACTAGCTGGGAACGCTACGTATCACCTACAATCACCCGGTCTCGAACCCATGACCACTGGAAATCCCTACCTTTAAAGTTTGCAGTAATTCATGCTTCGTACGAGCCAAATATGGAAGAGCGATGCATTTACTAATTCTAAAAGTCTACCTGTAGAACTTTTTATAAATATTTAAATTAATACATAATTATTTGATAAACAAAATAATTTGAAAATTCGTTCTCTAAGTACTTAATAGAGCACAATAATTTACAGAGTTGGAAATACTTTTATCCTAGTTGGGGATACTATACATCGCCTGTCGGGTGTCTAACCCTGGATATTTGAAAAAGTTTTACTACACGCTACAGAAGCTAGTTTGCAATTACATAAATTTTTCTACCTATATTTCAAATGTGCTTCGTTCACTCTGCTCAATGTCACAAAATTCTTCCACAGCTAGTGTCGAAAGATTTCCTCCGTCGGCGACTGCGAAAAGTTCGAGTGTGGCCCCGGCAGAGGGGTCACCGACTTCAAACACTTGGGGGGGAACAGTAGCGTTCTGGCTGACTGGAGGCTTCCATGACGAGAGAATGTGTGGTTACTCGTTGATAAAAATAACTGCTGTGGGTTCCAGCTGAAAATGCCCCCTTTTTTATATGCGATACGTGATCCCGATTGTAACCACCCCTCAGAAGACCAGTATTCGATTCGCAAGCTTCCTGTTGGCTGTCAGTGAAGTTAGGTGTGGCTGTAACGTGTGTGCGAGGTTTTCCACCAACCAGAGACCATGGATTCGTTCTCATACTCTGCCCGTTGTGTTGTAATTGGACGAGCCGCGAATTCTGGGGGGGGGGTATCTTTACCAAATTTGAGTTATTCATTCCTCAGATTTTTTCAGTTGTTTTCAAAGGTATCATGAGCGGGTAAATTTAGGGGCATGTAATTTAAAAACTTTTTAAGCGTAAATTCATTGCTTTTAATATCTTCATTGAATAAATTTACAGTGCTATCTAAACTGATTTGTATTAAAGGGAAGACTCTCGACCTCTTTTTTAAGTGTTTAAAAAGTAATTTAAAAATCTTTTAATTATTTTTATTCGCGAGGTTTTGAACGAATAAACTCTTTTAAAGTCTAAAAAGTTTAAAATTTTTGTTTAATTTTATAGTTTTAAAAGGAAAATTTTTAATAAGTTCACGCCTGATGAGAATAAAATAGTTTTCTATTCCGTGCTTTTCAGAACGTATATCGAAGTGTATTTAAGGCAAAAATAGCAGGTGTCAGGTGTTTGCTCCGAGAAATTAATTTAGCAAAGGGCCGGATTAGTTTCTCTCTCCGAAAGGTATTACTGACGACCGAGTCGACATTTTACCTGTCACCTTCCATGCAGGTGGGATTTGTTTCATTAATTCCAGGTGCGGAGACGTTCATCTGGCCCCTCATTTGTCTAAGCCTAAAATGTTTTAGAAATATATTTGAAAAAATGTGAATAGCGAATAAAATATAGCTGTGAGCCGTAAGGGATTATTTATATACATATACTGTATATGTTAACCCCTCCATCTTTGGCCTGGGTTGGTTCGAAGTCGACGGGGGTTCTGGTTAGGAGGCAGCAACGGATTTGTTACTTGCAGTAGTTTCTTCTATACTACTCTCCGAGTTCTTCTATAGTGCTTGAGGATTCTGAGAGGCTTATTAAATTCTCTGAGGGTTCCCCCCTATTCTTCTTGTAACGTATCGGGAGATTTTAATGACTAAGTTCTCTGAAGAGAGCACGGCTCGAAGGAGAAGATAAAGACTTTTTCTTACTGTTATTTACTGCTAAAATGTTACAGGTAATGCTCAGCCTCGTAGTCTAAATCAGAATTTACAAGGGGAGAGGTTCGACCTCTTTCGATCATGGCTCAGGCCTGAATTTAAAAGAGAGGAGGCCCTCGGCCTCGTCGAGGTGGGCTCCAACCTCCTCGCTGAAGAGCTGCTAAGACAGGAGTGATTGAATTTACAATACAAGAATTAAATAAGTCTAAATTTTGGGGGAGTGCAGTTGAAGGTTAAATTCCCCCCTTTAACTGGAAATCTGAACAGTTCTTGAACGTTAAGTATAATTTAACTCGTATCAGAATTTTGAAAGATTCCAAAATGAAACGAAAAAAAATAAATAAAAAAATAATAATAATGATAATATCGCCGAGTATACATTCCTAAATGGCGACATAATGTCGGAATAGTACATTGAGTACAACCCAAGCACATTATTAAGTACAGTGTAATTTTGGTTTATTACAACTATGATTATAATTACCAATTAATTCACATTCGCTTATTATCGTTAGTTACAGTTTTCATTAAAGTACATTAATTACATTATATTAAATTATTACATTTAATTACAATTTTAGCAAATTGTTAATTGACATATCTAATAATGAAGTAATCTAAATAGGTGATACAATTTATATAATGAAGGAGAGTTAACCGTTGTTCTATAATTTAAAGGGGATTAACAGCAATGTTATATAGTTATAGTTAACAATAATTACGCCAAATTATGTCAAATATTATTAGAACCTGGTTGGTTATCAGAGTTTGAAAGTCTAATTAGCCAGCGATGAGGAAAGCGGAGAAAAGTACGGTGTACTTTTCAATGGAAGTACACGGACATTTATGATAACGTAATACATATGTAATACAGAATTTGAATGACAATTAAGTAGAAATAGTAGGTACAAGTAATGAGAACGGGGATAACTATGTGACGTAAGTCGATAACGAACCAGTGGCCTGGAAGGGAAACAAGAGAGTATATCATAATAATATAACATAACATCTTAACGTTATAAATTGGTAGCAGAAGCAAGAGAGAAGATTTCGAATTCAGATGCTTACTTTTGGCGACGTCATCGGAATTCGAACACCTTGAATCAGCATGAATGAGCAGCTTGCGAGAGGTGAACGCACTTAAAAGAAAAAGTAAAACGAATACATGTGGACATATTTACATGTACGTAACTATGTACGTAATCATGATCATCAGGGGGACAAGTACGAATGCACAAAGTATTGTACACATATTGGTAGCCGCACAATAGGTTGACAATAGGTAGACAGTTGGTAGGTCGATGAATGAATAATTAATACAGTTAATAAAAGATAACGGTCAAAATAAGATATGGATGTATGAATGAACAACATATAAATAATGACGTATAGAGTGTAAAGTTTTTATTATTATGTTAAAGAATTTACCATATATTGAATACGAAAGATATCCACATACTAAACACGTGATTCAGTATTCAAGGTATTGGAAAAGGGAAGCGAATTAAGTTACTTTATGACGTCATAGTTATTCAAATTATGCCATACGTCAAATCATAATTAAAACGCCATAGTTATTTAATTGTACGTACAGTACAAGTCATTATTGGGAGAATTTAGAAGAGATGAATTAGAGCAATATAGTAGTGAAAGGTTTATAGCCATTGTACAAAGAATGAGTGAAACTATTAATTAAATATATATATATATATATATATATATATATATATGAGTATACAGTACATATTAAGGAATTGGGTACATTTGAGGAAGAATTAAGTAAATGAATGAAGAAGTAAAAACAAGGGTTCACATCATGTCACATGCAATGTGTACGGAGGTGGGTCAGATGCAAGACAACAATAATTAATTATCATGAAGTCTAAAATAAATGGAAAATGGGGATATGGGTAATATTGTGATGGAAATGTTAAACGATCTAAACCGTCGATTGTCTTGTTTGTACTTTGAGGGAATGAAATTACGGGACATTCCCTTCTCACAACGAACCTCCAATGACACAAACATGGATACGACTTAACCATAGAAATGATAGATAGCATTCTTGTGTCACTGCAAAAATAGAAAGCAAAAAATAAAATTTTTATCCAAACTCGCGTTTGGCGATTTTGGTTCTTATGTAAAAATGAATATTTGAATTATAAAGATTATATAGGAATTATTCATTGTTCATTTTTACAGGATATATATATATATATATATATATGTGTGTGTGTGTGTGTGTGTGTGTGTATATATATATATATATATATATATAGTTGTATGAGCGTTCAATCTTTGAATTTACAGGAATAATTGGAGAAAATATTCTTGCTATTCCTTAGTTTGATATGTGCATGGGATGAAAAGGTTCACCACTAATCATAATGATAATTAACCTCCTTTTGTATAATCATCTATTCTAAGATTGAATAAATTCTTCTGACATGAACGAGGAAAATGCCTACAAACTATATTTTCACCTTAAGAGAAAACATATAATAAAATAGTAAAGAAAGAGAGAGAGAGAGAGAGAGAGAGAGAGAGAGAGAGAGAGAGAGAGAGAGAGATAAGTTTTGTGTTTAAAAAAATTAAAAACGTAAATTCAAAGTTTTTAAAATCCTTATTGTATACTGTAACTCATCAGATTTTCAGAGAACGTCGGATTAGCAGTTAAACATTTAAAATGTACATATGTACAGTGCTTACAATAAGTCTCACGCCTCTGTCTCGTCCCAAGCTAGTCTGTTAGGTATAAAATGGGCGGTCCTTATGGCAGCGGAGGTGTGTTCGGATTGGTGCACATAATTGCTCTAACCCCATCAATGACGTCCATTATTACGTCACTTCTGCTACATTTTAGTGTTTAAAATCCAAATGATTAAGAAGCAGAATGACCAAGTTTCGGGATGTTGGGATGGTTATAGAGCAATCCTAGTCATCATAATATTAGCTGGGCATTACATTATACCGTCTCAATATATACTGTAGACTATAGAGAACGACTAATTCCGCAAATATCCCAAATCATTGCATGATACCAAGTTATTTTGACGCAGGTCTAAATTATTTGCTCAAATGCAATGATTCATATTAAGTAATTGTTGGGAATTGTTGTCAATATTGTTGTTTGTGATACATATCCTACGTGAAGAATCTAATGATCAAATTCCTCAGTGAACCTCTCACGCGCTCGCATTTCGAGGAAGTCACAGTCGTCTCACTAATAGATAGTTTATCCATTGTTTTAAGTGGTAACCTATTCCATCTTATGAAAGTCATTAGTTAGTCTAAAGCAAGACTGGTGGGCCGTGAATCAGAGAAATTTCATTTGATTTGTTCATCGTAATTATTACGTAATATAGTATAATGTATATAGTAGTATATAAGAGTTTATTGGTAGCATATCATATGACAATTCCCATAAACATGTGATGGCCTCGATGTTGCCAGTTTTTATTTTTTTCATGAAACTATTACCTTCTCATAGTTTGTTTCAACAATGCATATATTATTATCATTTCCACCAGCGTAGACATTGCAAGAAAAGATTCTAACTAAGGATAAGTAAAGTTCTTTCATGGTCACAATATATACTTTTATAGATGTCAAACATAAAAATATAATAAAGTTCTATATTAACATAAATATACAGGGTGTCCGAGAATTATCTGTACAATTTTTGGCTGTTATTAAAAGTCAACCATGAAGTGTAGAAATTCCAGTGTTGTCCCATTTTACAGAGAATCTCATTAAGTTTTTTCTGATACCACGTTTTTACAAGTTTTTTAGAAATGTACGCGGGTGACAGACATTGATGATTTAAAAGCAAGAATCACAGCTGCTATTGAGCGAATTGATGTGGATATGCTGCAGCGTACATGGCAACATTTGGAGTATCGATTGGATGTTTTGCGAATCACTAATGGTGCACATATCGAATGTTTGTAACAACGTTACTTTAATAAAAGAAACTTTTGAAAATACAGATTCTAAATAATCTTGTTTAAGAATTTTACGTGTGTTATCAAGAATTTTATTAAAAGATGAAATTGTACAGATAATGTTCGGACACACTGGAATTTCTAAAAAACTTTTCAAAACTTGGTATCAGAAAACTTAATGAGATTCTCTGTAAAATGGGACAACACTGGAATTTCTACACTTCATGGTTGACTTTTAATAACAGCCAAAAATTGTACAGATAATTCTCGGACACCCTGCATATTCGATACACATTTACGTCATGGCTTTAACATCAGTATTTCGTATAGCTTCCTCCGGCATCAATAATTTCTTGCAATCGTTGCGGCATAGAAGAGGCCAGATTGTAGGGAATGTTTGGTGTTCGACGTAAGCTCTCCCAACTATTCCTCGTGTGAGCTAAAAGTGCTTCAAATGTTCTTTCATTGCGTTGCTCCCATTCGTTAATCATTATTGCCCAAAGGTTTTCAATCGGATTCATATCAAGAGAACGTGGTGGCAGAATTAGATTAATAATCTCTGGCTCCCTTTCCTCCTCCCTTCGTAATTCCCCACCCAACCTCGTTTCCTTCGACATAGCAACGCTTACCTCCATCCTCATTCCACTTCCTTCATTAAACCTATTATCGCTTTTAATGTCCCTTCCTTCCATCCTTCAATGCCAGCGTTCTTAAACCTAGCACATAAATTATATTATATGGAATGTAACACCTTAGATCTCGACGCATTCATGTTACTTGAAGACGCCTGTGTCTTAGGGGAATCTAAGTGTTGAGAGTGGGCTTGAGGGGGTAGTCTATAGATTACTACAAATGACCTTGAACGCTCCAACTACTTAAAAATGATTATTTATTACGCACATCATATGGCATAATACACACGTGAATTTAAGTATCTTACACTATAGGAATGGAATTGAATCCTACCAGAGTTAAAAAGTCGCAAAATATGATAGATTAGTTCGTATTAAGAGGTTACTAAGAGAAAAGGATTTGGGATAGAGCGGAAGGCAGAGTATATATTTTCTCGAGTTTCGGTTATTGCACTGGCCAACCAAAAAAAAATGTTTTGCTGCTAATTTAATTCTAAGACCTGTTTCTGGATAATATTGATGTGCTGATTTAAAAAATCACCTTAGATTTTGTCTATCACATCAGGTTTTCGTTCAATGCAATATGCCTATTTTGGGTGATCCATGAAAGGCGCTTATCAAAATTGATGATTTTTGAGACCTGTTAACAGCTGTTTTGCTGTTAAAATTTTATCTGTGGATAAGAAAACTGATGAAAGATCCGCAGTTCAGTAACTCAATGACCGAAACGGAGGCAAGAGCTTGGAATGCTTTTGTGGCAGTAGTTAAGAACTTCCTAGGAAACAAAAAGTCTGAAAATTATAAAGATCTTGTAAAGGATTTACTTGCAAACTTTCAGCAGTTGGGTTGCAACATGAGCATTAAAGTTCACTATCTCAACAGTCATCTGGATAAATTTCCAGAAAATCTTGGTGATGTTAGTGAAGAGCAAGGTGAAAGGTTCCACCAAGATATCAAAGTGATGGAAGAACGATACCAAGGAAGATGGGATACCCATATGATGGCTGACTACTGTGGAGCCTGCAAAGAGATTGTCTTGACATCTCTCATTCTAGGAAGTCCTATAAGAGAAAATTTATCAGCACTGAAAAGTAAGAAAACAAGAAAAAGACAATGTTAAGAAAACTGGTCCCGTGCTTGCTTTAATATGGATTCATTTTTTGCTTATTTAAACACTTTTAATCACTTTATGTGTCAATATTACCATTGTATATTAAAGTTCACTCCCTGCACAATTGTTTACTTTTCCATGCTGATTCTGAGTATGTAAAACCTTATTTTTTGAAAAGAAAAAAAATTGGGCATAACCCTGCCAAAATGCGATATCTCCAAAATATCCGTATTTGATTGTTCGAAAACCTGACGTCATAGGCAAAAACCAAGGTGATTTTTTAAATCAGCACACCAAAGTTACCTAAAAACAGGTGTTAGAATTAAATCAGCAAAATTGGCGTTGGGCAGTGTTATTAACGTTATATGGATACATTGCCATGAAGTGTGATCAGAGAGAGAGAGAGAGGGTTACAAGGAGTTACAAGGAAAAGAAGTACTTCAAAAGGCCTTGCGGCCCATACCGAGGAGGTATCAATGGCAACGGGTGCCAGGGAAAATTTTTTACACCCTCAAATACTGTGCAAGATTTGGTCTAACCTTTTCTTAAAATGATCCACAGAGGAACTGTTCACAACTTCTGAAGGTAAACTGTTCCACGTGTCACAGATCTTATACGTAAAGTAATTCCCACACACACTAGTCCTAAACCGCTTCAAATCCAGCTTCCAACCATTGTTGCGAGTTGGGTTATCATTTAAACTAAACATGCTTCTAAAATCGACATCGTTGAACCCGCGTAAGAGCTTGAAAACCTCGATCAGTTGACCGCGCAGCCTCCGAGTTTCCAGCGAAAACAAGTTCAGGGCGCGTAACCGTCGATTGTAGCCCAAATGCCTAACGGAAGGGATTAACTTTGTGACCCTCGCCTGCACTCGCTCCAGCCTCTCAATATCTTTCCTGAGGGTGGGCGACCAAAACTGCACAACATACTCCAGGTGCGGCCGAACCAGGGAATTGTACAGAGAGAGCACAATCTCCTTGTTCCGAAACTGAAATTGCCTCCTGATATAACCTAACAGCTTCTGGGCTTTCTTTTCAACCTCTACGCACTGTTTGGTAAACTTAAGGTCGCTGCTAATTAGCACACCCGTCCTTTTCCAAATCAGTCGCCTCGATATTACTCCCCAACATTGAGTAGTCCGACTTGGGATTGGCATAGCCAATGTGCATCACTTTGCATTTACCCAAGTTAAACGGCATTTGCCACTTTTCGGACCACTCTCCTATCCTACCTAGGTCTGCACGCAGTTCCTCGATCGCTTCGGGCGTCCCAACATTGGCCCCAAGTTTGGTGTCATCAGCGAATTTGGCGATCCGACTGACGATGCCCACCGTCGATATCATTTATGTAAATGATAAAAAACTGTGGCCCCAAAACGGAACCCTGAGGAACCCCACTAGTGACCGAGGCCCAACCCGAACTAACCCCTTTAATTACAACCCTCTGCCGCCTATTCTTCAGCCAGTTTTCAATCACAACGCGCCCATCCCACTGGCCCTGCGAAGCGGGCCCTACCTTTACCCCTTGTATTTTACGACGCCTAAAACTTCATCAACCAAAGCATAGCGCTCATTGTTTCAAAATTTGTTAATATGTATCTGTGTAGCGGTAACGCCAACAGATGGAACTGCTTTCGCCATATCGTGAGGTGAACCTACTTAAATATATACATATTTCGCATGTCTATCTCCGTCTGTGTAACGATGACGCTACCAGATCGAAATCTACTAAAACGCAAGGAAACGCCTACACTAACTAGTCTTTCTAGCAAAGAACGCAGAGTCTCGCTGATCTGAGTATGAACTTCAAATCACCCAGAACTCACGACGGGGAGACAGACATATGGAAAAAAGTGAGTATCGGTAGGGTGGGGTAGCGAAGGTCCCACAGCCTTGATTTTTGGTGTGGATACTACTATCACAAAATGATCAACCTCACAATATGTACCTAAGCAAAATCTTGAAGTTGATCCCTTTTCGACCCGGCCTAATATATATATATATATATATATATATATATATATATATACACACACCTTTGGTAACCTTTAGTTAGCTTCCGCCCGAATTGTTCATTCTGACAAAGGTCAAGCTTTTCACTCCACCTTAGATCTACAGTTTAACGTGGAATCCGAACCACGCCCCACCAGCACCCAGCGTCTTAACCACTAGGCCACCCAGGGGACCCCTTTATCTACCAACCACTTTCTTTTTTGAGTGGAGGAATGAACAGCCGGGTTTTGCTGCGCGCAGACCACCGTCACCGGGTCTCGATCCCGGGGCCGAAATATATATATATATATATATATATATATATATATATATATATATATATATATATTAGGGTGGCCCTTAAAACTGAAGTGTCGATTTTGTATCCTCTCACCTACTCAATTTGTTCCGTTACTCGTCTAACTGCACTTTGCGAAATATGACGGTTTTCGAAAAATATTTAGAGGTCGCCCTGGCACGTCAAAGTTTTCCTTCTATTAGGTTTTCGGTATACTCAATTACTCATACTATTACTCATACTAATTACTCATACTAATACTCATACTAATTACTCATACTAATACTCATACTAATTACTCATACTCTTGTTCTCAATTGCAGGATTGATACATGAAAGGTACGCGACAGAAGCGTTATCTTGGTGTTTATTTTGTGGAAGAAATCAGGGGAAGGAAGCTTCCTTCCATTGGTCAGGCCTTTGGCCATTTCCTCTTCCTTCACGAGGAGAAGAAGCAGCCTGTCCGTGAGGGAAGCCGCAACACCGTCAGGGCCGTAATGGAATTCTGGCATTTGGCAAGCATTCCCACTCGGGCTGAACAGCACTGCATTGCCAAACTCGAACGGACCTTCGACGAGTGGAAAGGGCTGAAAAAACACAAGACCAGGACCGGCGATGCGCACAAGAAAAAAGAAGATTTTAAGAAGTTGAACGATTTGTTCGACATTGCGCACGCGGATGCCATGAAGATGATCAAGAACTCTGAAGACAAGACCTTCCTCCAGATGCAGAGGCAGAAGGACAGGACTGGATACATCGCTAGACTGGACTTGGAGCAAACGAGAAGGAATGAAGGAGGGGCGAAGAGGAATGTTCAGAAGAAGCTCCGGAAGAGGAAAGCCGTTGAGGAGTGCGAAGCATCTACCAGCCGAGCAGTTTTCGAGTTCGTCTTATTCCTACGCATCCGAAGAGGAGACGGGGACGACTCAGGTGCCTGCGGAGGAGCGTGCACTCCGAAGCGAAGTAGGGGGAGAACCAACATCATGACAGCCGGACTGGCAGCCGCACTTGACAGGACACAGATCTCATCCAGGAGAGCCGCCTACACACTGACGGAAGCTGCTAGCAGTCTCGGACGGAATGCGGAAGAGCTGAACATAAACCGCAACTCCATTCAGCGACTCCGGACTTGGCACCGATCGGAGACGGCACAAAAGATGGAGGAAGAATTCCAGGGTGAAGGTCCCCTGGTCGTCCATTGGGACGGGAAGTTGATGGAGGACTTGACGAGCAGGGAACACGTAGAGCGTTTTCCAATCATTGTTTCGTGGCAAGGAGTTGAAAAGTTGAAAAGCTTCTTGGGGTCCCAAAGCTTCACACAGGAACCGGGGAGGGAGGCTCAAGCGTCAGCTGTTGTTGCTTGCTTGCAGGAGTGGGGTATCAGTGACCGGGTTCAAACTCTGTGTTTTGATACAACAGCATCCAACACAGGACATCGCTCCGGAGCCTGCTGCCTGATTGAACAGAAGCTGGGAAGAGATCTTCTCTACCTTCCTCGTCACCACATCTTGGAACTGGTGATCGGAGCGGCTTTCGAGGCCGCACTGCGAGTTCCATCAACAGGACCGGATATCCAGCTCTTCAATCGGTTTCGGGAGAAGTGGTCTTTCATCAACCAGAAGGATTTCAAGCCCGCGATCACTGATCTTGTTATGCAGGCTGCAGTTGCCCCGGTCAAGGAAGAATTCCTTCAGTTCTTCCAGTCCCAGACGGAGCATACCAGGGAAGATTAAAGGGATTTCGTGGAACTCTGCATCATCTTCCTTGGGGGGACCCCACAGCGAGGCATTCACTTCAGTGCTTCTGGAGCAATGCACCGAACTCGCTGGATGGCCAATGTCCTATACGCCATCAAGATCTGGCTTTTTCGGGACCAGTTCAAGTTGACCGCAGTGGAGGAGAAGGGCATCAAAGAACTCGCCTTGTTCACTGTCATCGTGTACTCGAAAGCCTGGACAACGGCTCCATTTCCTCACCAGGCTCCTCCCAACGACTTCCTCCTCATGAAGTCTTTGTTGAAGTACCCGCACGAGGCCATCAGCAAGGCGACCGCCAAGAAGCTCTCACACTATCTGTGGTATCTTTCCGAGGAACTGGTCGGTTTGTCTCTCTTCGATGAAAGAGTGTCCTGGGGAACAAAGCAGTTGATGGTGGAAGCCATGGAAGGCGAGGAAGAAGATCCTCCAAAAAGACCGAAGCTGGATGCAAGGATCTTCTTGGATGACGATGGAAAGGGTCTTGAGCAACTGGTGTCCGCAAACTCCAAGGCTCTTTTCACGAGGTTGGCCCTTCCGGATGATTTCCTCCGCCAAGACCCCTGCGAATGGCCCCAGTCCCAAAGCTTCCAAGCTGCAGCAAATCTGGTCCGGTCCCTGGCTGTGGTCAACGACAGAGCAGAGAGAGGAGTTGCCCTTATTCAAGACTTTAACAAGAAGTTGACCAGCGATGAGGAGCAGCTCCAATTCTTCCTTCAAATCGTCGCAGACCACCGAAAGAAGTTCCCTGACTGCAAGAAAGCGACACTTTGAGCGGCTAATACCTACTTTTGAGTAGGGGTGACCTGCATGCCCTGGGGCCAATAGTGTCAAAATATAGAGAATGAGGGCGACCTCTAAATACTGAGCAATACAAATAAAATTTTGCACGATGAATTATCTCCTGAAATAGCATCTATCTCGGGGGTGAGAGCGAAATTTCCGTCACTTTCTGTTTTTGAGGTCATATAAGGGCCACCCTAATATATATATATATATAATCTTACATATATATATATATATATATATATATATAATATATATATATATCTATATATTCAAAATTTATTTATTTTCTCCTTAAGACCATCCTCCTTATCAAACTTCTTGTATGAACTATTGTTTACACAGCTGTACTTAAAATTTAGTAATTTTTTTCCTTTTCCTCCTCTTTAACTCTTTTTCCCCTTTAGTCTCCTTTCCCCTTCTTTACCTATTCACCTCCATTTCTCATTTCCAGCAGTTTTCCCTCTTTCACCTTCACCACCACTTCTTATTTCCACCAGTTTCCCTCTTTACCCCTCTTGGCACTGGCACTGGCACTCTCCCACCCTACCCTTTCCCTGGTTTTCATAGCAACCACTCTACATTTTTTCTCACATACTACTTTTGTTATTCAGTCTTCTATCCTCCCTCCCATGTTTATATGTTTTCACTTTTACCTCAGTCTTAGCTTTCCTTCTCTGCAATTATTGCTTTATAGTCTGTTCACATTCTATTTCATCACTTTCGCCGTCTCATTCCTCCTTTATCGGCTCTTTCGCTCTTGTCTCTTAATCTTATCATCCTTTTTCTGACTGGCAATCACTGCATTTCATCCATTTGATGTTAGACAGCGTTTGCAATGCAGATTCGAGATGCGTTCATATTTACAATTTGACCTCATTAATTGTTAATATTTGCTAAGACTGGTTTTAAATTCCGTTTGTTTTTAGCTTCGTTATAATGTATAATGTTATTGAAATATTCATTCGCATGTTTTTTTTGTAATAAAATTTAATTAGGAAATTTGGCTTGGCGCTTATGCGCAGAAAAAGCTTTTTGTAACTTGTATGAATATATAATGATGTTTTACTACAGAACGGCCACAAAGTCCCTTTGCAGTGAAATAACAGCATATCTCTATGTTGCCATGGTTTTTTATGCAAAGGGACTTTGTGGCCACACTGTGCAATATATCTGTGTACGACATTCGTTTATTCTTCCTTATATTTAAGTATACAGTACTTATATAACCTTAGTCTAAAGCATATAATAGTAAAAAACTTCCTGCTTTATTTAGTAATTTTATTTTTACTTCGTTCTACTGAAGTTTATTGAACTATTAATTCATTAGTGCCAAGCGTCACTTTACTAATTTTGTTCTGGCTAACGCCAGACGATTTTATTCGGTCTCGGGAAGGACCTCTCGCCACTACTGGGTTAATATAGAGTATTATTTCTAAGTTTGCTAGATAATATGACATCATTTGAGCATTACATGACATCATTTAAGCATGAGTAGTTTTTGAATTGTTGACTTTACTAAAATTGACACCCTAAATTACTGAAAATCAGAAGTGAAGGAGATGAGGACACACAGGTAGGAGACTGCAGTGTCAGACCCAAGAAGACTCCTGACATCAACCCAGATGCCACCAAACTCTCGGAGCTTATTGACTGGAACTCTGGACTGACCCTCCTCTGACCTGCTCCCTCACCACTGCTGCAATCAAGGAGTTTCTGGATAGACCAATGGAAGTTCCTGCATGGCCCTCACACACACAGTCAGTGATGGGCTCTCTTGTTTGCAAACTGTTGTGTGGTGTTACGTTATCGTGCAAAAGAATGAAACTGAAGCAGCACAACATGTTTACTCACAAGAGAGGAGGGAGGCGTACATCAGTGGCCAGGTGGTCAGTAGGGAGCTCATGTCCAGGAAAAAGATCAAGGTAGACATGGCATCCTTGGCAAAGTTCAAGAAACCTATCTATATTTCTAAGTTTTAATATTGAAATGCAATCAAAATGTCTTTAATTGTATGTATGTAAAATGTAGTCATATATGGCATCCTTGGCAAAGTTCAAGAAACCTATCTATATTTCTAAGTTTTAATATTGAAATACAATCAAAATATCTGCGTGATGCCACTTCATGGATTGGCGTTTTGTTTCACGTTCAAAGTGGTGTACCCAAGTCTCATCCCCAGTCACAATTCGTGAAAAGAAGTAATCTCCTTCTGTCTCGTATCGAACCAACGACTCAGAAGCAATTTCTTTTCTTTGAGCTTTATGATCTTCAGTCAGTTCGCGAGGAACAAACCGCAAACACACTTTTGAGTATCCCAGTTGGTGAATTATCGTATTGACACTTCCTTCACTAATTCCTAACTCCAGTGATAGCTCCTTGTATGTGACGTGCCGATTTGATCGAATGATGCTGTTAGCACGTTGCACAGTGTGAGATGTTACAGCCGATGCCGGGCGACCGCTGCGTGGCTCATCATCAGACTGGCTCTCTCTCTCTTTCTCTCTCTCTCTCTCCGATGATCTCACACGTGTAAACCAACGTCCAACTGTGCTTCGATCAACAACAGCATCTCCGTACACGTTTTGTATGCCTTTCTGAATATTTCCAACTCTTTCTTTCTCCGCGGTTAAGAACTCGATAACAGCTCTCTGTTTACGACGCACATCGCTGTCAGACGCCATTTTCAAAACTGCGTTGACTATCGGTTTTATAGAAGGGCGTTTAAAATCGGTTTTATACAAGGAAGGGAGGTTCAAACTGGAAAAATCCGGTTATGTGAAGCGCAGAAAGTTCAAACTTACGGCCCAAAAGACATTTCAGCCCCATGGCCTATTATTTAACTAAGAAACAAGGGTGGGGCGAAATATATTGAGTGCCCCTAGTATATTATTAATTAATAGTAGCTATTTGTTTTATCTTTAATTAACATCCAAGTAAATTCTAAAGTTTAATGGCCAAATAAAATAAAATAAATCATCCAATTTCACAATTATTTATTTTATGTTAAAATTACTGTAACAACAAAAATTGTAAAATTGCTTTTAGTTTACAAAAAATAAAGAATTATTCATTCATTCATACGTTATATCATATTACGAGTCACTTAAATCTATATTTAAGTCTAATAATGAAAGTAATGAGTGTGATTATTTAACTTTTTCGTTACATCTATAAAAAGTCACATGACGGAGGGAGGAGACCTACAATTTCTGAAGTACTCTTTCAGATTTTTTTATTTCTGTTCTCGGACAGTGACAAAACATGCACAAAAACGGAAATAAAGGATTTAAATTTTTACATTTCTGAAGTATTATTTTCATTTTTATTTTGAATTTAGATTTTTAATGGTGTGGGAATAAGTGTGTAAGAGAGATGTTTAGAAAAGTGTGTAAAAGTGAAACACCGTTTTACATTGATAAATACTTATTAAACATGTTTTCGGTGCAAGCACTGTACATTTTAAACATGCTTAGATTTACAAAGAAAATTCTAGGACACTGAAAACTCTACAGGCTGTGCAATTGAATGTCAAATCTGCTCCATTTCTACCGAAACGCGATCGTAATAAGAAAATACTGTACACTGGCCGAATTCATCACGAAATTTCGCAAAGGGGAGGGCATTTATAACATGATGTGTTCCGCTGGAAAAGCTCTCGTCCTTTCATAATAATTGTACTTTGGGCCGCTTTACACGAGCGTATTTTCGTTGATCGTTTTAAAAATCAAAGGAGTTCATTGGGACCGTTCACACGGCGTACGAGCGACAAAACAAACGCGGCGCAGACGCTCACCAAACGCCAGCACTTCCAAAACGCGACGCATAAAAATGCGCCGAGGGTTCTGGAATTCATTGTGTGGCAATGGAGTACTTCAGACGAACGTATTTTTTGTCGTGCGTCAGTTGTTTCAGCTCTCTGTCAGAGTCAATACCCTACTGCAAGTACCTCTGTATTATCCTTTTCTGGTGCTGTTTATAGGATGGACCCACCATTTGCACTTTCTTTGCTTTTTCATTACCTTATTTATCAAATACACACAAACAATTCTCTTGTTTACGTATTCCATCACGAGCAGATGCAGGCAAACTGAGGTGATGCGTTCGGCACAATACGTCTGTGTGAACACATGCCTTCTAGAAAAACAGACGCGCACATAATTATCCGCGCGCCAAAAACACGCTCGTGTAAAGCGGCCCTGAGTTTCACAAGCAAAAGTTATTTTATTGACTTTTTATTACTTTTTGAAAGTTTGACCGAATTAAAAAATGACCACGTACATCAATTGATATTTTAAATTATTAGACTTGAATTTAAATTTAGCTTAAACAAACTCTCACGTATAGTTTGAATTCTTAATTAATACTGAACTAGTTTCGAAAGAGGTGTAATGCCATTTCAACTTATGAATAACTAGTATATATATATATATATATATATATATATATATATATATATATACTAGTTATTCATAAGTTGAAATGGCATTATACCTCTTTCGAGGTGTATATATATCAGTGGCGTGCGGTCCATGGAAGCAAGGGAAGCAATGCTTCCCTATTCAAAGAAAGAAGAAAATGCTGTATTATACTTTAAAGTTTAAACAGTTCAATATGTGTTAATAATTTGTACAAAATCATTTTATTATACTATTTATAGCATTTGATTGGTAATCAGGTGGATACATAGTATATAAATTGGTTGCCGTTCGTGCAAAAACCTTTAAGAAAGCCGACGCAAAAAATCTCGAGTTGGACAACAATTGACGAAATGCATCCTTTTTCCCAATGACTTTCGCTTTTTTTTTACTGTTACAAATTGTTTCTTTCCATTCTAAAAACTCATTTAATGTTTAATAATGTAGTATTTATTGAATACGACAAGTTTCATATATAGTTTTTCTACTAAAAAATTCCATGGCCATGTTAAGCGAAAAAGAATATATATTTATCGTTATTTTATCCTTCCCTATGTCAAAAAGGAAGCAATTTAGAAATCGCTGTCCAGATCTTATAGTTAATTTTCTTGAAATATCTGGCAACTTTACGTGCTGTCTGCTCTCATTTAAAGCGAATACGTAACTACGCTAGAAATGCGCAAGGGTAAGAAAGGCTTGCAAGTTTAGCTTTAATCTCAATTGAGAAAAAGCTTCTTAAGGATATGAAAACCGATGCCTTTTACGAAGAAATAATAGATACATTTAATAAAAAAGAAAGAAGAATAGAATTAACCTATAAGTAAAGTAAGTAGATGATTATATGTGTTTTGTTTTTATTATATACGAGTATTTTAAAGTTTTATTTTTATTTTATATAATCTTTGTTGTTTTTGCTTGAATTGCTTCCCCTTGACGAAAAATCACCGCACGCCACTGATATATATATATATATATATATACTGTATGTGTGTGTATATATATATATATATATATATATATAGAGAGAGAGAGAGAGAGAGAGAGAGAGAGAGAGAGAGAGTCTCTTATACGCAGAGAAACATATTTGGTTAAAAAAATACATATTTAATTATCTGGAAGCCAACCAAGACAGTTAATTAGTAGTAGTATGCCCGCATTTGGTCCGACAGAAATGGCTCAAATTGAGAATTTCCTCCTCAGGTTCCTCACCGTCTTTCATGAGGGATCCGGTGAGGGCCCCGGCCCTTGGGTTTCTCACCTCCTTTATGAGGCTTCATGGTCTTTCATGAGAGATATTTGTAGGTTTAAATGAAAAAGGACGAAAAAAAGAGAAGACAAAAAACAAAAACAAAAAAACACGAAAAACAAAAAATAAAAATAAAAACAAACAAACATGCCCTGTATTTGAGGCCGGAGATAGGTTAACCTACCCTAAAGGTAGGTTGAGTTGAGTAAGAAAAAAAATTCATGGCTCAATTTAAGCAGTGTTCCGAAACCCGCCGTGTCCGGTTTCGCGGGCCCCGTTAGTTTTATCTTAATTCACATCACTTCTAGCTGCATTTGAAGAAGAATTATTTATTTATACGTGCAGGGTAGCGGCGTTTCTCATGCAACAGAGAGTAAAAAAAATTAGGTAAAAACTTCTTATCTTACACACGAAAGTGCTAAAAACACACTATACAAAAAGACAACAAATGTTGTTATATGCCGATGGTTATTTTTATTTACCATCATCCCATAATAAAAGTTTATTTCCTAGTCAAATTCTGAATTGATATTTGTATTATATGAAACTAAACAAAAAAATGATTAAGTGAAATTAAAATAAATTACATTTTATTTTCATTATAGGGATAACTTTCGTCTTTCTTAATTAAAATTAATTTATTCTACAGTTATACGGATAGGCTGACATATAAACGCTTAACCACCATACCTGTTATTTACCTTCAATTACCCGCTTAAACATTGTTATTATTATTATTATTATTATTATTAGTTTACCATTATTATTGTACAGTATATATGTATGCATTTACTAAACCCATTCAAAATAACTGCATAATTCTTCTATGCACATTAAATACGAAAAACACACTTGGTAACTCAGTTCGCAATCTTGCCAGTTAAATGTACCCTAAAATTATTTTACAAATAATAAATAATTTTTTAACATATGTAATTTTCTCTAGCGCTTTATCTGTAACGAGAAATATTATTATTATTGTTACTATAATTAGGCAGTGACCCTAAGTCATCTACTCAGCTATTATTATTATTATTATTATTAATATTATTATTATTATTATTATCATAATTATTATTATTATTATTATTGTTATTATAAACGGTGAGTCAAAAGTCTCCATACATAGGCAAAATGGTCATGATAAATAAATGATTATTTATTTTTTATTTTTTTGCAGGTGATGTGCTGAGATGCCTTTGTCCCAAGAAGAGCGTATAAAGATTATTCTTCTGGCAGGATCAGGAAGCTGTCGCAAGGTTGCCGAGAATTTTAACAGGAGACACGCCCCCGGCACGTGGACCAACTGAGAAGTGGCCGTCCACGAACAGCCACCGATGAAGGCACAGCGACCATGGTGCTGGCAGCGTTCGTAAAGAGTAATTGTGACTTACAAGTGATTGCATAATAAAGTGACCATTTTTCCTATGTATGGAGACTTTTGACTCACCCTGTATATTCAGAACTAGTGCGCATCAGACTTAAAATTTCATTTCAAAGACCTGTAATAAAGAATATATTTTTAAATAAATATTTTTACTCGAAAATTTAGAAAACAAAAATTTATTTTTTGTCAAGTAGCTAAATTAACAGTTTTCAAATAGAGGGTTGTAACACGGTTCCAGTTATACGGTGAATTTTAAAAGAGAAGCAGTTTAATAATGCCGAAATAATATTATAATGTATTGTTATAATGTTTCAGACCAACAAAGCCCCTAAGATCCACTTATGGCTGGTCTATCTAACCGTGTTTGTAATTGTGTATTGCGCATGTCCTCCGTGGTGGTGGAGGGGACTTACAATTTTACGTGGGTTCCGAACCACAAAAACCTTAATTTTACTACCTTAAACTATACACAATCTATCAACATATGCATCTAATCGATTTTTAAACATATTTATAGACGTGCGACTAATTACTTCTACCGGCAAACTATTCCAGCTATTTACTATTCTATGCGTAAAAAGGTTTTTGGCAACTGCTGTCTCGAACCTTCTACTAGTCGGCTTACACCCGTTATTTCTAGTTCTACTATATTGTGCTATTTCGAAAAAGCTCTCTCTACTTACGTTATCGAACCCATTCATAATTTTAAAAACCTGGATTAGATCACCCCTTAGCCTCCTAGTCTCGAGTGTAGTCAGTTTTAATGCCTTAAGCCTATCCTCGTACGACTTTGACCTAAGCGACGGAATCATCTTAGTTGCTGGTTTTTGAACTCTTTCGAATTTGTTTATATCCTTGCGCATATATGGATTCCAAAATTGGATCGCGTACTCCAAATGGGGTCTAACTAATGATTTATAAAGAGGAACTATAATATCGCGCGATTTGTACTCAAAATTCCTAGCTATAAAACCAAGCATTTTATTTGCCTTATTGACCGCTACTGGACTTTGTTTCGCTACTTTTAAATCATCTGTGACAAAAACTCCTCAATCTTTTTCCTGATCTACGATTGCCAACTCCTTCCCTGACATACTATACGTAAATTCACCGTTACACAAACCTATATGTTAAATCTCATTTGCCATGTGACCGACCAATCAACGAATTTATTCAGATCTTCCTGGATTTTACCTCTATCTTCGTCATTTATCGCCCTACCACCCAACTTCATGTCATCCGCAAACTTTGAAACTGTACTGACTAGGCCGACATCTAAACCGTTAATATATGTACATAACAAAAGGGAAGGGGCCCAATACAGAACCCTGAGGAACGCCGCTCGCTACATAAGCCCAAGACGACTCCGCTCCATCAAACGACCACCCTCTGTTTCCTACCTCGCAACCACTCTTCTATCCAATTTATTATCACACCCCTGATCCCAAGAGCCTTAGTTTTTTCAGCGAGTCTTTTGTGTGGTACGGTGTCAAACGCTTTTTGAAAATCTAAATACACATCTACCGCCCAATGACTATCGTAAACTTCAACCACGCTTTGGAAAGTTTCTAAAAGATTAGTTAAGCAAGATTTGTTTCGCTTAAAACCGTGCTGCGTATTTCTAATCAAATTATGCAATTCAAAGTGTTTGAATATACGATCCCTAATTATCGATTCCAGTAGCTTACCCACAATAGACGTTAAACTGATTGGCCTATAATTTCCCGCCGCACCTTTATTGCGTTTCTTAAAAATAGGTGTTACATTTGCTAAATTGAAATTATCTTGTACGCACCCCTCAGGAATAAACGAATTAAAAATCTTTGTTAGCGGCTCAACAATGCCTTCTTTTAATTCTTTTAGTTGTATGGGATATATGGAATCTGACCCCGGTGATTTAAGCATTTTCATTTTGCAAATATAGTGCAATACCTCCCCTTCACTCACCACAATATTATCTAAAGGTATTACGTCTATGACCGTAGGGATATTCGTTACATCTTTTATTTTAAAAACTGACGTAAAAAATTCGTTTAGCAGAGTAGCCATTTGCTTGTTCTCGGAAACTAGCTCACCGTCAGAATTTCTCACCGGTCCCAACACGCTCTTTACCGAATTCCTATTGTTAACGTATTGAAAAATTCGCTTGCGGTTTTCTTTGCCGTCACGAGCTATGGAAATTTCAAAATCGTGCTTAGACTTTTTTATTACGCTTTTCGCTTCACGCCTTAAAGATATATAGTTGTTTCGTAACCACAAATTGTCTTTATCGCACTTACGTAGCCTATAAGCCGTATCTCTATTCTTTATAATATCTCCTACTCTAGAAGTAAACCACAAGGGTTTGTTATTTAATTTCGCACGCTTAATCTTGTACGTTACACATTCCTCATTTATAGCCCTAAATACTGTTTCAAACGATTCCCACATTATTTTTGCATTGGAGGTTTCCATTACGTTTTCCCATTCGACCCGTGACAATTAATTTCTAAATTTATAAAAGTCTGCGCAGTGGAAGTCAGGAATTTTAATGAAGTAACCTGGTTTCAAGTGACTTACCGAGAGGACAAACTCTACCATATTGTGATAGCTATTACTTAACGGTTCTATTCCTTGAAGATCAGTTATAAGCCTATCATCCGTAGTATTACTAAATCTAAAATATTGTCCAACCTCATAGGTTCCCCAACCTTTGAATAAGAAAGCTATCCTAAAGAAAAATAACTGAATGTTTACCTACCGCTTCTCCCTGCATTGTATTGTAATTCACGTTAGCACAATTAAGGTCACCCATAATTAAGACCTGTCCACTCTCTATTATTCGCTTAGTTCACGATATAACGCTTCATCAGTATCAACTGTTTGAAAAGGGGCCTATATATGACGGCAACAACAAGTTTGGACTCGTTCAATTTAAGTTCTGTTATAGTCGAATCTATCGGTTCTGAAATTCTGTTCTTTAATTCTGTAGCGTTCGCAATATTATCTTTGATATATAACTATAACACCTCCTCCTTGACTACCTATTCTGTTTTTAACGAAAAGTCTATAACCTCTAATTTAATACTCTCCTACAAAGTCACATGTTTCAGTGCTAAGCCACGATTCATATATCGCAATTAAATCATAGTCTTTGCAAGCAATTAATGAAAAGAAATTCGTTTATTTTGTTCCGTAGGCTACGAGCATTTAAAGATAGAACCTTCAGATTGTTTGTTAAAACCGCGTTTCCTTCGCACACGCAAGATAAATTCACACTTTTTGACCTGTAATTTAATGAAATTACGCCACGGCCGGTCGAGTTACGGCAGCCTGAAAAGAAGAGACAGTATTATGAAATAGCCTTCCTAAACCCGCAGCTCCAACGTCATTAAGATGAAGTCCATCTCCGAGGAACAAGTCCTTCCTGTTGTAGAAACTGTTCCAAAAATTTGCAAAATGCACTCCTTCCTGTTATCAAAGAGACTTTAAGTTATTGTTAATATAGGTCGCCTTGCTGTAGAAATCACTACGTTGGATAATTCGAAGAAGTATACCTGTTGAAACAATGTTATTAGTTTTTTCCTTTAGTCGCTCTAACAAGTCCCTTTACCTAGCCAGCAGCTCTTCCGATCTAGAATTTAAAACGTTATTTACACCGACATGAATAACAAATGTTGTCTTCAGAGGTTCCGTCTGTAAACCGGTCAACACTACTCATTATATCCTCCACCCCTGCACCCCTGCACCACCCTTGCACCACCCCTGCACCAACGAGTCGTATTTGCGGTTCATCAGCGTCTTCGAAACCTAAAACAGAAAACTTATTGTTTGTTATTATGTAGTGGTAGACAAGTCTCAGGTTGTCTCAATGGGGCTCCATTACACACTTGAACGAAGGGTCGGGAACTAGAGGAAGAGAGAGGGTTATTAGTACTATTTATATCGTTAGTAGAAACTGAGGCAGAATGGGCCGTGACTGAAGGGATTCTAATTTCGCCGTCAGAAGCATCACCCTTTCTTCAAGTCTCACTCTGGCTTCCCTTTCACGCTTTAGCTTGTTCCTCAGCAATTTCATGTTCGCGCACCACCTGCACACTAATTGATCATTATTATTAGCCAAAATAAACGCGTAAACAACAAACTTCCCTTCAGACCTACTGCAGTTACTTGACGGGGGTGCCATGATATTAACTAATTAAATTACGAGCGTTTGGAAATTAATGGCGAGTTAATAATTTTAATCTAATAACAACGTAGATCTCCAGGAATAAGTAAAGAGCAACTAATAAATAAAACATAGGTCTACTGCGTGCATATTTGTGACGTCACCAGCGCAAGCCTGCAAAAACGTTTTTAAAGCGCAGAAGACAGGTTCCTGTAACACAAATTTGTACTAAACGAATATATACGATTAAGCTTGATATATACTTGATATATACTTGATTAAGCTTGATATATACTTGATATATACTTGATTAAGCTTGATATATACTTGATATATACTTGATTAAGCTTGATTAAGCTTTTTTTAATCCCTCTTTATTAATATAAAGAGGGATTTAAAAAAGCTTATCTGTCCGCTATTTGGCCGATTTTTTTCCCACGGAAGGTGGCCACACCCTACTTGATGATCCTTAGCAAAGCAAAATCAACCTTATTAGACCACGTTTTCTAGTAGATTGGAATTTCACACCTTTTGAAGAAAACAAAACAAGCCAAGCTACATGCACTCGCCTTGGTTTAATCAAATAAATATAATAATAAATAAAGTCAATAAATAAAATACATTCGTTTATGAATAATTAATAACACTAGGTAATTTAGTTAAGAAGGCACCGAACACTATTTTTTTAAAGACACTTCGACTGAAACCACTAATTCAATTGGTAACACTGGACATTTGATATAACACGTCTATTCACAAGGAAAGACAGATCACTTAAATACCATTAAACACGAACTATAATATTTCCCACTGAATCAAAATGAAGACTATACTCTCCTCTCTATAAGCATGTGCTTAATTTGAAATGGTAGAAATATGTGAGATTGATATTTGATTAATTATGAGCGAGCCATCAGATTCAATTTAGCAGCGTTACTCTAAGTGACACAAAAGCCATTTTATACATACATTTGCAATACAGAAAACGGTATTTGGTTTAGTGGGAAGGTCTAAATTAAATGTTTGTTTATGTTCATTCTATAAATTTAAAATATTACTTGTAAGCAATGAGGACTACCATCGCTGATTAATATAATTTCTTTTCATTAGTTTACTAATCCACATTTTCCAACAGCTTGCCGCAATTATGCAAATGGGTAAATGAATGCAAAATTTGCATAACGTTATAATACATTTCAGAACGCCTGGAATATAAGTTGCTGGATATGCTTATGTGTACATTGAAGGAAGAGATCTAAACATCATCGCTGCAGAGATAACTGGATACAAATATAAAAATCAATCGGTTTTTTCTCATTAACAAGCTATGAAATCAGCTGCTAGTCATTTGGCAAAATACGCACTGCAAGGAATCGTACACATTGAATTGAAATTATGGGGAAATCTGGAAACTCTCTGTGTACTGCTATACAGAGAGATGAAGGGTATTTAAACCCATATGCCAGTCGAAAATCTCACTCTTTATGCGAACTCTACAGCAGAAGTTTGGTTAATACTTCACTCCCTTTAACAGTTTTGTGAGTGTTTCTAAACCTTTTAAGCATATTAACTGTTAATCACTTTTTCAGGGTAGGTTTAGAGCAGTGGTTCTTAACCTTTTTACTACCATGCCCCCTCTAGGAATTGGTCCTTCCCTCCACGCCCCCCTTCAATCAAAATAACATTCTCAATAACTTCTCAATATTAGCCCATGCTCTCGTTAAGAGAATAACAAATACAATTAAAGAAATTCCTGTTTCTAGGGGGGCGCGCCCCCCTGGTTAAGAACCACTGGTTTAGAGGAACATCTTACTCTAGACGTTCTATTCCAAAATATTTCTTGTGCATGAATAATATCTCTCTCTCTCTCTCTCTCTCTCTCTCTCTCTATTATATATATATATATGCGATTCGGTGGTGCATTGGTTAGCGTCGCTGACTATGAATCCCCGTGGTCGACCCCGGCGACGGCAGGCGGCGCGCGACGAACTCATCCACCCATTCACACAATAAAATTGGTTGGTAGATAAATAGGTATCCTGGGTAGACTAGTGGTTAACAAAGAGGGGTGCTGGTGGGGGTGGTTCGTATTCCACGTTAAACTGTAGGAATAACGTTGAGTGACAAGCTTGACCTTCATCAGAATGAACAATTCGGACGATAGCTAATCCAACGTTAACCAAGGATATATATATATATATATATATATATATATATATTAATATATATATATATTAGGGTGGAGTGAAAATATTAAACCGTCTTGCCTCACTCATGATTTGGTGTATTGACCCTCTAGAAGTTCTAAAAAGATAATATTTTCTTTTTAGGACCCTCCACCCGCCGCATTTTTGCCGAAAACAAAATGGCGGAAAGTCATATTTTAAAAGACCCCTAGTATAATATCTATCGGTTTTTGAGAGAAGATATCGCGTTATATTGTGCGTTATTTGGTTATAACTATGATAACGAGTAAATATATTCACACAACACAAGCGATACTTACTAATCACCAACTACTTAAGAACACACAGACGCTTATCTAAACATCAGTCTCACTCGAGGTCAATGACAGCTTGCATATGGCTGATAAAGGATGGAGCATTTGTATGTTACATGCAAATGAACTTCCCTTAAGGCATCTGTTTGAGCGATACGACGGTAAAACAACTGGGCCAAGATCATTCAGTGGATCTATTGGTAATGCTCTTAAGACTTGCCATGAGATGCCTGTGGTAAAGTTCTCCCCAATTACGGATGGGGCCGAGAGCATCCCAGTTCTCACAGATGAGCTCGAAGATTTAAGTACTGTAATGATCAACAATACATGTTCAGAATAATTGCGGCCATAAGAGAAGGATATGTTGACGGAAGCCTAGAGAAACTCAAGCCTGGTCTCCTTAACAACTCTAGATGGTTAACTCTTGCTAACAGACTATGTCGTTATTAAGTCTCCCAAAAGAATCCCTCCAGAGAGTTTCGTAGCCTTGTTCTGTTCATAGTAACAAACTATGGTCCTAACTGGTTCAATATAAAATTTAAACCGTATCTGCCTGATGGACCCAAACATATCTTTGATGCGATAAAAAGGTTCAACCTGTTACCCCAAGATATACAAAAATTTGTCCAACCTTATATATCACGGAATGCCTATTTTATTCACTCAGAAAATATTCTTCTATCAATGCTGTCAGATAGTGAGCAAAAGCTTTGCAAAGTTGCAATCGATCGAATAATACAGACAAGAAAGTGTAAGGAAGCCAATACAAGGAAAATCAGAGAATTTAGAGTACCAGAATTGAACTTCAAAGCATCACATTGGACAGACATCATCTTCTGGGATAGGATTGGTATCAGTGAACCACCTCTCACTTCTAAATTGTGTGATAAAGAACTGCTCGAGTACGAAACAAAATGTTTCAAAGTTGAGCAGTACCCCATTCACCCACAGAACGTCAAAAGAGCCGTGAAGTTCGTTACAGATGCATCAACATCAGTAATATCACAGGAATCAAGAGACGGATTTATTTGGTCAAGAATAAAAAGTCGCTATCTGCTTCCCTCACTTGAAACCAAAAAGGATCTGATGCCTCTCCTAAAAAAATAATAATATTTGAGATGAGCGGGCTTTATATCGCATTCAAATGTAATTGTTTTACGGCATCCAATCAAGTGAAACGAAATACAATTTATTTCAATACAATGTATGCACAATGGTGTTTTTTTAAGTATAGTTTTGCATTATAAAGCGTTTTTCTTCAATTATTTTTTTTCATAGAAAACTTAGTTTTTATGTTATGAGCATATTTTTATTTATGGACAACCGGCTGATGGCCATTTTGCTTTTATATAAAAATGCGAGAGATGGTTTGAGTTACAAACATTAAATGACTGAATACATAATTTTTATGTTCTAATACACCAAAAAACAAGTGTGGCAAATAAATTTGAAATAAAAAGTTGTTTCACTCCGCCCTAATATATATACTGTGTGTGTATATATATGTATATATATATATACACACACATACTGTCATTCGTAATAATTCTATTTTACTAAAACATTTTAAATTCAATGTAATGAACTTACTGAAGGGGATATTTATCTACAAATCTTGGTTTATATTTAAGTCATTACTATTGCACCATGCTACGTCAAAACACTGACATTCGCGATAATTCTATTTCATTTAACACATTTCAAGTTCATCATGATGAAAACTGTTGTATGGCTCAGTTATCTACAAAATCTCAGTCATATTTAGGCTCATAATTTGACCATTATGTATTACTACTGCACCATGCTACGTCAAAATTTTTAGTCGCTCTTCCGCAAATAGGCGCCCAGTTTTTAGAAACGGCTTCATTTTTAGAGAAATTAAAAAACTTGTAATGTATCTCGAAGAACCCACATCACCTTCAATGTTAATTTGCAACTATTTGCTAAAAAGAGACTTAAGGAGACCATTTTAAATAAGTTTTAAATATTTTTACAGTTCAATTATTACGTCGTCAACCTCCACCATCTGTGGTAGGTTTGCAAAAATAAAAACCTGTCTAAGCTGCATGATCGTGACTGTGATTTAAAGAATATCAGCTAAGAAATTGTAAATTAATTGTATAATACAATAAAATAAATTTTATATGTTGAAATTACATAATATCTTGCATGATACTCTTTCATTTTAAAAATCCCTATATATATACCTAACCGATCAATCACTGCTGGTTAGAAGCGAAGATATTTCATAAGAACAATCCCTGAAACTATATATACAGTGTGTATATATATATATATATATATATATATATATATATATATATATATATATATTGCAAAGACATTAATTCAACTAAGAGTATAATTAATTCAGAATTTATCAGTATAATAATAATAATGAAATGATTGATCACCAATAAAGTAAATAAATACCAGTGAAACAAATTTCATAATTTAACTAATAAAAGAAATGTGTATCTTCATGAACTTTATATTGACGATTTCACTGCAGGTTATATACTGTAATTATTCTAGGGCCACTCAATATATTTTGCCTCACACTTTTTTCTTAGCTAAATGATAGGCCATGGGGCTGAAATGTCTTTTGGGCCGTAAGTCTGAACTTTCTGCGCTTCACATAACCGGATTTTTCCAGTTTGAATCTCCCTTCCTTGTATAAAACCGCTTTTATACGCCCTTCTCTAAAACCGATAGTCAACGCAGTTTCAAAAATGGCGTCTGACAGTGATGTGCGTCGTAAACAGAGAGCTGTTATCGAGTTCTTAACCGCAGAGAAGGAAACAGTTGGAAATATTCACAAACGCCTACAAAACGTTTACGGAGATGCTGTTGTTGATCGAAGCACAGTTGGACGCTGGTCTAAACGTGTGAGATCATCGGAGAGAGGGAGAGCCAGCCTCGATGATGGGCCACGCAGCGGTCGTTCGGCATCGGCTGTGACATCTCACACTGTGCAACGTGCTAACAGCACCATTCGATCAAATCGGCGCGTCACATATAAGGAGCTATCACTGGAGCTAGGAATTAGTGAAGAAAGTGTGAATACGATAATTCAGCAACTGGGTTACTCAAAAGTGTGTTCACGGTTTGTTCCTCGCGAATTGACTGAAGATCACAAAGCCCAAAGAAAAGAAATTGCTTCTGAGTCGTTGGTTCGATACGAGACAGAAGGGGATTATTTCCTTTCACGAATTGTGACTGGGGATGAGACTTGGGTACACCACTTTGAACGTGAAACAAAACGCCAATCCATGGAGTGGCATCACGCAGACTCCCCACGCAAGAAAAAGTTTAAAAATGGCTCCCTCTGCAGGAAAGGTTATGGCCACCATCTTCTGGGACATGAAAGTGGTGATTCTGGTGAACATTATGAAGAAAGGACAAACAATCAACTCAGAGGCGTATATTGCTACCCTAAGAGACTCTAGAGACGTATAAAGCGGGTTCGACAGGAGAAAAAACTGGAAGACGTCCTTCTTTTGCACGATAACGCGAGACCACACAACAGTTTGCAAACAAGAGAGCCCATCACAAAAATACGCTTGACTGTGTTATCCCATCCTCCATACAGCCCGGATCTGGCACCTTCAGACTTCCATTTGTTTGAGCCAATGAATGATGCTATTCGTGGAAGAAAGTTTCAGAATGACGATGAGTTTGTTGAGGAGGTTTAGAGGTGGCTGCAGCGGAACCCAGCGGACTTTTATCAGCAAGGAATAAAGGCCCTTATTTTGAGGTGGAGGAAAGCCGTAGAAAAGGATGGAGATTATGTGGAAAAATAAAAACTTGTTAAAAAGGCATGTAACTATTTGTGTACAAAATTTTTGGAACTTACAAGGAAACTTGGAAAGGAAAAAAAAGTAGGAGAAAATACTCGTATATTGAGTGGCCTTCGTAATTATAACCTAAAAAGATTTAAAGGAGCTATACTATAATATTTAAATTTGACATGTAATGGCTGAACAGGATTTATTATTCTTTTTTTTCTTTCTTATACAACGTACTACTTCCGTTTCAAAGATGTAATCAACATAACGCATTTTATTTTTATTTACAAAGATAAGGGCGAGATCAATAATTTACAACTGGCTGATAAATATTTTATAACCCATCAAGCATTCCGCTCATACAACTCCCGAAACAGAACACAATATGTTATTTAGCAATCTATCACGTATTCACATGAAAATCATGCATTTTCATCGGTTTGAAGATGTTGGGTGATTTTAAATACCGATATAAAAAATATCGTTAATGTAATTTCACCTAAAAAACAGGTTGGAATCTCGATTGACAATAGAATACTAATAAAAGCTAGGATTAGTGTGCATTAATTATTTATTCATTTTTCATGTGTAATCTATAATTAAATGTACATTATGTGTCGTTGTTCACCTCTCATGTCCGGTATCGATCTCTTTGGATAGTAATGGTCCCATACCTTCAACAATGACTTTGTATTTTTTTTTTTATAGTGATAATAATAATTGAAAACTAATACATATCCTGATCGCTAATTCTTATTCATAATTTATGTATTATTAATTGCTTTATATCCCCTGTTTATAATTAAGAATCAAGTAAAATTTAAAGATTAAAGCGAAATTAAATAAGTAGATAGACCAATTTCACATTTGTTCATCCGTGTCTCTACTAACCTGTGTACACTTGTACAGTCCATTCACCACATACGACCCTCAGTCCCTCCGTTCTAGATATATATATATATATATATATATATATATATATATATATATATATATATAAATACAGTGTGTGTGTGTGTGTGTGTGTGTGTGCATATATATATATATATGTTAAACACAGACCGTGCATGGAACAAGGATCTCTTCTGGGGAATTACATCCACTATAGTTCGAATAAGTAATGATAAATGACAAATACTATAGTTTTTCTTTTTCAGGATGGAAAGCCCAACGTGGGCACCGGGTTACTCGCAAAGAGGCCCAAAATATAGCTTCCCTCACCAGCTCTCTGCAAAGCAGATAGGATCCAGCTTTGGGACAGGATCTAGGGTTTACAGCTTATACCTAGCCTACTACATTCAGAACCTCAATATACGCAAGAAACGCGTTGCATTCACGTCGGATTGAATACATCAAAGAAAAAGGGGTAACTATTGTATTTTTGTGTGTATATTAAACGGATGTGTTATGTGCCTTGAAAAGTGGACGCTGAATGCCCCGTTTGAAACGGACATGTTATGTGCCTTGAAAAGTGGACGCTCAATTCTGCCAGTTGAGGTTTAAGTTTTGGTTTTTGGCTAAAAATATAATAGTTACCCCTTTTTCTTTGATGTATTCAATCTGACGTGAAGGCAGCGAGTCTTTTGCTTATATTGAGGTTCTAAATGTAGCAGGGCTAGGCTGCTTTAAACTCTAGATCCATGTCCCCAAAGCTGGATCCTGTCTGCTTTGCAGATAGCTGGTGAGGGAAGCTATATTTATGGGACCTCTTTGCGAGTGACCCGTTGCCCACGTCGGGCTAGCATCATGAAAAAAGAAAAACTATGGTATTTGTCATTTACCATTACTTGTTCGGACTATAGTGGATTTTATTATCCCAGAAGAGTTCCTTGTTCCATGCACTGTCTGTGTGTATCATATATATATATATATATATACATACATATATATATATATATATATATATATATATACATATATATATATATATAATAAGAAATAAGAGGTCGGGGTGATGAAACCTGATGCAATATTATTGGCAAACCTTTAGGGAAATTATAATTCTCATCATTAGTGCTAAAAAGCTAAAAATAAGAAGTCTAAAATAGCCGAATATAACGAACAAAAAATATTCTGTGTTAATATAAGCATATTAATATATTACACGATATTGTTTTCCATGTAACACAGTACTACCACGTATAATGTTTCTTTATCCAATATTTATAGGAAACGTTGTGACACCTCGAACATCCGAAATATGGATGTCGCTCAAAATTCACTTGACATGTCTGGACAGCCACATTCAGTTCCTATCCCAAGTTATCGGTGGTCCAACGTCAGGGAAATGTAAGTAAGGTTTACTTTAGTGACATATATATATATATATATATATATATATATATAAGCAAACAACCACAAGGAAAAGGAAACACAAAGTCCGAGCGCTTTCGTGATATATTCACATTATCAAGGAGGAACAGAAAATAGACGGAGATTACAAAGTAAATGAGTTAAATAGACAAGCAAAAAATTCACAATCGGCACCTCAAATTAAAGGCCTTAAAGCCCTCTAAAGATTTTTTCAATTGATAACATAATCTGTAGGCAGCTAAATTACTAAATATAAAAAAGAAGTATACTGTTTAGTAATTTAGCTGCCTACAGATTATGTTATCAATTGAAAAAATCTTTAGAGGGCTTTAAGGCCTTTAATTTGAGGTGCCGATTGTGAATTTTTTGCTTGTCTATTTAACTCATTTACTTTGTAATCTCCGTCTATTTTCTGTTCCTCCTTGATAATGTGAATATATCACGAAAGCGCTCGGACTTTGTGTTTCCTTTTCCTTGTGGTTGTTTGCTTATTAATAAGGTCACGTGTTATTTTGTGATTTTAGTGCATATATATATATATATATATATATATATATAAAAAATCGTATGTTGTGTTAATAAATATTTGCGAGATCGATCATCTCATCATAAAAGTACATTTTTATATACTTCACTCAGTACCGATATCTATAAATATGATAGTTGCGCATTTGTGAAAGAACGTAGCTTTAGATCCACACGAACTTCTTATATACGACTCATTAATCAAAGAACTGGCGCTGGCTCGATCCTAGATGTTTAATTTCTTGTCCATCTTCTTATGTTTGACTTCTCGTTTTGAGACTAATACTGGAAGAATGATTAGAGGTCCCCGTACAGAGATGCCTGTCCTTAGTTTTGTAACGCTTAAAGAATAATGCGGTTCTGCAAGCGTAATTTGTCAGTACAATCCTGGGGAAATACTGTGCTGTTACGCCAACTCCTCCTGCCTGTGACTTAGTTATGTGGGAAATCAGAGTCTCTCCCAAAGACGATTTTGAAAGTGTTTGAATCTATCCTTAATAGGAGTATTCTTAAGCATTTCTCTTCACACAACCTTCTATCATAGCAAAGTAATAGTTCTTCTTACATATCTACCTGTCCTTGGTACACTCACCTTTCGTTATTTCGGCGAAAACCTTTGCTAATGCGCTTGACATAGCAGACGTTTTAGATTTAGATGGAGACAGACACATGTTCCTAATTTCCAAACCATTCTCTCTCGCTTCTCTCCTTCTATCTCCATCCTCAACCTTGATCGTCTTTTTAGCCAGGCTATAACAAATGGATGTATACGCACCCTATTCTTCTTCTAATACTATGAATAGTGATATTTCTCAGAGAATTTCTCTCGTCATCCACTCCGCCATATAATTTATCAGTAACCTTTTAAGTTGAGCAGCATGCCCTATACTCCTCTATACCATTGATTACGGTCTCCACATCGCCATTCATCTTTCTGCTTTTAGGGGAGATGCGTTTGGCTCAGCTGTGTAATGTTTGGTACAGAAGTTTTTTCTGCTCTGTTTTTCAAACAGTAACTTAGGGTGCTTATTTCACAAAACTTTGAATTAATCTCTCACCATACTGTATGTTCGGCTTACTCCACTACCTTAGTAGTTCATGAACGATATTAATAATCAGTGGCGCACAGGTAGCTGGCACATTGAAGGGACAAACCAAGCATATTGGGGGGAAAACTATGTATACTGATTGGCAAAATAATTGTACAACTCCTAACTGGGCTTTTACCGAAATCTGTGGGTGATTGTCCGAAAATATTTAGTCGGGCCTGAGTTTGGGAGGCCTGAATTATATGCTGACTTAAACCTTTATTTTTCTAAAAAAAAAAGTGGGGGACGGAACTTTCCCAGGCTCCTATAGTACGATGGACGTGGCTACAAGCCATAAATAGACTTTCCCAGAACCACAGCACACTCACCCCAGGTTGCACTGACTAGAATTGAGATACTGAGGGAGTGAATAATGCTGCCTCTTCTTTGATGTTTGTTAATATGGTAGGGGTGGCGTGAGGTAAGCTAATACATCTTTTTATGGGGGTATACGCTGCGTGTATTAGTGATGTGCTTATAAAAATTAGGAAGTGGTCAGTTGGATTAAACAATTCATTTATTTTTTATTTTTATTTATGTGAACCTGTGACTTGAGAAGGGCGACCAGAGGAGTGGGCGACAAAATATATTGGGGGTGTAGGAGCTTCCCTACTGACCCCTCCTGAGGCGCCCCTGCCATTAATGTGCATGTAACAATCTCCTTTATTACCCTGTCTGATATTCAACAGTTTAATTTGGATTAGACCTTTACTCTTCATCGTAACAGATAGATAGTAATTTAAAACACCTGTTCGTACGAATGTATTACTTTCCGCTTATCATGGATTCGTCGTTTTTATCTGTAAATACTTCATCAGCACCGGTGGTACGCTTAAGGCCTACGGTTAATTCCATAGGTTTCTTATGTTCTACAAACTCTTGAAGGAGTTTTTGAAGTGTTTCTTCATAAAAAATTAATTATATTTAGAAAACAACACAACTTTGTCATTAATAACTCTAAACATAAACGTAGATTTACCACACCCTGTAGGTCCACTTATAATACATATTGATAGCCTTGTGAACTTGAATTTTTTCTAGAGACTAATTATTGTAGGATATGTTTTTAAGAAACTCATATTCACTAATTTTCTCTTCTTTTCAGGTTAGTACGCGTCAACACCTTTAAAAGACCTCGAGATGTGTTACCTGTATCATGCTCGAGTGCCGGAAAGTGAGAACGAAGGAATAACCAGGGACCCTTATGCTCTGCTATTGGCACTTCCATTCAAGTACCCAGCCAAGACTCCCTACACCACCACATGCGTTAAAAGATCTAGATCTGATGAATACCAGATTCTGTCCACGTACGGTATAGAAGCTAAACAACCAAGGCGCAACGTCACACTCAACTCTGAGGATCCGGATTCATCGTCGTCAAACTCATTATCAGAAGAACCAACTGAACAGTGTCCTGAAAGTCCCCAACCTTACATATCATCAGCAAAATTCCAAGCCCCCTCTACGGATGCGACCACAATCCATACAGGAAGAACGATCATCCTTCATGGAACGGCGTATCTCTTACCTTATTTCATAAAGTGTGTAATACCCATGCACTTTTGAAAAATTGTTACAACGTCAGGGTTGATCCCCGAGTTGCATATTCGGAGGGTTTCGAAAAAGGTCTTCGCAACGCAGTTCGATGTATTATTGCATATGCCCTTCAGAGTAATGAGGATCGGGAAGCCCGGGTGAGGCTAGCGTTTGGATTTGAGGCAAATGGCGAGGATAGCGACCTGTTCTGGATAGTGGTACCTTACAGGCGCTTGCTAAAGGAGGACTTTGACTACATCCTTTCACGTTTTGTACAAACTTCCTAGAGCTGGTCAAAGTTTAACTTGGAGAATTTCACGGTTGAAATTGATAGCGTCTTCCGTGTTAAAGGACATGATGGAACACCTAATACACTCAGCTTAATTCCAAGGCTAATTACAGACATCACATAATCACCGAGCGTGGTTGCGGTTTTATAGCCATAATCTTGGCTCATATATTTACCGTATTAAATATACCCACAAAAAATTTCCGGCTACCTACGGTTGCGGCACGTGAGTTGGCTGGAGCTTGCAAACTTGATTTTAACTGTGATATGGGCCTGAAGAGCTGATGAAGGTAGAAGAACAGATGAAGTTAGGATTGTTGTGTTTGGTCTGGACCAAGGTAGTAGAACAACGTATGTATTTAAAAGCTGCGTGAGAGATAGCACAAAACCATTACTTGTTTTAGGGCTGGCCGGTGCAGCTTATCTTCTTATTAGACGTATCAGGGAACTTTAAGTAAACTATGATAAAAGTCATAAATATGGGAGACATCACGATTTATGTAAGGGCGGCCTTGATTTTATGGATGATCTGCTAAAACATTGTAAGGATTGTCAAATGGTTTGTGACCAGTGTAAAAGCCCCATATGCGAAAGTCGAGTAGTTGGAGCTGAGAAGCGAGATTGTAATGTATGTAGACGCATGTGTTTCAATAATACTTGTTATGGTTTCCATAAATCAAATGGCATGTGCAGGAAAATAAGAATTTGCGAATGTGGTATGTTTCATACAATGGATAGCTGGTGGAAATTCGAGCATGAATGTGATGAAATTCACCGCTCTACATGCCATGAGAAATATAAGGCAGATGGTATAAAGTACATATGTTATATGAAAGATGCCAAACCTAAAATGAAACTTTGTATAACCGTGTATTATGATATACAGACTTCCACAAACGCAGAGACAAAGGAGGCTATTCCCCACTTACTCGTAAGCCAGACAATCTGTGACGAGTGCATGAACATTGAATATGATGAATACCGTAAATGTGGCAAACGGACAAACATTTTTAAGACGACTGCACGCGACAAGCCCGTGAAACTCTTTGTGAACTATATTGTCAAGTTAGCGGATCAGTTCAAAAAGATTATATTCTTGCGCATAACGCAGCAAAATTTTACACTCAGTTCCTTTATAAGGAGCTGCTTCAACACGAATGACCCTTGAAAAGAGGAAACAAGCTTATACAGATGCAGATAAGAGGAAATGTTCAGTTTAAAGACACTGCTATTCACACCTTGTAAATTAGCTAAGCTACCCAAAGTGATGGGCGTAGACGCTGAAGTTTCAAAAGGGTATTTTCCTTACACATTCCTCACTTACGACACTTTAAATTATGTAGGACCGCCACCCCCAAACATTACTTTAACTATGACAGCATGAGTGCAAGAGACCGTGAAGACTTTGACCGCTACTACAAGTTTAATGAAGATAATCCTTACAATATAGCGTATGAATGTGAACGTTATTGCATGAATGACGTGCGCGTACTTAGAGGATGCTCCCAAGCCTTTAGAAGGATGTACATAACGCGTTTCAACTGTAATCCGCTAAAAGCCGCAACTACGATTTCATCATTGTGTTTTGCCGTATTCAAGAATAGCTTCATGCCTAAAGACACACTTACCTCATTCCCCGAAACGTTCAGCGCAGTTATGTGTATAACGCTATTTACTGGGTCACACGTATACAACAGAAGACAGGTGTATATACTATATAAAGCATGCTCGCAACACGGGAGAAGTGGCAATGAAGATCAATGGTTGTGTTTTGTGGGTGGATGGTCTAAGTGAGGACCCAACCACTAATGAGAAATCATCAGTGTACTCCTTTAACGGCTGCTGGTGGCATGGATACTCACTCTCTGAGTGTGGTATCATAGGAGATATCCATGGCAGATCTCCTGCCGATAGTGTCGCATGAACCCGTATCCGCGACCAACTAATAAGCTCCCAGTTCACTCACAAGGTTTTGTGGGAACAAAAATATGATACCTGGATGGAGGCAAAGACATAAGGGCTATCAAACGTACAATGGTACTGGACCCACTCAAATGCGGCGATAGTTTGTTTGGACGACGTATAAACCCCTATACTTTCAAGCTACGGAAGGGTGGAAGATTCATTACTACGATTTCTGCTCATTATACCCTTACGTGATGAAGAACAATCCGTATCCGGTAGGCGCACCTGTAAAACTCGTGGGTCCTGCCCTGCCTACCATCGAAGAGGTCTCAACTAATTTGAACGAGAATTACTTTGGTCTTTCTTTCGTAGATGTGCTCTCCCCTCGCTACTTATGGATGTCAATCTTACCCGTTGTTATAGACCACAAGCTCATGTTCCCTCTGTGTGTGAAGTGTGCAGAGGAGAACAATGGGGACTGTAATCATACAATCAACCAGAGGAAGATCAGAGACGTTTATACATGTCCTGAGCTGTCCCTAGCCATTCGTCATGGATACAGAATACTGAAGATTTATGAGGTGTGGAGGTTTCAGAAACTCCCCAACCTCTTCACCCCCTGCATTAACACCTTCTTGAATGATAAAGTTGAGGCATCAGGTTACCCGCGAGGTATTGAGTCCGAAGACGAAACAACTGCCTATATTCAACGCTACCGTGATCGTGAAGGTATTCAGCTTAATCGGGGTCTGATTGTCCGAAACCCTGGCAAGCACTTTAGTGCAAAATTGTGCCTAAATAGTATGTGGGGGAAATTTGCACAGAATGCAGACAAGGGTAAGTAACGTCCATCTAGCTCAAAGTTATAAAGAAGTGTACGACTACGCCAACGCTGTCGATAAAGAAGTCATGGAAATCCTGAATGTGGGTAATACGTGCATAATAAAGTACAACAAAACAGAGATGTCTCCGGATACGTCCCGTGTTACAAACATACCTGTAACAAGTTTCACAACAGCTTACGTACGTATCAAGCTATGGCGTCTGTTGCATCCTCTCGGACGACGGGTTCTGTACGCAGATACAGATATCGTGATATTCACGGAGATAGAAGGCGAATATATGCCTCCTGGATGGAGGATAAGTATGGAGACAGCGCCTAGGCCGATTCTATTGTCTCAACAGGATCAAAAACTTACGGGTACGTGTGAAGGTGGGGGAGGAGCACAGATATATCGTGAAGGCTAAAGGCATCACTCTTAACCATATATATATATATATCTATATATATATGAAAATTATTTCACGAAGGTAACACGTGAAAAATATTTATGATGAATAAAACCACGAAGGAAAGGAAACACAAAATGGTGCTCAAGCGCTTTCGTCTAATGACATCCTCTGGAACACTGAAGTACATAAAAAGGTTAAGCCTATATATAGGTTACAGAAAGAAAAAAAGAAAAAATAAATAACATACATACACACACACACACATACATATATATATATATATACATACATATCTATATATACAAATACATACACACATACATACATACATATATATACAATAAACAGAGAAGTAAAAAATAAAAAAAAAAAAAAAAATAATAATAATAAAAAATTATAAAAAATTAAAAATTAAAACCTTAAAAGATTACCAGTGAGGCGTACAGATTTTGTAAGGAAAAATATCTATTTTTAGCACAAGATCAAATGGATTATAAAAATACAAATTTATACTGGAACTCTGCCGGGTTTTAACACAATGCTGCCTATGGTCAGATTAAAAGTTAATCGATTTTTAGCACAAGATCAAATGGATTATAAAAATACAAATTTATACTGTCCGGGTTTTAACACAATGCTGCCTATGGTCAGGTTTCGATATATATAAAAAAATAATAAAAAAATAAAATGCAAATTAAAAGTTAATAAAGTAGAAAACAAGTTTACCAAAGATTTAATGTTTTACACTTCTTATCTATATCTGTTTTAAAGGAATTCAACATAACAGGATCGAGTTGAAAAAGACCTTTGCTTATGTTGAAGTTATTTGAAAGTTGGATAATGGCAGACTCAAGAATATTTCTATTAACAATGTTGCTTGAATGGAATAAAACTGAAGCATTATTCCAATCAATACAGTGGGCTAACTCTGACAAATGGACAAAAAGGGCACTGGACAACTGTCCTGTTCTAACGGAATATTGATGCTGTTTTATACGTATGTGCAAATCCTTTCCCGTCTGACCTATGTAAAAGGAATCACATTGTTTACAACCAATTTTGTAGATAATGCCTGAATTATTGGTAGGGCTATTTTTTACTATGATATTTTTCACAATATTGTTATATGAAAATACTACATTAATATCCAAAAGTTTAAGTACATTAGCAATGCCTAAAAAGCCCGGGAAAAATGGAAGTACTAAAATATTTTTTGACAAAGTACGAGTGTTAATATTGACACGATAGAAAGTTCGTTTTGCCTTGTTGAGACAAGATTCCATAAACGCAGATGGATAACACAAATCACTTCCAATACCGTTGATTTTTTCTAATTCGGCATCGATGTATTCCGGACTGGCGATCCTAAGGGCGCGGAGAAACATTGATGAAAATATGGCCTTCTTAGTGGGGGTATCATGTCCCGAGTAAAAGTGTTTCTCCGCGCCCTTAGGATCGCCAGTCCGGAATACATCGATGCCGAATTAGAAAAAATCAACGGTATTGGAAGTGATTTGTGTTATCCATCTGCGTTTATGGAATCTTGTCTCAACAAGGCAAAACGAACTTTCTATCGTGTCAATATTAACACTCGTACTTTGTCAAAAAATATTTTAGTACTTCCATTTTTCCCGGGCTTTTTAGGCATTGCTAATGTACTTAAACTTTTGGATATTAATGTAGTATTTTCATATAACAATATTGTGAAAAATATCATAGTAAAAAATAGCCCTACCAATAATTCAGGCATTATCTACAAAATTGGTTGTAAACAATGTGATTCCTTTTACATAGGTCAGACGGGAAAGGATTTGCAAATACGTATAAAACAGCATCAATATTCCGTTAGAACAGGACAGTTGTCCAGTGCCCTTTTTGTCCATTTGTCAGAGTTAGCCCACTGTATTGATTGGAATAATGCTTCAGTTTTATTCCATTCAAGCAACATTGTTAATAGAAATATTCTTGAGTCTGCCATTATCCAACTTTCAAATAACTTCAACATAAGCAAAGGTCTTTTTCAACTCGATCCTGTTATGTTGAATTCCTTTAAAACAGATATAGATAAGAAGTGTAAAACATTAAATCTTTGGTAAACTTGTTTTCTACTTTATTAACTTTTAATTTGCATTTTATTTTTTTTTATTTTTTTATATATATCGAAACCTGACCATAGGCAGCATTGTGTTAAAACCCGGACAGTATAAATTTGTATTTTTATAATCCATTTGATCTTGTGCTAAAAATCGATTAACTTTTAATCTGACCATAGGCAGCATTGTGTTAAAACCCGGCAGAGTTCCAGTATAAATTTGTATTTTTATAATCCATTTGATCTTGTGCTAAAAATAGATATTTTTCCTTACAAAATCTGTACGCCTCACTGGTAATCTTTTAAGGTTTTAATTTTTAATTTTTTATAATTTTTTATTATTATTTTTTTTATTTTTATTTTTTTTTTATTATTTTTACTTCTCTGTTTATTGTATATATATGTATGTATGTATGTGTGTATGTATTTGTATATATAGATATGTATGTATATATATATATATATATGTATGTGTGTGTGTGTGTATGTATGTTATTTATTTTTTCTTTTTTTCTTTCTGTAACCTATATATAGGCTTAACCTTTTTATGTACTTCAGTGTTCCTGAGGATGTCATTAGACGAAAGCGCTTGAGCACCATTTTGTGTTTCCTTTCCTTCGTGGTTTTATTCATCCTATATATATATATATATATATATATATATATATATATATATATATTATTAGGGTGCGTCACTGTGTATAGGGTCAAAATTCAACTTCGATGAATTCTTTTGCTCAAACAGTCAATTACACCCACTTAATGAAAAACACTGCTGGTGAAGTTTCATTCGATTCAAATCATGTTTAGGGGCCGCGCAACGAATCTGAAGTTTCACATAAGGGAGAAAGCAAACCATAACTGGAAAAACGAAAGTCTGAACGTATATTTGGACAGCCACAATTGAGAAAAACTGAAATACAGCTTTAAGACGATCATATTCTCATTGAACAAGTTACTCATCATAAGTGTATAACATTTATTCACGCCAAGCGGTCTCTCTTGTTTGATGTTTTCGGGTAAAGCCGGCGGTGATCCTCAACGACCGGAAGCATGCACTGAATCTGGTCCTCTTTCTTCGTTCTTCCCGAAGCGGTGAATTCCTAAATGACGGCGACGCCTTGGTCAGCTGTATCGTTGGTGACCACAAGGCTCTCCGCACGCGCCTTTCCAGCTTTACAGTATAGGTGTCCAACAACGGCCAGTGCGCTGGGCCGGTCGTCAGGAATCCAGGGTCGATTTCCAGGTTATCGAAGATCTTCTTGATCGTGGTGGTTAAAAAAGCAGGAAGGTCTTTTCCAGCTGCCTCTACAGGAGTGAGGAAGGTGGAAGGTGACGGTTCATCTGAACCCTGAACCATTTTCCTCTGGTTATCCAGGGAGATCTCCTCGTCGAAGAGGGTCAGGCCAACCGTGACTTCAGACAGGTACCAGAGGTGTCGGCCGAGGGACTTCATGGCTGCGTTCCTGATGACCGGGTTCTCGTGTTGTAAAAGTGTCTTGAAGTGGGTGAGGTCCATACGAGGGGCAACAGATGGTCTCGTAGCCGTGAACCACGCTCGAATGTAGTACTGGACGACGAACACGGAGAGATGACCGAGGTTAATCCAGAAGATCTCCGTCCTGTTCAATCCTCGGGAGGTGGATGGTCGCTGGGTCATGCCTTGAGCGAACTGGTACCTGGAGATCCATATCTTCAAGGCATAAATCGCCTTCGCCATCTACCTGCCCCGATAGAGTGCGCCTGGAGCCATAACAGTGACAGAGAAACGACTATAAGGCACATTTTCTAGGAAGATCACTGCCAACTCTAGCAGTTCCTTATAGTCGTCTCGGGGTTGCTGGACGCGGAGATGTTGTTGGGCGAACTTCAGGATGTCTTCTCGCCATGGCTCAACAGCCGATGCCATGGTCTAATCGTCGAGTGCAGTTTGGAATGCCTGTTGTCAAACCTTCAGCCAGAACTCCCTGAAGTTCAGGAAGAGGGAAACATCCAGCCTCTTCGACTGTTCCATGCCCAAAGCAGAAAACATGGCCTCCAATAAAATCTCGAAAACGTGGTGAAGACAGCCCATGTAGAGGAGATCCCGTTCCAGCATTTGCTCAATCCGTAGGCACACACCTCGTTTGGTTCCTGTATTCACTGATGTGGTGTCGAAGCAGAGGAACTTGATGCGATCCTTGAGGTTCCATTCGTCCAGGACCTCTCCAATGACCTTTGCTGTTTGTTCAGCATTCCCATCAGTGAGTTTGGAGACCGCCAAGAGTTTCTCCACTGCCTCACCTGAGACCAGGATGGGCAAGCGGTCGATTCTTTCCTGACCAGATAAGTCGGACATCAGCTTCCCGTCCCAATGGAGAGTAGTGTGTCACTTTTGAACTTTTTTGAAAAGTTATGGTGCTTACCTCTTATATTGTGACAAATTGACCAAAAACCATGAATAAACCAAAAAAAGATAATCGGGTAATATTTAGGGTCCCCGCCCCCCGTTTGAAAAATAAGCCCCCTATTTCCACAAAAAATGGTGATTTTTGGAGATTTTTGGTCATAGTTTCCTTACTAATCATCATATTTCAAAGATTTTGCTACCAAACTGTAGAGAATAATAATGCGCTTCAATCTGAATAGTTTTATTAACCTTTGAGTTAAATTTATTACATTTTTTATATCTCTTTGGTCATTTTGATGCATTTTCTAAGAGAAAAATGCTGCTGTTTTATATCTTTGGAAGATCTGAACTGCAATAAAATATTATCTTATATTCTTTGGATGGCACCGCAATCCATAGAGTAGAGCGTCATCCCACTGCAGCTTTGCGGCGATGGGCTTTGAAAATATAAATAAAAAAAAGCAGATGGGCTTAAATGACCAACACTTTTTTTGGTTTAGAGATTCAAAGTGGGAACAACCTTGTAAATGTTTAGTAGATTAAAATTAGTAAATTTTCCTAAAAAAAAAATTACAACTGTAAACTTAAATTTTTATTAATCTAAAAAAATATGCAAAGCCCCATCGTTTTTCACTTATTTTTTATTATGAAATACAAACAAAATAATTTTAATCAAATAGAAAGAAAGTGCTATTCTTGAAATTATAATAAAAAATTGTAAATGAAGTGAAATTATAAATGGAAAGAAATTACAAATTTAAGATACCTTCTTTGGAAAACTTTGGGAAAACACGCCTGTTTTCCTCTACTACTTGAAGCAATGCCTGAAATTCACCTTCATCCCTACATGAGCCATGAAAATCCTGCAAAAGTTTGATACCCCTTTCTGCAATGTCATTAACAACCTTAGTTGAAGAGAGTATTCTCTTCATCGTTGAAAATCATTGTTGCTGTCCCACGTTACAGCTGGAGTCCTTATCCAATCTCCCGTTGAACCAAGGACTTTGAATACAAACCATGCGTTTGGACCAACTAATTGCTGAATTTTAATTCGTTCTTTTAGGATGGGAAATATCGGCTTACCCTGTTTGAATTCTGGTGGTTGATTGAAAGAGTGAAGTTTTTTGGCCACCTTGTCCTTTTCACTATGAGGTAAATCCACAAAAAGAGAAAGGGTTACAAGTTCTTCAGATAGTAAATGCAAAAAACTTCACTTTTTTCTACGTGAAGGTCAAAATATGAAAATAAAAACCAACTCTAATAGACAGAGTTTATTTCCACGACAGTTTCGACGCCCACTGGCATCCTCCTCGGGTGGATACAGAAACACGAATGAACCAAAACAAGAGGGAAAAACAGTCCAGGGACCGACCGTTAAGAAATTCGCACCTAGGTTAGATCCCATTCTCCCGACACCGGAAGGGCATTTTCATTAAGTACATTCGCGCAAATTTGCGCGAATGTACTTAATGAAAATGCCCTTCCGGTGTCGGGAGAATGGGATCTAACCTAGGTGCGAATTTCTTAACGGTCGGTCCCTGGACTGTTTTTCCCTCTTGTTTTGGTTCATTCTTGTTTCTGTATCCACCCGAGGAGGATGCCAGTGGGCGTCGAAACTGTCGTGGAAATAAACTCTGTCTATTAGAGTGGGTTTTTATTTTCATATTCTTCAGATAGGTACCAGTAATGATCTTTTAGAGTGTTGAGGGCAGCTTCCGCTACTTCCATGTCAATCTTTTTGTACTGAACTAATTCGTTGTATAGGAGGAGGTCATTTTCAAGAGCCTCAAGTAGGTTGGTGACTGATAGCCAGTACTTGGAGTAGATCAGCAATGTAAACAAGCATACTCTTTCCAGCTTTTTTATTGTAACATTATCATATCCGGCATGGTCTGAAAATGCTAACATCTTATTCGTATACAATATGACAGCCATCCATCTGGCATGATGGAAAGCTCCTGGCTTGATCCAGTGTATTCCTCTGGCAGGAATTTCTCTTAAAACGAGCATAGTTTTTTCAGCTACCTCTTTGTAATCATCCTGGGGAAGGCTCTTGTTATCTTTGAGCAAATCTATCATAAAATCTATGACGCACTTTTTCAGGTCCTTGAGATGTCTGTCATTGATAATAGCTTTTTGAAGGGTTGCTTAGTATCTAGCTTCTCCTATATAACATCTCTGAAGGTCTTGAAAGATTCGTTTTCGGGTGAAGTAGATTTTCCAAATACCTTTAGATACACTGCTGACAAAACTCGTTCTGCCATATGGTGGCGACAAGCGAGCCATAATAATTTTTTTCCAAAGGGGTCTTCCAGTACTTTACAAGCCACTTTTATCCAGCCAGTATTGGATGAAGTAGTATCGAATACCATTCCGTAAACCTTATCCTGTAATTTCCATTCTTGGATTGTGCTAAAAAGAGTACAAGCTTGTGTCGATCCAGTTGAGACACCGATATCGGGTATCGAGAGAAGTTTCTCATCATTCTCTCCCGATATAAGTATTGCCAATCGATCCTATTTTCCTCCTGAAACATTCGGTATCATTTTGCTATCCCAGTAGAATACACAATATTAAGGTGGGTTGAATGACGCTTTAATAGTGTCAGCAGTAGCTTTCCTCGACTTCTTCGCAGCTCGCGCAAAAGTACATTTCGATAATGACATCTCTTTTAAATCTAGCCCACATTCAGCTGCTATCACAGATGCAAATATCGAGCGTTGTCCGAATGATAGTCCTAAACGATCAGCTGTATTAGATATTAATATTGACTGTAGTAACTTAGGACGTTTTGATGGGTCTGGGCTTGGAGTAAAATCATCTTCACCATTACTTGAGTCCACTAACTCGCCTTCAGATGATTCAAGTTTGTGTGTCTCTTTTTCTAATGCCTTTCGCTCTTTTTCCATCAATTTTCTTCGTTCTTCACCTTCTATTCTAGCAGTCATTTTGATCAGTTTGGCTACATGAGCTTTATCGATCGGACCCAGAAAATATATTCTAGCACTTCGCTGATCTTCCAAAAAGCGAAGATCCTCATTCTTCTGTTGTATAGTTCTCAATGTATCATTTTGGATCTCATTACATACATTTTCAGTTGATACCTTACCTTACCTTACCTTATGTTGTTTCGTGTGTTGGTCTCTCTTCACACGGAGGTGAAGCTGGTGGCCCCGCCTCTAGGTCTGGCCTGGTGGAGGAGCGAGTTACTTTCTTGCGCTCTCCACCGTACATAGCCAGGCACGCCCGGCTCATCTGGTACTGTCCTGAGCCAGGCATCCAGTCTTTTCTTGAAGACTTCAACTTTGACCCCCGTTACGTTTCTGAGGTCCTTAGGAAGCTGGTTGAAAAGTCTTGGCCCCCTGACAACCAAGCTATTTTCCTTCAGGGTTGAGGAGGTCCCTTGTCGTGCTTTTAATTTAGGAACACTACACATTCTGCCTTTCCTATTTTCCAGTGTTGTTTGAATGGTAATTGGGTTTAGTTTTAGGTTTGGTACCAGTTTTTTGATCATTTTCCATATGTAGATTATGATGTACCTCTCTCTTCTTCTTTCCAGTGAGTACAGATTTAGTTTACGTAGTCTTTCCCAGTAGTTGAGTTCTTTGCAGCCATCAATCTTGGCTGTGAAATGCCTTTGCGTTTCTTCTAGTTTATTAGTTTCTTCCTTTTTATATGGGGACGTCAAAACTGAGCAGTATTCAAGTTTTGGTATAATCAGTGTTTTTAGCAGGGGAATCATTACTGTCCTGTCCCTTCTCTTCAACGTTCTTAGAACCTGTCCGGCGACTCTTTTTGCTTTATTTATCGCTATCTGATTTTGTGTTTCGAATTTCGCATCATCTGTCATTATTATCCTGAGATCAATCGCTTTCATGCTTCTCTAAATTTCCTGTCTATCTGGAGCATAATATGCAGTCTGTTTAAGTTCTTCTTTTCTACCATATCTCAAGAGTTGAAATTTCTCGGCGTTGAATGACATGTTGTTGTCTTCTGACCATTTGTATATTTTGTTCGTGTCCCTCTGCAAGGCCTCCACGTCATGTACATCGCTGATTTTTCTGCTGATCTTTGTATCATCTGCAAAGGATGTTACTATACTATTGCTGTTTACTCCGCTGTCTATGTCTGTTAGCATGATAATGAACAGGAGTGGGGTCAGTACTGTCCCTTGTGGTACTGAGCTGCGTACTTCCGATTCTGATGATGATATACCTTGAATTTTGACGACCTGCAGACGATCACTAAGGAAGTTGTAGATCCATTTTCCCACTTTGCCTGTTATTCCCATGTCTTTAATTTTATGTCCTATTATACCATGGTCACATTTATCGAAAGCTTTAGCAAAATCTGTGTATATAACATCGTAGTTATCATTGCCTTCCAATGCATCTAGGATATTGTTGTAGTGCTCTATTAGTTGTGATAGGCATGATCTACCTGATCGGAATCCATGCTGATTTTCGTTGAATCTTTCCCGTGTCTCCAGGAAATCATAAATTTTCTCTCTAACTATTCTTTCAAATACTTTGGTGAGGTGGGACGTCAATGACACTGGTCTATAGTTCTTTGCTTGAGATCTGTCCCCTCCTTTATATATAGGGACAATGTTTGCTCTTTTCAAGATGCTCGGTATTTCCCCAGTGTCTAGAGATCTTCTCCATATCCAGTATAAAGGTGTAGCTATTTCATTTTTACAGTTTTTAATCAATAATGCGTTCCAATTGTCCGGACCTGCTGCTGAATGTAGTTTCATTTGTTCTATAGCTCTCGCTACATCTTCTGGTGTAAACTCAAAGTCTGTTATATACTCTCCTTGCAATTCCTCTTCAAAGAATGCATTTATGTCAGGTATCGCTTTGTCACTTTTTGGGGTACTGAAAACTGATTCATATTGAGCTCTCAATGTATCAGATATTTCTTTTGGATCGTCGGTTAGTTCATTATTTCCCGTCCTTAAGGGCCCAATAGCGGCGCGCGTTTTTGTTTTCCTTTTTGCATAGCTATAGAAGTATTTTGGATTTTCCTTTATTGCTTCTACCGCCTTTTCCTCTTCCCTCTCTGTATGGTCCTTAATCAGGGCTTGTATTTCCCTATCGATACCCTCCAGTTTTTCTTTTATTATTTTCCTGCCATTATCTCCGCAGTTTCCTAACTTCGCCTCCACTCTCTTTCTTTTGCGGAATAGTCTTCTCTTTTGCCTTTCTAGCCAGCTCCTCTTTCCTTTTGGCTGTGATTTCGGAGCATATTTTTCTAAAATTCTCAGCGTTTTTCCTCCAAAGTTGTTAGCATTTCTTCCGTTGTTTTATTCTCGAAAATTGTTCTCCATTCTATTTGGGCCATGTGCGATCTGATTGCTTCCCTATTTATAGTCTTCGAGTTTAAGTTAAAGGCCCCGAATTTACTTCTTTCCACAATATGTGTATTGTCTTCTAATGCTGCCATCATATTTTTTGATATCTCGATTAAGTTGTGGTCTGAGATAATGGTTGGGGTTATTTTTATATCAGCAATCAAGTTCGTGTTATTCGTGAATACCAGATCCAGGCAGTTATTTTTTCTGGTATTTTCTGTTATCTCCTGTGTCAGCATAAACTCGTTTGTGAGAGCCATCAACATTTTTGCTTGTTCCTGATCTTCTCTTGTGCCCCCCTTGTCCTGGTGAATATACATATTCCTATTCACCTTTTTGTATTTTATAAATGGGAAGTTAAAGTCTCCGCAGATCATTATATTGGGGGATGGAGGGTTTATGGTCTTTATTAGCTTTCTAATGTCATCAATGGCCTCCGAGAATTTTTCGGTTGGGGTGCTTGGAGGTCTATAGATGACTATTACTATCAAGTTTAGTTTTTCTATTTTCACTGCTAGGAGTTCCACATAGCTGTTTGATTTACTTATTATCGTCTCTGTCATATGACCTTCCTGTACATATATAGCACAGCCACCTTTCCGTCTCGTCGTTCTATCCGCTCTTAGTAAGTTGAAGCCCTCTATATTTATCTCTTTCTTATCAATACAATGTTCGCAGTTTTCACAATTTCCTTGGCAATCTTTAAGATGGGTTTCTGTGAGGCATGCGATGTCCGCCCTTGTTTCGTCCATAAATCCTTTCAGGTACGAAACCTTATTGAGTGATTGGTTTTGTCTTATTCCTTGAATATTAGCCAGGACAATTTTTATGTTCTCTGTTTTTCGTTGCCCCTTGTGCATTTCAAGTTCGTTTTCCTTCGATATCGCTTGATTCGATGCTCTATGATCCTCCGAAAGAGATCCGTTTCCTCCTACTTGTATTGGTAGCTATCAAATAAGTTATCTAAACGAGACAGAAAAGATGTTTTTTGGGTTTCATAACATTTCTTCTTTATATTTTTACCCAACTTCTCATGCTCTTTTATCAAATCCCAGAACATTTTTTGGGGTCCTTTCTGCTTTCTAACGGATTTTGATGGTATACAAGCCATAATCCACACCTTTTCTACCTTATCTAATACTCTCAAAATATTTTCTTCCCTTGACACATTGTCGCTTTTCATTTGATCCCTTCTCAAGAAGAAAAAGTGACTAAGAACTTCACTATTCGTTAGAAGCATGCTTCATTCTCTTGCGCATATGTCTTCCACTAACTTTCCCAATAAAGAATCATATTTTCTTAGGTCTGTTCTTAATATTGGCTTACTGTTAGCCATGACTATTGACTAATTTTAATAAACTATGAAATTAAGGAAATCTATAATAGAATTCTGAAAGAAAAGCAAATTTATCATACATTTGGTTATATTTGCATACTTTTTGTAGATAAAACCTGGAAATACTGTAAATAAATATTATAGAAATGAAAACAGGGAAAAATTTCATAAGGTCCACTCAAATATCAGCACCGTATACAATTAAAATAGTTTTAAAACGTTCTCAATAAGAGGATACCGTTATTCTCTACATTTTGGTAGCAAAATTTTTTAAATACGATGATTAGTAAGGAAACAATGACCAAAAATATCTCGAAAAATCATCATTTTTTGTGTGAATAGGGGGCTTATTTTTCAAATGGGTGGCGTGGACTCTAAATATTACCCGATTGTCTTTTTTTTTATTCATGGTTTTTGGTCAATTTGTCACAATATAAGAGGTAAGCACCATAACTTTTCAAAAAAAGTCCAAAAGTAACACACCCTAGTGGAGAGTGAGGGGAACAGTGGGAGAAAAGCTCAGCCTCAACTCCGCGGCCAAAGCTGTGCGACGAGCAATGCGTTTCTTTCGGATGGTGGTTGGGCTGATGGCCAGCTGCTCCACATCGTGACCAAGATAGGATGCAAAGGGGACCAGGACATGAGCTGCTTTCCGATCGCTGAGTTGGGTCTGGTCGAGGGTTGAAGCCACCTGAGCGCTGAAGTCGGGAAGACCTCTGGGCTGCTTTGGAGGACAGCAAGGTCCTCGTCCTCGGGTAGGCGAGGGCATTGGTGAGTCTCCACTGTCCGACACGGAAGTGGAAGAAAACGACTCAAGTTCCACCGTAGCACTCTGAACAGCTTGGACTTCCAGAGATCGCTTCTGCCGTCGTTCGCGCTGATCTCTCTGCTCCTTCGCTGTCTCCTTCTCACACGAATCATCGACTCCGACCATGCTTCCTGGTCGCCCAGGCCGACGCTGAGCGATAAGAAAATTCTTATCCTCTTTAATCTTCATGAGACTGAGAGCGTCGCGATGGGCGACGTCGAAGAGTTCCTTCAAACTCTTCTGGAACTCCTCCCTATCTTCGACTGCCTTTCCATAAGTTCTTGACGAGCTCTTCTTCAAGCTCATGTGCTCTGCATGGAGCTTCGTAACTGTCACTGAAAGATGTGAGAAGTCAATTATTGGGATCTTAGCTTTGTCCCAGACTTCTGCCACCTGTTTCGCCGTTAGCTTCACACATTGCTTCAAAGAGGCTTCATGTCCGTGATGGTGAAAGAGGACTTGCAACGCTTCACAACGACTGGGTAACATCGCTCCCGAGAACCTGGAAAGCGGCTTACCCACCAGCCATCTAGATGACTGAGGAAGATCGAGTTACAGCCATTTACAAAGAACCCCTGAGGAAAGAGAAGAAACGGGTGAGATCATTTTGCATCAGCAAGGTCTGGATGCATTCCAGAACATGAAAAAACACCAAATCAATCGTAAGACACACACACGAGAGACTCTTGAGCTTGGATTTATGGAAAGGGGCTCTCGTATAAGGGAGCCGCTCCATGCAAAACTTCAAGTGCCATGCGCGACCCCTAAACAGTTTTCGATCGACCTGAAATTTTCACCACGAAATTTTCTCATCAAATGGGTAAAATGGTGGATTGCGCAAAGATGATAAAAAACTTTCTTTTTTTGACGCACTATAATATATATAACCTTTAACCTTTGGTTAGCTTCCGCCCGAATTGTTCATTCTGACGAAGGTCAAGCTTTTCACTCCACCTTAGACCTACAGTTTAACGTGGAATCCGAACCACGCCCCATCAGCAGCCCAGCGTCTTAACCACTAGGCCACCTAGGGTACCCATTTATCTACCAACCACTTTCTTTATTGTGTGGAAGGATGAACACTATTGAACAGCTGGGTTTTGCTGCGCGCCGGCTGCCGTCGAGTCTCGAACCCGGGGCCGATGGATTCGTAGTCAGCGACGCTAACCACTACACCACCGAGGCGCACCACTACACCACTATATATTAGGGTGCGTCAAAAAACATGAAGTTGTCACACGCGTTCGCTCGCTTGTAATTTTGATCCACTTAATGAGAAAACCTGGCAGTATAAAAATCAGTTCAATATATCAATGTTTAGGGGTCGCGCACAGTGAATTAATAACCCTATTTATACCGGGGTGGGGCCATATGATCTGGTTTATCAGTATATATGTCATATGGCCCCACCTCGGCTGTTCTTTTCGTTAAAATACCCTGGAATACATGGGTTTAAGATTTTCTATATGAGGCTCTCTATTAATTGTTGGTTTCTTTTCTTCCACAGGTGGTTTGCTTAATGAAAATGGCGACGAAAGGTGCTAAGGAAGTGAAGAAGCTAGCTGATGAAATCTGGTTGTTGGGGAAACCAATCCCACGGTTCCCTGGGACTAAATTGCCTAGCTCAAGAAGTGTATAAAACAAACTGTAACCATGATTTCCGAAGTCTGGGACAAGGCGAAAATACCAACGATCACGCCTTACCGGATCATCGACAAGCTCACCAAACTCCACCAGGAGTACTATGGCCTGCGGAAAAGCGCAACAGATCCAGTGGGAAGGCTGTTCAAGATCGCGAGAAGTTTGTGATGAGTTTGGAGGATCTATTCGACGTGGTACATCCGGACGCGTTGAGCCTCATCAAAATCAAAGAGGACAAGGATTTTCTCATCGCTCAACGCCGGCCAGGACGCCCTGGAAGCATGCTTGGGGTGAACAAGAGATGGTGTGAGCGGGAAACGACGAAGAGGAAGAAATTCGAGCAGGAGGACCAGCGTCGTCTGCGATCATTGGAGGAGCAAGGTGCATTGACCTCGACGGTCCAACTGGAGGACTCATCCTCTTCGGCATCGGGGTCATAATCAGAGAGCGAGGAATCGCCCGGTCCATCTCAAGTTCGAGGGGCGACAGGAGGAGCGCCTCTGCCGAAGAGAGCACGTAGTTGTATCAGCGGTAAAGTGGCTTCGGCTTTGGACAGGACGTAGATCAGTGATCGACAAGCCACTCATGTTCTGCTTCCTTTTGTCGCTGATCTTGGTCACGATGTCAGGAAATTCGCCTTAAGCGCAAGTTCCATAAGGAGGAGGCGAAGTGCTCACCGAAGATCCCTGGCAGCTGAGGTAAAGGAAAGCTTTTCTCCTACAGTTCCCTTGACACTGCATTGGGACGGAAAATTGATGTCAGACTTGACCGGCAGGGAGAAGATCGATCGTCTGCCAATCTTGGTCTTCGGAAAAGGTGTGGATAAGATCCTTGCAGTGCCCAAGCTCACAGATGGGAAGGCGGAACAAGCAGCTACTGTGATCGGGGAGGTTTTGGAAGAATGGAACCTTAAGGACAGGATTACGTCAGTGTTTCGATACCACGGCCGTTAATACAAGGATAAAATCTGGTGTTTGTATGATGATCGAACTGATGCTTGGTCGAAAGCTTCTGCACCTCGCTTGCCGCCACCACGTTCTGGAGGTTCTCCTGGAGGCTGTATCCTCTACCCTTCTGGTGGAACAGTCAAAAAGTCCGGACATCACGTTATTCCTGAACTTCAGGATTTGCTGGCCTGAGATCAATCATGAAAAGTTCAGGACGGCAGCGGACGATGAAGCCATGGCAATCAGAATACGACCGTGACGAGATGATCTCATTCAGTTTGCTCAGGAGCTCCTTCAGGTTCAACAACCGCGGGATGATTACAAGGAGTTCCTGGAATTGGCTGTCGTTTTTCTCGGCTCTCTTTCTCGCGGACGCTCTTCCGTATCCTTCAAAGCTCCTGGGGCTCTGCACCGTGCGCGATGAATGGCGCGGGCAATGTATGCCCTGAAGATTTGGATGTTCAAGGAGGAGTTTGTTAGACTATTGCGGCCGCAACGTCCTTCTTCCTCTCGTGGCCCGAACCGCATGGGACTTCTCTGGGACCCATCATCAAGGAAGCCGGCACAAAGGCGATGAGTCGACATCTATGGTACTTGTCTGGAGTTACAATCGGTCTTGCTCTCTTCGACGACGATGTTGCAGATGCTGACAAACTCAAGATGGTCTCTAACATGAACTCTGTGGAAGGATCCCTCTAGCCCAGCCCTCGTGTGTTGGCCGTCGCAAGAGACGTCGTTGCAAACGATCTTCCAGACTTCACCTCCGCAACTAAGAGGATCTTCCACCATCTTGAAATCGATACTGCCCCCTGCGGCCTGGATAACATCAGACGGGTACAATCTCGGGAAGGAACTGGTCGGGAAGCTCCTCGTGACTAACGACATTGCTGAAAGAGGAGTGGCACTCATTCACAAGTTCACGGCAAAGGGGCGTACCAAGCACGAGGATCAGCTCCAATACATGATCCAGGTGGCAGAGGATCATCGGCGAGCGTACCAGAAGACAGCAGACAAGAAGGACCTTCTTCGCTGAAAAATACTTTCTTTCTGAAGGCTTTTAGTTCTTTTCATGCGATTTCCGAGTGTTGTTTGTCAATTTCTTTCGTTTTGTTGGTGTTCATGTAGTACGGGGAAACCAATCCCAGAATATAATATATAAGTTTAGCTGTTTTGTTTCCAATTATTTTACAGTGTTCATTCCAGTTTAAGTTCTTGTCAAAGTAAATGCCTAGGAAATTGAAATGATTAACATGTGTTGTGGAATTACCATTAATTCTGAGGTCTGGAATGTGGTTGCTATTTATAGGTTTTTGTGGAAATGTATTTTATAGTATATTTTGTTTTATTAAATTATCTGTTTTTCAATACATCCTTAACAAAGTGTATTAGCAAAATGTATTTTTATAAATATAAAACACGAATTATGTCTTCATATGGAGTAATGTTTTAAATATTAAGAGTGTTAAACAAGACATAGTTTTCATGGAGTTACTTCCCCTGAAAATAATCAGTACGGGGAAACCAATCCCAGAATATATGTAGTATGTAGTGTACAAACTTTGTAGTGGATGCGCGACCCCTAAATAAACACGGCTACTCAAATGAAAATTTGTCTGTGGTGTTTTCTCCTTCAGTGGCTTAATTGAGAAAGCGAGCGAAAGAAATGGACCACCTTCAGATTTTCTCCCTTATGCAATAACGCACCCTAATATATATATATATATAATATATATATATTATATATATATATATATATATGTATTCTTTGTATCCCAGTTACCTTTGTTTACCCAGTTACCTTTGTATCCCAGTTTACCAGTTTTAAGAAAAAATTGATGTATTCAATCCGACGTGAATGCAACGAGTATTTTGCTTATATTGAGGTTCTGAATATAGTAGGCTAGGTGTAGATGTAAACCCTAGATCCTATCCCAAAGCTGGATCCTATCTGCTTTGCAGATAGCTGGTGAGGGAAGCTATATTTTTGGGGCCTCTTTGAGAGTGACCCGTTGCCCACGTTGGGCTAACATCATGAAAAAGAAAAACTATAGTGTTTGTCAGTTTCAGACTGTAGTGGATTTAATTTCCCAAGAGTTCCTTGCTCCATGTACAGTCTGTGTTTATCATAAAAAACCTCAGGAGACCATTATGAGATCAATATATATGTGTGTGTGTGTGTGTTAGGTTCCTGCGAATCACAAGTTTTTTCTTCCAATCGAATCTCGAATAAAATCATCCCAAACACTTCAAATCGAATCGAATCTCTAATTAAATCATCCCAAACAATTCAAATCGAATCGAATCAACTATACACACATATACATATAGTGTTTCTACACACAATTAATAATACGCATAAAATTAATTAAATCTTCTTGAGAACAAAGGACAAAGTAAATCCTTCTAAAAAAAATGTATTAAGTATTTGATCATCAGGAGGAACAATGGTATTAAAGTATGATAAAAGTGTTATTGCACAAGAGATTGGTCTCATAATATCGATTGAATTATAATCTAAGTAAAAAGAAAAGTGTTGATTTACGAAAGTGTTCTTCAAAACATCACTGATGTTCTTTACCAGACTTAATGGAGATTCAAAAATATCGAATCGGAACCCAAGATAACAAATCAAATCGAATCCTCTCTCCCGATTCGAAATCAAATCGAATGTCGAAGCTTCGCAGGGCCCTAATATACCTTACGTTATGAACCTTATGTTGTTTCGTGGTCTCTCTTCACACGGAGGTCAAGCTGGTGGCCCCGCCTCTAGGTCTGGCCTGGTGGAGGAGCGAGTTGCTTTCTTGCGCTCTCCACCGTACATAGCCAGGCACGCCCGGCTCATCTGGTACTGTCCTGAGCCAGGGATCCAGTCTTTTCTTGAAGACTTCAACTTTGACCCCCGTTACGTTTCTGAGGTCCTTAGGAAGCTGGTTGAAAAGTCTTGGCCCCCTGACAACCAAGCTATTTTCCTTCAGGGTTGAGGAGGTCCCTTGTCGGGCCTTTAATTTGGGAACACTACACATTCTGCCTTTCCTATTTTCCAGTGTTGTTTGAATGGTAATTGGGGTTAGTTTTAGGTTTGGTACCAGTTTTTCGATCATTTCCCATATGTAGATTATGATGTACCTCTCTCTTCTTCTTTCCAGTGAGTACAGATTTAGTTTACGTAGTCTTTCCCAGTAGTTGAGTTCTTTGCAGCCATCAATCTTGGCTGTGAAATGCCTTTGCGTTTCTTCTAGTTTATTAGTTTCTTCCTTTTTATATGGGGACGTCAAAACTGAGCAGTATTCAAGTTTTGGTATAATCAGTGTTTTTAGCAGGGGAATCATTACTGTCCTGTCCCTTCTCTTGAATGTTCTTAGTACCTGTCCGGCGACTCTTTTTGCTTTATTTATCGCTATCTGATTTTGTGTTTCGAATTTCGCATCATCTGTCATTAATATCCCGAGATCAGTCGCTTTCATGCTTCTCTGAATTTCCTGTCTATCTGGAGCATAATATGCAGTCTGTTTAAGTTCTTTTCTACCATATCTCAAGAGCTGAAATTTCTCGGCGTTGAATGACATGTTGTTGTCTTCTGCCCATTTGTATATTTTGTTCGTGTCCCTCTGCAAGGCTTCCACATCATGTACATCGCTGATTTTTCTGCTGATCTTTGTATCGTCTGCAAAGGATGTTACTATACTGTTGCTGTTTACTCCGCTGTCTATGTCTGTTAACATGATTATGAACAGGAGTGGGGCCAGTACTGTCCCTTGTGGTACTGAGCTGCGTACTTCCGATTCTAATGATGATATACCTTGAATTTTGACGACCTGCAGACGATCTCTAAGGAAGTTGTAGATCCACTTTCCCACTTTGCCTGTTATTCCCATATATTTGATTTTATGTGCTATTATACCATGGTCACATTTATCGAAAGCTTTAGCAAAATCTGTGTATATAACATCGTATATATATATATATATATATATATATATATATATATTAGTGGTGGACCGGATGTCAGTTTTTCAAGATCTGCGGATGCGGATCTTTAATTTCAATATCTGCGGATGCGGATATTTAGTTAATCTATCAATATAATATAGAATTATGAATATATGACAATTTTTCAAATTTCATGATATTACTATTATGGCAGGCAATGCATAAGAATTAAAATTAATATTAATATTTTCATTATGATAAAAATAATAACTTTTTCAAGAGTTTCAGCCGCAGAAAATTCAATGAAACAAGTTTCATTCAATTTTCTGTGTTACCAGGTATTTATATTTTGAGGTTTTTATATTTGTTTGTTCATTAATAACACCGGTCTGCATGAAAATCGATTTCTTTATTTTGAGTTGTGATTCTGAAGTAGTTCGCTGCGCTGAATTCAAAAATGCTACCAGTTTTTTTCTATCACCCACAATTTTAAAGTTATTAGCAACACAATTTTGGGGCGTTTTGTAATTTTTTACCTTTTTTTATCTTTAATTAATTTCGTTTTTTCATATTTTTCAGATAGATAATTCTAACATTACATCTTTAAAATTTTAATAATGGCTTCTAGAGGATGTACCCATAGTCCAGACATATTTTGTTATATTTGTGGTCGGTATGTTGTAAAACAAAGGACAAATGTAACGACCTTCATTAAGAGAGCTTATCATGCTTATTTTGGAATTAAATTAGGAGATCAAGACAAAAGTTGGGCTCCACACAAGGTTTGTCTTACGTGTGTTGGGGCACTAAGGAATTGGAGCAAAGGTAAAAAGAAAAGTTTGCCATTTGGGATCCCTATGGTATGGCGCGAGCCTAGAAACTATACCGACGACTGCTACTTCTGTTCTTGCAATGTTAAAGGTTATAAGGCAAAGAATAAAGAGAGCCTTCAATACCCAAGTCTTCCATCTGCAATAAGGCCGGTACCCCATGGTCCAGAAGTTCCTATTCCCCGCCCACCCAAGAGTCTGGATCAATACAATTCAGATTCTGATTCAGCTCCAAATCCAGACAATGATGATGTTTATGAACAGCCAACAGCTGACCGAGATCCTCCTAAACCATTAACCCAAGCTGAACTAAATGACTTAGTCAGGGATTTGAATCTGCCTAAGGACTCTGCAGAACTTTTGGGGTCTAGATTGCAGGAGAACAATTTATTGACATCCGACACATACTTCGCTTGGTACAGAAATCGTGAGAAAGACTTCGTGCTTTTTTTCGAAGAAGATGGTCCCTTGGTATTTTGCAAGGACATCGGAGGATTAGTGTGCAAGCTCGGCATCGAATACCAAACCAGTGACTGGAGGTTGTTTATAGATTCCTCTGAAACCAGTCTGAAAGGAGTGTTACTGCACAACGGTAACAAATATGCATCAATCCCAGTGGCCCATTCTACTCATTTAAAAGAGACCTATGATAACATGAAACTGCTTCTGGAAAAAATTCAGTATCAAAATCACAGATGGATATTGTGTGGGGATCTCAAAGTCCTTTGCATGTTACTTGGGCAGCAATCAGGATACACTAAGATGCCATGTTTCATCTGCGAATGGGATAGTCGAGCACGTGACCAGCACTGGAAGAGGAAAACTTGGCCTCCTAGAGAGAATCTTACCCCAGGATCAAAGAACATTTTACATGAACATCTAGTTGAACCAAATAAAATCCTCCTACCACCCTTGCACATTAAGTTAGGCTTGATGAAGTAGTATGTCAAAGCATTGAATAAAGAAGGTGTGTTTCAAGTACATTTGTTCAAAATATCCAAAGATTAGCTACGAGAAAATAAAGGAAGGTGTTTTTATAGGTCCTCAGATTAGAAAGTTATTGACAGACGATCATTTCCTGAACACAATGACCAATAAAGAAAAAGAAGCATGGCTTGGTTTCAAGGATGTTGTTGAAAACTTCTTGGGAAACTACAAAAGCCAAAATTATGAAAGACAGGTGGAAAATATGCTTAAAAAGTTTTGCGCCTTAGGCTGCAACAAGAGCCTGAAAGTTCACTTCTTATTTTCGCATCTTGACCGTTTTCCCGAAAATCTCGGAGATGTCAGTGAGGAGCAAGGGGAACGATTTCACCAGGACATCAAAACCATGGAAAGAAGATATCAAGGAAGATGGCATACAAATATGATGGCGGATTACTGCTGGTGTCTGCAACGAGATCAGCCTAACGCACAGCATAAGAAAACATTAAAGAAGCACCGGTTTAGTCGTCATTAGTCAGATCTACCTTCGTAGTCTTAAGTCTTTGGAATAAGTCCTGAAATGTTTGCAAGTAAAGAAGGTAAATATATTTTGTTTCTTTCAGTTATTTTTTTATTCTTTCATAAACAAGCAATATGCTTGTCCAAGAGCTAGGAGCTATTTAATTTTGCTTTAATTAGGTTTTACTCTATCACCTAAAGATTTCGTGTTACAAGGGGTGTTGTAATACCTCATCTGTCCCCAAATGTTAACCACCCATTGATGGGAGGGGAGAGAGTATTTTGCTGGGAACGGGACTGCTTGTTATATATATATTTACCCTACATTATTATGCAAGCGTTACTGTAGTCTATAACAACAAAATTTATGGTTTAGCATGTGCAATCCAATGTTGGTCTCGATAAGATGGTTCACATTTGGGGATAAATGGGGGATTTATGACACCCTGTAGTAAGAAAACCATACGTGATAGGGAAAAACTAACAATATTTTTGAGATCAGCGCACTCAAATTATATAGAATCACCAACTAGTTTGTAAAAATCGATCGAAAAGTTTACAAATGTGTACTGGTGTAATTAATACTTTACATGAAATGTGCATGACTGGGCCTTATAAGCTACTTTATAATCTAATTTAATTGTAAATTGCATAATTTATTAGAGGTAATATCCGCATAACATCCGCAGTCAGAAGTGTGGATGCGGATATCCGGTTCACCACTAATATATATATATATATATATATAGAGTCATGTGTATATATATACAGTATATATATATATATATATATATATATATATATATATATATATATATATATATATATACATTTTAACTGCAAACACGCAGTATAATTAACGTAAAGAACGACGCTTGTATAGGAGAATATTCCGCGCAAGATGAGGAGGGAGAACGAAACAAATTTAAAAATGAGGTAACCACCCGGGAATCGAACCCGGGATCTTCCGATTGCCGGTCAGATATGATAACCATTACACCATGGGCCTCACTCCATAAAATGCCGTAATTCTCCTACATACGCGCAGAAACCAATGCCCCAAGGGGGCACCTTCCGCATGCCGTACATTATATACATTTTAACTGCAAACACGCAGTATAATTAACGTAAAGAACGACGCTTGTATAGGAGAATATTCCGCGCAAGATGAGGAAGGAGAACGAAACAAATGAAAAAATGAGGTAACCACCCGGGAATCGAACCCGGGATCTTCCGATTGCCGGTCAGATATGATAACCATTACACCATGGGCCTCACTCCATCAAATGCCGTAATTCTCCTACATACGGTAACCACCCGGGAATCGAACCCGGGATCTTCCGATTGCCTGTCAGATATGATAACCATTACACCATGGGCCTCACTCCATCAAATGCCGTAATTCTCCTACATACGCGCAGAAACCAATGCCCCAAGGGGGCGGAATATTCTCCTATACAAGCGTCGTTCTTTACGTTAATTATACTGCGTGTTTGCAGTTAAAATGTATATAATATACGGCATGCGTGTGGTGTCCCCTTGGGGCATTGGTTTCTGCGCGTATGTAGGAGAATTACGGCATTTGATGGAGTGAGGCCCATGGTGTAATGGTTATCATATCTGACCGGCAATCGGAAGATCCTGGGCTCGATTCCCGGGTGGTTACCTCATTTTTTCATTTGTTTCGTTCTCCCTCCTCATCTTGCGCGGAATATTCTCCCATACAAGCGTCGTTCTTTACGTTAATTATACTGCGTGTTTGCAGTTAAAATGTATATAATGTACGGCATGCGGGAGGTGCCCCCTTGGGGCATTGGTTTCTGCGCGTATGTAGGAGAATTACGGCATTTGATGGAATGAGGCCCATGGTGTAATGGTTATCATATCTGACCGGCAATCGGAAGATCCCGGGTTCGATTCCTGGGTGGTTACCTCATTTTTTTCATTTGTTTCGTTTTCCCTCCTCATCTTGCGCGGAATATTCTCCTATACAAGCGTCGTTCTTTACGTTAATTATACTGCGTGTTTGCAGTTAAAATGTATATAATGTACGGCATGCGGGAGGTGCCCCCTTGGGGCATTGGTTTCCGCGTATGTAGGAGAATTACGGCATTTGATGGAGTGAGGCACATGGTGTAATGGTTATCATATCTGACAGGCAATCGGAAGATCCCGGGTTCGATTCCCGGGTGGTTACCTCATTTTTTCATTTGTTTCGTTCTCCCTCCTCATCTTGCGCGGAATATTCTCCTATACAATCGTCGATCTTTACGATATATACTGTATATATATATATATATATATATATATATCACCAGAAGTCTGATGTGTGAGAAACGCCGCTCCCTTGCACGCATAAATAAGTCTCTCTTCAGTGCAGCCAGAAGTGACGTGATTTAAGATAAAACTAACGGGGCCCGCGAAACAGGGCACTGCGGGTTTCGGAACGCTGTGGGAACGCGGCGTAAAAAAAGCCATGAATATTTTTTCTTACTCAACTCAACCTACTTTTAGGTTAGGTTAACCTATCTCCGGCTTCAAATACAGGGAATGTTTGTTTCTTTGTTTGTTTTTATTTTAGTTTTTGTTTTGTTTTCGTTTTTGTTTTTGTTTTTCTTTTAAACCTACAAATATCTCTCATGAAAGACCATGAAGCCTTATAAAGGAGGTGAGGAATCCAAGGGGGATCGGGGCCCCTCAAGGGACCCCGCATGAAAGAGAGTGAGGAACCTGAGGAGGAAATTCTCAAATTTATCAATTTTTGTCGGACTCAGAATGGTCCCCTAAGCTAACATCATGAAAAAGAAAAAACTATAGTGTTTGTCATTTACCATTACTTATTCGGACTACAGTGAATTTAGTTTTTCCAGAAGAGTTCCTTGCTCCATGCACGGTCTGTGTGTATCATAAAAAACTCGGTGGTGTAGTGGTTAGCGTCGCTGACTACAAATCCATCGGCCCCGGGTTCGAGACCCGACGGCAGCCGGCGCGCAGCAAAACCCAGCTGTTCATCCTTCCACACAATAAAGAAAGTGGTTGGTAGATAAATGGGTACCCTAGGTGACCTAGTGGTTAAGACGCTGGGCTGCTGATGGGGCGTGGTTCGGATTCCACGTTAAACTGTAGGTCTAAGGTGGTGTGAAAAGCTTGACCTTCGTCAGAATGAACAATTCGGTCGGAAGCTAACCAAAGGTTAAAGGTTAAAGGACCATTCTGAGTTCATTCCCATCATGAAACGGACATGTAATTTGCTTTGAAATGTGGACGCTCAATTCTGCCAGTTGAGGTTTACGTTTTGGTTTTTGGCTAAAAATATAATAGTTACCCCTTTTTCTTTGATGTATTCAATCCGACGTGAATGCAACGAGTCTTTGGCTTATATTGAGGTTCTAAATATAGTTGGGCTAGGCTGCTTTAAACCCTAGATCCTGTCCCAAAGCTGGATCCGATCTGCTTTGCAGATAGCTGGTGAGGGAAGCTATATTTTTGGGACCTCTTTGCGAGTGACCCGTTGCCCACGTCGGGCTAACATCATGAAAAAGAAAAACTATAGTGTTTGTCATTTACCATTACTTATTCGGACTATAGTGGATTTAATTTTTCCAGAAGAGTTCCTTGTACCGTGCACGGTCTGTGTGTATCCTAAAAGACCTCAGGGAACCATTCTGAGTTCATTCCCACATATATATATAGGGTGTCCCAAAAAAAACTATATACTCCTTATAGCATCATATATTTTATAATTAAAAAAACAAACAAACACTATATTGTTATAGCAATTGCCAATGAAAGGTAAATTAGTAATCTAAGTGATCAAAATGTTATAGCGAGTTGTTTGCATATAAAATTTAATTAACCACGCCAAGTGCTCAAAATGTTCTCCGGCGGCATGAATGCACTTTCAATACAACAAAATCGTGTCGTCTGATGAAGCTACCTTCAAGCTGAATGGCACAGTAAATCGACACAACTGCAGGTACTGGTCACTTGATAATCCACACGTTTATGCGGATAAACATGTTAATTTACCAGGATTAACAGCATGGTGTGGTTTATCATCCAGGGGTTTGGTTGGAACATTTTTCTTTAATGGTACAGTTACCGGTGCCGCATATCTCGACATGCTGCGGACAGAAATTATACCTGCAGTTCGGAAGTTGTTTGGAAACGACGACTTTTACTTTCAACAAGATGGAGCCCCCCCTCATTATCATTGTGATGTCAGAAGGTACCTCGATGAAACGTTGCCTAACCGTTGGATAGGACGAAGAGGAAGCGTTGAGTATCGGACTTGACTCCACTTGATTTTTACTTGTGGGGCTACCTGAAGGATGCAGTTTATGGTACAAGACCTGCAACACTCGAACACCTTAAGGATGCAATTAGGGGAAAGTGCGGGACCATCACAGCATCCACATTAGTCCATGTCTGCGAATCAGTTAGTCGACGCATTCAAAAGTGCATTCATGCCGCCGGAGAACATTTTGAGCACTTGGCGTTGTTAATTAAATTTTATATGCAAACAACTCGCTATAACATTTTGATCACTTAGATTACTAATTTACCTTTCATTGTCAATTGCTATAACAATATATTGTTTTTTTTTTTTATAAATTATAAAATATATGATGCTATAAAGAGTATATAGTTTTTTTGGGACACCCTGTATATATATATATATATATATATATATATATATATATATTGTAGTGAATAGGTTTTTATTATTTACTTATCTTCATTATTTATTTACGCTTCTTTCTACTTTACTATCTATTCTCTATCGGCTCTTTGCTTTCATTTATCACTTTGTTTCTCTACACTCTTTTGCCGTATATCGTATATCATGGTAGCGCGCCTAGACCTGACTCTAAAAGACCGTTATAAAGCCAATGGGGAAGGGGGATATTAATACTCTTTATTAACACTTATTACGTTTTATTAATTTCGAAAATGGTTTAGTCAATTAGGGGTATGCGAGTATGAAATATTACTAAAATAATTTAGGTCGGAGAGGGACACTCACTAAATTAATTTTACGTTACATTTAGTCAACCTATCGCGTAACGCGCTGCTTCAAGACTAAACCGTTATAGGGTAGTCCACTCTCTGGGCCTATTCAGGATTACCAACCCTACCCATTTTAAACAATTTACAATCTAACAAACATGCTTTCTCGTAATCTCATAATTATTAGTAAATGATTTACATTAAACATTATCTTAATTAAACAAAACAGAAATTTATGTTCTTAACTAAGCATTACTACACTCGCATCACCCCCTTGAAAATAAGTTTTTCCATTAGTAAAACTTATTAATATCGTTTAACAATGTCAATAAATTTATTCAACAAACTTACATATTTTGCAATTTTTTTTTTTTTTTTTTTTTCTTTAACAATTCAAAGTTTAGAAATAGACAAGAAATAATAGAATGACAATTCCCATACATATATTGTATCATATTATAAAACCGAAAACTTTATAATTTTCACATTTGCATAAAATAACATTTCACTCTAATAATTAAATTACAACCTGTAACTAATCTATACATGCCAAAAAACATAACAGAAAATTTTCTTACAGTGGCTACACAAATCCTAAGTTCACAATCTATTCCCGCGATTTCTCATCAACGATCGCTTTACATTCGAAACAATTATTTGTATAGTTATACAACAACAAATATGGGCAATAATCGCACCCTTTTCACTTATAATTTCATTATATCATAATCAGTACATCAATTTGCTGGACGTTGTTGAGATGACACTCCGCACGCTGACAACGGATTTCAATTTTCAATCGCAGCTCTCCTGCTCACTTCGCTAGAATGCAAGGGATTGCATCAATCAATATGCAACAGGGCAGCACGCTATAATGGTTCCGCTCTCTCTCCAATGGCGAAAAAAAAAACAAGAGACGTCCAATTCTAAAAGGATCAGGGGGGGAGATATCTGAAAGCGGGACCACGCGCTGGAATTGGACGGAATTTGCAATTCTAGAAGTCGATGAAGAAACTCGCCTTGTCTCATCTCCACTTTTGTCGGTGAACGCTGCTCTTCCTACGTCCAGCTGAAAGACTCTTCTACTGGCAACAATCAAACGATGACTCCGCCGTAGGCCGTTTCCCAACGAACCTACTGTATGTCTGTATGGACAGTACAGTCGTAGGCACCCGTTCAAGCTCTCGTGGCTTGTCTACCGCGCGCTTGACACATATTTAGCGAAGCATTCGAGCAACGTGACCAGCTACTGCCCGAAAAATACCAGTAGACCATCTTCGATCGAAACTTTCGTGTGCCAAGACCCTGCACACGTAAATTTCTCTTCTCTTCCGAAACTGTCCTGCGCCAAGTCCATGCGCATTCGGTTCCTCTCTTCTGTCTCTTCTCTTCCGAAACCATCCTGCGCCAAGTCCATGCGCATTCTGGTTTCTCTTCTCTCTCTCTCATTGGTGATCGATCACCTATCCGGTCGACTAAACTCACTTGATGGAACTCGGATTCAACTTGGTTGACCCAAACTGAGCCTTTGCAATTTTGAAAAAAAAGTTTATTCGAAACGTTTCTGTACTGCTTATCATTTCATTTTAATTTATCGAATTTTCTCGACAGTTCACTTCGAAACAATAACTACACATTTGCTCTGGCCAAATTCACGGAAAAAATATAAAAAATTTCGCAAAAATTTAATCAAATCTAGCTACCAATAAGGTCACTTATGGCAGTTACAGCAGAGAAGATAAAAAAAGTCATAAAACGCAAAAAAATTGTACAGTATAAATATAAAAGCGCCCATACATAGTAACTGTTAGTATAATTTAAGAATTATTATTGTTCAAACTATCGTCAGAAATCACCTCAATACCTCTAAATACAAAAGACAAAAATGAACCCCAGAAACTTCATGTCATCCATTCTCTGACAATCATGAACCCTCTTGCTTTGAGGAGGAGCACACAAAGACGCCACAAAAACGTTACTGGCTATCTAAGGCTCCATTTCCGAGTGTACACTTGAGTCAATGTTTCAAATGCACTAGTTAACTCCGACTGAAGGTTTAAACAATAATAATTTTCTAAACAGTTATTAAAAAGTAAAAAAAATTTAAATATTACTACCAAAAATTATTTTAATACAGTAATTCCAACTTGAAACGTCAAATTTCATAGAATTGAACTCGCAATTAGCAAATTACATCTGAGATACAACTCTCTCCTTCAACAGAAACCCCAGTATGGTTTGCAAATCACAAAAATCTCAGTAATTTATCGTTTCCAAGTGAAACTACAAATTTGCATAGTTATACTAAATAAGAATAGATCATATGTACAAAAAAATACACGCATCCACTGTAAACAAAACAACACATTACATTAAGAGCGGTCGCTTTGTTTGTAAGCGAACCTCTATACAAATATCCCTAACCGAATGAAACTGCATTATATCCTAACATAATTTCGTAATATTTTCCATGCAAACGCTCGAACTAAAAAAAAACATTTTTCATTTCTAATTCCAAATTAAAATATCAAATTAAAACATCCTTTTTAGAATACAATCTAAATTTGAACTAAAAATTTTACCATTGTCATTGAACTGGAAAGAAAAATAAAAATCGGCCTACCTGTACAAATAAAATTGATTATTGAATGAATTCATAAAACGTAAAGAAAATTTTCTACACAAATTTCTGTAATTCAAAAAAATTATAATTTCCAGATTTAGTAAAATGTGTACCGTAACTCACCTTGGCCGCCAAAATAAAAATAAAATTTACTGCCGCTTTTAGGCCTATAAATAATTAATAAATTCCATGCTATGCGCGGAAAGAGCTATTTAGAATGTTATGCATAACGTTTGTGCTTATTAAAGAAAAATCCTATGCTTATTTATGTTAAACCAATTAAAATTTTGTTAAATAACTAAGAATTTACTACTCAATAGACATACCGTAATAACGGTTAATCTCCGAACAATATTTTACGATAGGCCTACAAGAAATTCTTCTTAAGTACGATACAATAGCCATCTTACCAAATATGTCGGAATTGTCGTGAAATGAATCGAAAGAAACAGAGAGAGGAGAAAAAAAATAATCAGCTTACCTACCAAAGGTTATGGGTATATAAATATATGTAATTATATATATAACTAATAAATACGTATTAGTTAATAAGTAAGTATATAATTAATGAGTATATAAAAATCCAAAAAAAAAAACATAAAAAATTATACAACACAATTTCTCTATTTCAGTTAAACGAATTCTGCTTATTTTGAAATTTAACACAATCCTATACGGCGACTTATAATCTGACAAATTTAATATGTTTAAGATTACCTTTCGACTGTCAATTAACTGTAACTTAACCTATATAGCGCGAAGCGAGCGAAGCAAAAAGCCTGTAAATCTATATCAACAAAATAATCCTATTATTATATACAGGCAATCGAAATATAATCAAAAATCTGCTAATGAAACCCAGAAAATTTCTCTAAAATTTTCGCTAAAACATTTTGAAAGGACCATATGAAATGTGTATCATACTGTATTTAAACTAACAATTCACTTACGTACAAATCGTTATTCTTATTATTATGATTATTACAATTTTCACTAATTCCAAAAGTTTTAAACAAAAAATAAAAAGGTAAGCTGAAAGGCATACAGTAGAAGAGATGAAAAAAAATTGAGTCTCCAGGCAGCACGATAATTTTCAAACTATATCCTCTCCGACCAAAATGAACGAAATTTAACGTAATAATGACTCGCAATATTGAGTCGGACAAACGAAAAGCAACGGAACTGGACGAAACAAATTAAATTCTTAGGCGCGAAGTTTATCAGGGACGCTATCAGGACGCGAAGGCAAGCGCCATTTTTAAATTTTATTTACAATGAAATTTTAAGGCATGAAAATCGAAATTTGCCTGCAAACGGGGTAAACTTTGCATTTAGATATTTTAATAATCGAAATAAAATATTCATTAACGCTATTTGTTATTTTACCGGGTTTTAAGAATTTTAATCGAAATACTAACACGTGGGTAAGCCTCACAAAATATGATGTAATCCCACCGCTCGCCACCAGATGTAGTGAATAGGTTTTTATTATTTACTTATCTTCATTATTTATTTACGCTTCTTTCTACTTTACTATCTATTCTCTATCGGCTCTTTGCTTTCATTTATCACTTTGTTTCTCTACACTCTTTTGCCGTATATCGTATATCATGGTAGCGCGCCTAGACCTGACTCTAAAAGACCGTTATAAAGCCAATGGGGAAGGGGGATATTAATACTCTTTATTAACACTTATTACGTTTTATTAATTTCGAAAATGGTTTAGTCAATTAGGGGTATGCGAGTATGAAATATTACTAAAATAATTTAGGTCGGAGAGGGACACTCACTAAATTAATTTTACGTTACATTTAGTCAACCTATCGCGTAACGCGCTGCTTCAAGACTAAACCGTTATAGGGTAGTCCACTCTCTGGGCCTATTCAGGATTACCAACCCTACCCATTTTAAACAATTTACAATCTAACAAACATGCTTTCTCGTAATCTCATAATTATTACTAAATGATTTACATTAAACATTATCTTAATTAAACAAAAGAGAAATTTATATTCTTAACTAAGCATTACTACAATATATATATATAATATAACATTCATTCATGTTCCTTCCTACCGATTATTTAAAGTCTCTGCCATCTTTTCTATATATCTATCAATCTCTATCTTTTTTATCTCCTTATCACTATATGATTCTACATCTATATTCTTTATCTTCAAATGACTCCTTATATATGTGCCTTTCGCAAGAGGAGACTCCACAATCAATCTCATTTTATATATGTCAAGTTTTTTCATTTTCTTCAGTACTTTTTGCTGGAATAACAGCTTTTTCCTACCCTACGATCACATTATGTTTTATATGTACTCCATATATTTAAGGAGCCCATTTACTAAAGCCACAAGCAAAATAAAGACCAACTGGTTTTGGTTTTATTTCTTAATATATTAAAATATGTGTGTGTGTATACAGGGTGGGCCGTAAGTTTCCATACATAGGAAAAATTAAACGTTTGTTTTTATGTTTCAGATACCCTAAGAATATGCGTTTGACGTAAGATCTTGTTTACTGATGAAGCAAATTTTTACGTCAATGGAGAGGTTAATCGGCAAAACATACGTTATTGGAGTAATGCTAACCCTAACTGGCTGAGTCCGACGAAGATGCAAGGTGCCGGTAAAGTGATGGTGTGGGCCGGGATATGGGGTGACAGAATTATTGGACCAATTTTTGTCAGTGGAAATCTTAATGCCGAAAGGTATCTTAACATGTTGCAAGAAGAGATTTTCCCATCCCTGCTAAACGAGGAAGGTAACTTCCCAGTTTACTTCCAGCAAGATGGAGCTCCACCTCATTATGGTCTTCACGTGCGTCGGTATTTGGATCAGCAGTTTCCGGATGCTTGGATTGGTCGGCGTAGTCCTGTGGAGTGGCCTCCCAGATCCCCAGATCTCACCCCCCTTGATTTCTATCTTTGGGGGCACTTGAAGGCCATGGTGTATCAGGAAAAGATACGAGACATAAATCATCTAAAGGAACGTATCACCAACGCCATTACAAGCATAACGTCAACTGTGCTAATGCGTGTTCATCAACAGTGGGGAACACGTATTGAAATGTGTTTTCAAAACAATGGCAACCATGTAGAGCATATTATATAAATAAAAATGGTTGTCCATAAAAAAATGTTTATTTTTCCTATGTATGGAAACTTACGGCCCACCCTGTATATATATATATATATATATATATATAATATATATATACAGGGCGGCGCAAAAGTCGCGCGTCATAGGAATTTTCAGTATTGATTTTAATATATTATTTTTTTCTTTTAGGAAGGGGATGGCTGCGAAATTAACAATAAACGAGAGGGTGAGTTTGGTTTTAATGTATGGAATACGAGGTACTACAAATGGATGAATTTTGTACCGATTTATCGATTTGTTGTACCTGGTATTCCGTACATTAAAATGAAGCTCACCCTCTCGTCTATTGTTAATTTCGCAGCCATCCCTTACCTACAAGAAAAAAATAATATATTATAGTCAACATTGAAAATTCCTATAATGCGCGACTTTTGCGCCACCCTGTATATAATTAAAATATTCTTCCATGTTTTGGTTTCAGGCATTAGAGATTTGTCAGTAATTCGGCCGTTAATTAAGCTTGTAGTATAAGTTAAGAGAATTTCAGTGATTAACCAAGTTATAAGCCAAATTACAAGAGCCTTGTCTGTTGAATAAAGCTTGTATATATATATAAAACTTGCAGACTTACTGACTTATCGATCTGAAGAATGATTCGTTGAGTCGATTATGAGATAATTCTTCTTTTTTGACAGTTAGCGAAGTCTTTTGTCTTCTCTATATATGTACCTAGAGAAGACAGTTACTAAAATAGTAAGAATGATGTGTTATATTGGGAACACTCTTCTAATTTTTATATAATAATTAAAACAAATGAAAATGGCAATGAATGTAGTGTTGATTGGTTAGTGCATTTGTTTGATGTGTGTATGGACAGAGGCGAGCTGTCGCAGGACTGGCGGAAAGTATGTATTGTCTCCTTTTATAAAGACAGGGGGAACAAAATTGTTTGCTCGAATTATAGAGGAATTACTCTGTTGAGTGTGACAGGTAAGGTGTATGGGAGAGTGGTGATTGAAAAGGTGGTAGCATGCACGGAACAACAGAGTGGGGAAGAGCAAGGGGGTTTTAGAAGAGGTAGAGGGTGTGTGGACCAGGTATTTGGGTTGAAGATGTTGTGTGAGAAATACTTGGAGAAAGAAAGGGCGTATGTGGCGTTCATGGATCTTGAAAAAGTGTATGATCGTCTTGATAGAAAGGCATTGTGGCAAGTGCTGCAGCTGTATGGGATGCATGAGTCGTTGTTGAATGCAGTGAAAAGTTTTCACCTAGAAAGTAGAGCATGTGTGCGTGTGGGAAGAGGGGAGGGTGGGTGTTTTCCGGTGAAAGTGGGTCTACAGCAGGGTTGTGTGATGTCTCCATGGTTGCTTAATATGGTTATAGATGGGGTGGTGAAAAAGATGAGTGCAAGGGTTATGGGGAGGGCAGCGGGGTTGAAGCATGTTCGATGGGAGGTTCTTGGGAAGTGAATCAGTTGTTGCATGCTGATGATACCGCTCTGGTTGCGGACTCGAGAGAAAAGCTACAGAGACTGGTACTGAGTTCGGGAGGGTGTATGAAAGAAGGGAGCTTAGAGTAAATGTGAATACGAGTAAGGTTATGTGGTGCTGTAAAAGGGAGGTTTGGAGCGCTGATTATAAGTTTGTATGATGAGGAAATGGTAGAAGTGGCATGTTTCAGGTACTTAGGGGTGGATGTGGCGAGGAATGGGACTATGGAAGCAGAGGTGAGTCGGGTGGAAGAAGGGGCAAAGGTACTGAGTGTCCTAAGAAGTGTTTGGAAGAAGAGATCAGTGTTTATGGGTGCGAAGATGAGTATGAATGAAGTTATAGTAGTACCAACAGTGTTGTATGGATGTGAGGCATGGGTGGCGAATACGAAAGAAAGGAAAAGGATAGATGTACTGGAAATGAAATGCTTACGGACGATTAGTGGGGTGAGGCGGATTGATCATGTGAGAAACACTGTTATCCGTGTGAGAGGTGTGGGAGTCGAAGGAGTCTTGTGGAAAGAGCAGAAAAAGGGGTGTTAAAATGATTTGGGCATATGGAGAGGATCTACAGATCTACAGAAGTTAAGGCTAACAAAGACTCTAAGTTCCATTCTAAGGTTAGCCCGAGAAAAAGAAGAGAGTAGGGGGTTAAAAGAAGAGAACAGGGGAGTTAAAAGAAGAAAATAAGGGGTTAAGTAAATAAACAAACCTATCATTCGTGGGTTAACATTCATTCAGAAAAAGAGAGAGAAAGACTCATCATCATCATCCGCCGGCCACTGCCGACCAGTCGGAAAAATAGTCGAAGAGAATAGGAAAGGGGTGAAAGGTGAAAAGAAGTAAAATAAGAACGCTTACAAACCATGCAAACACAGTCTTAACTCAAAGAAACACTGTCATACCATGCAAACTACAGACATGCAAGTAAAGAGAGGATGAGAAGAGTATAACAAAAGGTGGGTTAGTTTACGCTACGAGATACATCTAAGTTCGTGTTAGTCTAATTTTTTTTCGTCTTTTTTTTCTTTTTCCTTTTTTATTTCATAACATAAATTTAACGCTGGCATATCACACGCTGGCATGTCACAAGCTGGCATCAATCGTCAACAGACTCAGACCTCGACTATCCCCCTAGAGCTCCTGTTGCTAATTGTTTTATTATTTTAAACGACGCTAATATTTTTAAAATGCCTATCTATACGGTTCTTAAACATACTAACGCTGGTAGAGTCCACGACGGGGAAGATTATTCCATTTATCAATTACTTTAAACGTAAAAAAGTTCTTAGTGATGTTAGTAATGAAGCGTCTATCACGTAATTTAAATCCGTTACTACGAGTATTGCTATTATCGAAAATGAACAATTTCAAAAAATGTACGTTATCGATTTTATTAACGATTTTGAAAACTTTACTAAGCTCCCCCTTAATCTTCTAGTCTCGAGTGAATGCAAGGCTAACTCTTTAATCCTATCTTCTTAAGACTTGTTGCGTCATGACGGAATTAGTTTCGTGGCGCGTCGCTGAACCTTTTCCAACCTATCAATATCATCACGCAATTACGGGCACCAAAACTGAACGGCATATTCTAAATGAGGCCTGACCAGGGACTTGTAAAGGGGCAATATAATATTCTTCGATTTAAATTTTAAATTACGCGCTATGAAGCCTAACATCCTATTAGCTTTTGCACAAGACTCCAGGCACTGGTTCCTAACTTTTAAATCCTTAGATACGCGTACGCCTAAATCAACCTCCTCGTAAACGCTCGCTAACTGTCTATCGTTCATCGTGTACGTGTAATTATTGTTACGAGAACCTATATGCAAAATTTTACATTTGTCTATGTTAAACTGCATCTACCACTTATCTGTCCACTCCATTATCCTATTTACATCGTCTTCGAGCCTCTTTCTAACGTACACGTCAAGAACTTTACCGCCTATTTTAGCATCGTCCGCGAATTTTGACACGTTACTGGTGAAGCCTACATCTATGTCGTTCATGTGGATCACGAATAGCAATGGGCCTAACACTGAACCCTGAGGGACACCGCTACCTACATACAGTCACCCCGATTCCCTCCCATTAACAACGAAGCTCTGTTTCCTGGCACGAAGCCATTCCTCTAACCAGTTAGCTACTTGACCGCGTATATCGTGCGGTTTAACCTTCGCAATTAATCTTTGCGGAACTGTATCGAATGCTTTTTTAAAGTGTAAATAAATAACGGATGAGTGAGGAAAGGATGGAAAAGAGGATTTACGTGGCGGAGGCGGAGAGGGAAAGGGGGAGGGATAGACCGAGGAGAAGATGGAGGGATCGGGTGAAGAAAGCTTTGGGTCAGCAGGCCTGGACGTCTGCAAGGGTGAAAGACGCGGGCTGGATAGAAAAAGTGAAGCGATGTAGTATATGGGGGCGACGGGCTGGCAATGTGCCACCTCAGGGTGAATTTCTTTTTAATGCAGGAAGGAGTGGCCAAGGGCAAGTGCCCGCAAAAGCGCCCCTCCCATAGAAGAAGAAGAGAGCCAAAATCAAGGTCCGACGTTTTCTAGATGCCTAGACACGCTACGTTTGAAAGATGGGAGGTCATAGACAGGAGGAAAGATGGATTGAGGAAGATTGCTCCAGAGTTCACCGGTTGAGTAGATGAAAGACTGAAAATACCGATTAACCCTTGCATTAGATAGTTGGACAGAAAAGGAATGAGAAAGTGTAAAAGGGCTGGTATTGCGTGCTCTCCTTAAAGGAGGAGGCTTGTAGTTAAAGAGTTCAGAAGAGTAGTGTCCGTTATAATAGCGATAGTAAAGAGAGAGTGAGGCAACTTCGCGATGAAGAGAGAGAGATTGAAGACAATCAGTAAGAGGCGGGAAATTGATGAGACGAAAAGTCTTTGATTCCACCCGGTCAAGTGCGGCTGTGTGGGTTGAATCACCCCATGCATGAGAAGCATACTCCATACAGGGGCGAACAGGACCCCTGTACAGAAACAGCAACTGAGTGGGGGTGAAGAAACTGCGGAGGCGGCACAGTACACCTAAACTCGTAGAAGTTGTTTTAGAAAGAGAGTAAACGTGATTTTTCCAGGAAAGATCACGAAAAAAGGAAACGCCAAGATTGTTAAGAGAAGAGGAAAGATTGAGTTGTGTGTTGTTGAAGGTAAGGGGATAGTCGTGTGGAAGACTGTGACGAATAGACAGATGGAGGAACTGAGTTTTTGAGGCATTGAAAGCCACAAGGTTTTCTCTGCCCCTATCAGAGATAGCAGAAAGATCAGACGTCAGGTGCTCCATAGCCGTACTACGCGAATAATGAAGTGACTGTTGAGAGGGACGCTTTGGAAAGAGGGTGAAGAAGTGAAGAATGGAATCATCGGCAATGGAGTGAATAGGACAGGAAGTGCGAATTAAAAGATCATTAATAAATAAAAGGAAAAGAGTGGATGACAGGACAGAACCCTGAGGAACACCACTTTTAATAGCTTTAGGAGAAGAACAGTGGTCATCTACAACTGCAGCTATAGATCGGTCAGAAAGGAAATTAGAGATGAAGGCACAGAAAGAAGGATAGAAACCGAAGGAGGGCAGTTTCGAAATTAAAGATTTGTGCCAGACTCTATCAAAAGCTCTTGATATGTTCAGTGCAATAGCAAGAGTTTCACCGAAATCCCGAAACGAGGATGACCAAGAGTCAGAGAGATATGCAAGAAGATCGCCAGTAGTGCATCCCTTGCGTAATCCATACTGACGATCTGAAAAAAGATTGCGAGAAGAAAGGTGTTTAAGAACTTCCTATTAAGAATAAATTCATAAACTTTGGGAAGGCAAGAAATCAAAGCAATTGGACGATAGTTGGAGGGTTGAGAGCGGTCACCTTTCTTTGTGACATGCTGAATAAAAGCGAACTTCCAGCAGGAAGGAAAAGTACCAGGTGAGAGACAAAGACGAAAGAGTTTGCCTAGGCAGGGTGTCAACACAGAATCACAGTTCTTAAGAACAGGCGGAGGAACACCATCAGAACCACACGCCTCCTAGAGTTGAGCCCAGATAGGGCGGAAAAAACATCTTTAGAAGAGATTCTAATTTCAGACATAATAAAGTCAGAGGGAGGAGGAGATGGAGGAACAGCACCGAAATCGTCCAGAGTTGAACTGTAAGCAAAAGTTTGCGCGAAGAGTTCAGCTTTGTTAGGAGAAGAGACGGCAACTGTGCCGTCGGAATGGAAAAGAGGAGGGAAAGAAGAGGAAGTAAAGGTGTTGAAGAGGTTCTTAGCTAGATGCCAGAAAGGGCGAGAAGAATTAGAAGTGGATAGATTTTCACATTTTTGTCGGATGAAGGAATTTTTGGCGAATCGAAGAACAGATTTTGCACGATTCCGGGATAGAAATATAAGCTGAGTGAAAGTCAGGAGTTGGATGGCGTCGGTACCTTCTGAAAGACTCCTCTCTGTTGGGGATAGCATTAGAACAAGTAAAGTTAAACCTAAGTTTTTTTGCATTAGTGGTAGGAATAAAATATGGAATGTACGCCTCAATGCCTGAGAGGCCTAAGGGCTTCCTAATCAGCGGCGCCGAAGTGCCAAAGTCGCCTTCTCTTGGCAGAATCCAAAGGCCGAATTGGAGCGATAGGACAGCAAACAAATATAAGATTGTGATCGGAGGAGCCCAACGCAGAAAAAAGTTTCATAGAGTAAGAAGAAGGATGAGAGGTAAAAAATAAATCTAGAATGTTGGGCCTATCTCCAAGGCGATCGGGGATATGAGTAGGGTGCTATACAATCTGCTCTAGGTCATTTAGGATAGAAAAGTTGTAAGCTAGTTCACCAGAGATGTCAGTGAAATGGGAGGGAAGCCAAAGGTGGTGGTGAACATTGAAATCTCCTAAAATGGAAATTTCAGCAAAGGGAGAGCGGGAAAGAATGTATTCCACTTTGGAAGTGAGGTAATCAAAGAATTTTGGATAGTCAGTAGAATTTGGAGAAATGTAAACAGCACAGATGTATTTAGTTTGAAATTGGCATGTAAGCCTTAGCCAGAGGGTATAGAATTCGGAAGATTCGGTTCGGGAATACGAGAACAAGCTAGGTCATTGCTTACATATACGCAGCATCCACCTTTGGAATGAAATTGAGAAAGTAAAGAAAAATAAGCAGGGTAAGAGGGAAGTAAGAGGGTACAGAAAAGGGGTTGCTGTCAGTCATCTCAGACACCTGAGTTTCAGTGAGGAAAAGAAGATGAGGTTTAGAGCAGGAGAGGTGGTGTTCAACAGTATGAAAATTTGACAAAGGGCCACGAATGTTGCAGAAGTTTAAAAAAAGTGAATCAGATGAAGGTCCAGAACATCTCGAATGTGCGGTAGCAGATCCAGCCCTGTCGCCAGGGTCTGCGTTCCTGGTATCGGCAAGGGGGGAGCCAGAGGTGGGGACATTTATGGTCCCCTCCCCAGGGGACTCCAAGGCTCATGAAGTTGAGTGATCCTCGTTCGTTTTCCTCCACATTGAGGAGTTTGGGAGTAGACTCCGGGGTTGTCTGGACTTGTGTATTACTGTGTATTACTGTGTCGGGTTCATTTTGCCTCACTTTGTCGGGTTCATCACATCATGTCAATGATGTAAAAATTAAAGAGGGAGGAAGAGAGGATTAGAAGGCAAAACTGTGAACTGAAATTATTTTACAAATTAATTTTATTTGACCACTTGTCTGGTTGTATACACCTGTACAGTTGTCTTGTCTTGTATGCATCTGATTTTAAATAAATAAAATTGAATAGTAATTTACATAATATCATTATAATTTATATTACTATATTTTTCTCATACTTCATGAAAAACTAGTTTTGTTGCTTAGCTTGCATTGTCGCTTTTACTTTTCCAATCACCTTAAACAATCTTCCTTATTTTTTATTTCAGATTTATTTTTATGACTTTTATTTGGAAAACAAAATGTCTCAAAAAATTAACTTACGAAAACGACAACATAGTAGCATGTATAAAGTCAAATGTGTTGCATGCAATGAAATTTTTGACAATGATTTCAAAGTTAGACATATGAATAAACATCATCAAAGTTTGATATTGTTTGGGAGAACTTGTCTGGGAGAATCTCAGTCAAAGATTTCAAGTTTTTTTCATACTGAGGCAGAACTTCTAAGAAAAGCAGCATATGTTGATGATGTTGATGAGGAATCTCCAATACCAATAGGAGCTGAACACTTGCTGGAAGATGACGGAAAAGCAGACAATAAGAAAGAAGAAAATGAAAGAGAAAAACACTCAATAAAGAAAATGCATCGTGCAGTGATGAAGAAAAGGAAGAAGTAGATGATGAAGAGGATAAGGGGAGAGAGAAGGAGAATGACGTTAAAGAAGAAACCCACATCAGACAGAAGAAAATTTATGTGGCACCAAATGCTTCTATCATAGTTCCACAGTACTTACCGGGCCAGAAGGTCCAAGGCAACCGATCTTAAAACAATATCCAATTACAGTCATCTCCGGTTATAACAGAAGGTTTAAAATGAAGTGGTACAATGCAATGATTATCGCTGGATTTATTTTTGTTTTAATCTGAATTTTGTATTGTAGACTTAAGCTTAACACAAGTTAACAGTAAGTAATATTGTTTACCTATCATGATACACAACAAATAATAATAAATACATGACATAACAATACTATGGTTTATGTAGCCTCAAATTAACATATTTATAAAAATCCAGCTTTGTCTTCCTACAAATATTACTACCAAAAATGGAAGTATACATTTTTAACACTCCACAGTCCACACTCCCTTTGCTTCTACCAGCATCATTTTTTATGGCTTGGCCCTTTCATTTTCGCTAAGTCCTACACTAGAAAATTCCTGCAGACGCTAATGTGCTAGCTCAGTAATTTTTTTTAGGTTATGGAAATGTCGGTCTGAAGCTCTGAGGAACATCTTTCTTGTTGGGTCCAAACACCTGGACCCCCAAGAGACTACTTATCCCGTACGCCCATGACTGTACAAGTAGGTGACCGGCCTAACTCAACCCGGAGAGGCGGATGAGGTCGAACTCAGGACCTTTACTTTTCAAGATTAATCCTTAACCGCCGTGTCGTAGGGAACCTAAATCTTCGTGTGCAATATGGCGAAATATTCTTGACAGTCTCTGTCTCAAACCGTTGTACAGTAACTCATTGCTCAATTGATATCTATTTTCATTAGAAAATAATTAGTTTGTGTTTTACGTTATGTAATTATAGTAACGTATTTCTGCTCATGAGAGGAAGAAGAAAATTGAAAATTAAAACCGGCTAATAACAAACACTCCGCTTCAAGCAAATACACTGAGGTCGGGGGTTCGACTTCCGATGGTACTGGTTAATGGGCAGCATGAGCTAGCCGGAGCGAGCGCTGTGTCAGTTTATGGTCTTCTTCACTGATTTTTATTACTTATTTCTCCTATAGTGTATTAAATTTTAGATTAGTTTTTACTTCTACCTAATTATATTGATATTTGACTTTAATTAAGCTTATGCGGGTTTACACGTAAAATTTTAAACAATTGCAGGATTGCAAGATTACGCCAAAGATTTAATCGAAGACTTCTTTGACGAAAGCTGATTAATTCCGATCACTATAGAAGAATTAAGGAGTTAATGAAGAGACGGTGAATTAAGAAGAAAACAAAGAAGATTAAAAATTTCAGGAAAGAGTGAGATGAAAGAAATTAAAAACAAAGGGCGTTCAACCACTTCAAATGTTACGTGGAATTTTCATCTACAATTCTATATAAACAAGGTCTAGTTTTTAATGAAGGTTAATGGTTGTGTCAAGACAGTTCGAGTTTATACAGTAGTATAGCCGCAAAAGGGTAGAGTGCAAGAATGTTGCAAGTAATTACGTAATGTTGCAAAGGGGGGTGGGTGTTGCGGAGGGGGGTGGGGGTGTTGCAAAAAAAAGAAAAAAAAGAGAAAAAAAGAAAAAAAACAAAGGGCCCTTTGTTGCCAACCGGGGTTGCAAGGGGCATGCAACTTGGAGGCGGAGTTCTCCCCCAAGCTATTCCCCCCAAAGGGCCAGAAAGGAGAGAAAGGAGGAGAGGTGTTCACCTGGCAGGAGCCAAGTGCATATTAAGACTTCAGCCGAGTAGGCGTTGTTTTATAGGCTCCTAATCAGCCAGTTGGCTGAGCCAAGCGGGGAGGGGTACACCTGAAGGAGAGAGAGTAGTGGCCTTTGATTGCAAGGCATGCAACTTGGAAGCGGAGTTCTCCCCCAAGTTATTTTCGTTTACCTAACCTAAGAGGCATCTAAGGGGTTTTCCCAAAGGGCCAGAAAGAGAAGGACCAGAGGTCCTTGCTCGGCTGGGAGCCGAGCTTGAATGACTCCGTCAGTCGTCTCTCGGTCTTTTATAAACCTCTACTCTGGCTGAGTTGCCAGATAGCGCCATGTATTCAGTTGCTGAGTTGCCAGATCACGCCGTGTATTCAGTTGCTGAGTTGCTAGATCGCACCATGTATGCAGTTGCTGAGTTGCCAGATCATGCCATGTATTCGGGTGCTGAGTTGCCAGATCGCACCATGTATTCCAGATAGCGCCATGTATTCCAGATAACAAAAACCATATATTAATCATCCATTTAAATAGTGTACCACAATTGAATCCAATTAAATTCTGTTTATTAAATAAATAATTTTTACACACTTAATTTTTATTATAAATATTTGAACAACGAAACAATATGAAAATTTACGAAACAATTCAATTAAAAGTTGAAATTATCCAAAACACAATCCGCTATAACGGGGTCGGACGACATGAGAGATCTTCCTTCCAGACCGCACACACACACACACACACACACACACACACACACACACGAGGAAAAGGCAGAAACTAGGTCATTTCAAATCGTGTCCCTAGAGACCTTTTCGGCCGAGGGTTAATCCTTCGTCCAAGATATTCGAGCAAAATCACCTTTCACATCAATTCTTATTATCATTATTATTATTATTATTATTTCTACAATGAAAATATTTTATATTTACGCGTAATTTGTATGGGGTCATATTCTTATAACTACATCTTAACTGCTTAAATCAATCACCTTTCACATCAATTCTTATTATCATTATTATTATTATTATTCCTACAATGAAAATATTTTATATTTACACGTAACTTAGACCCACAGTTTAACGTGGAAACTGAATGCTTTTTTAAAAATATAATTAGGATATATTTCTTTATATCCTCGACCCTCCTCCCTCATTCCCCCAAACCCCCCACCCATCTGTACTTGTATATATAATAAACTCAATCCCTGATAAGCCTCCCTTCACTCTCCTCTCTCTCGTCCCCCTTCACTCCAAATCTTAACTTTCACACACACACACACACACACACACACACACCGGAAACCAATGCATTTTTCATCTCTCCGTGGAGCAGAACGAATCACACGTGCTCGCCTTGATGAATTTAATGTTAATGAAATCGTCAAGTAGAATATTATGGTCTATTACATCAATCACCTTACTCAAATCCACCGCCAATACCCTCAATTTAGTAATAATAACAACTATCTCTCATACACTATATATATATATATATATATATATATATATATATATATATATATATAAATGGACTTTCACCGAATTAAAACAAATCACTAAGCAGTTAAAAGATTTCGCTCTATTATCATATTCACAAATCTACACACACACACACACACACACACATCCCGGAAACCAATGCATTTTTTCATCTCTCCGTGGAGCAGAAAAAATATTACGCGCTTTTCACCTTAAAGTGAATTAAAGCAATTTTACGAAAAAGAATATGAATTTCAGAACTAAGTTAACATTTATACAAGGTTAGAAGCTTTATCAACTCCTAATTTATTTCTCAATGATAACCTATATTTTTAATATAATTAATTAATTTTCTTTTTATCATAACTCAGCCGAGCAACGATGTTAAGCAACGTTGGAATCCAAAGGATACTTCCCTTACACTTTCCTCACCAGCGAGACTTTAAACTACGTAGGCCCACCACCCCCCAAACATTATTTTGACTGTATGGATGAACGTGAAGACTTTGATCGATACTACGACAGTTTTAATGAAAGTAACCCTTATAATATAGCTGATGAATGTGAGCGTTATTGCGTGAATGATGTGCGCGTGCTTAGAGTATGTTTCCATGCCTTTAGAAGAATGTACATAACCCGTTTCAAATGCGATCCACTGCAAGTCGCAACCACCATCGCATCATTATGTTTTACGGTGTTCAAGAATAACTTCATGCCTAAAGACACCTTAGCCATTATTCACCGAAACAACCCCGCAGTTACGGACACAAGGCTATTTACTAATAAAATAAATGTATATCTTGATAAATTTAATGTTAATGAAGTCGCCTTGGCAATTTCCAGTTCCGAGAAAAAGACTCTCAAAGCCATTTCTCTCTTTGTGCATATATATTATTAAAAATGTTAATTGTTCTAAGACTATTTATAAAAGAAAATGGGATTTTGGCACAACTTGCATAATTATGTATTCTACAACTTGCTTATTGTAATTTTAAATATGTTATGAACGTTATACGCGTCACTATTAAATGTCATTTATATTTTTTTTTTACTTTCGATTTGATTTTGGATTATGTGTTTCAGCTTTGTAATTTTAATTTTTATTATTGAACAGTTTTAATTTTGTACTTTAGATCTAGCTATCCACGTTTATATATTTTTGTCATTTATACATTTTTATCAGGCATTGAAATGCGATAGAGTCCCCGAAACAGCGGATGCTGCCAAATATAATAACTTTTCTGCGCTACGTCATCGTCTTTATCCTAAATATAAAGTTTAATACAGTTCTTAGTACCTCTGTCGTTCAATTATTAATCTTATATGTTATAATGTTTCAGAACAATCATATGATCCCTTTCCAGATAAAAGCCTAGTCCAAACGTATTTGGTTTTAGAATTTATAAATCTTAAAAAGATGTAGGAAAACAAGAAACACAAAGGAGAAAATGAATTCCTAACTGACGCATTTACATGCACAAATATACGTAATAATAATAATAATAATATCGCTAACAATAGACATATATCTGCTCTTATTTAGCTATTTGTTATTTGTAGTTAAACAGCAGTGAACATTCCTCAAACAGTAGGCTGTAGACCTGACATACTATGCACGAGAATTTTGTCAAATTTCCAGATTCCAGACAGTTCATAATACAGCTCAGTCCAGACCTCATTTTTTATGGTGACTGTCACTGGGCACATTTTCCAGATTGCTAGGAACAAATGAATAAAATGCCATGACTACAATCTTGTAGCTCACCAACCTTTTTCCTGAGCTTTAATTCTGAAATTTTTTTTTTTCATCAATACTATATATTTGGTCCTTAGTTATAAAGAACACATCATTTGATGTTTAAAGACTCCCAAGTTCCAGGAAAATTGAGATGGTCATTTCACTCAAAAATCTGACAAGATAATTGATCACACAGTTTCCAAATTAGTTGACAAATTTATGAAAAAAGTGTGTGGAAACCATTCATGTGCAAAAGTCTTAGTTTGATAAAATATGGTAAATGTGGTACACAGTAGCTCTTTAGTTAATTTCAAGAAAAATTTAGACACTTTCATGAGTGAAAGAGATAGTTTGTAGATTGTATATCGTGTATATCCTTAGTTTCAGTTTTGTAGGCTCTTTTGGTGGAAGTAAATAGTTGTATATTAATTAGCTAGTTTGAGATTGACATTTTACAAAATTTTATTATTATTAAAATGTAGCTGATGACTTGGATTACCTCAATAGGCCCAAGTGCCTTCATGTTTTCCAAATGAAATGTAATGTAACGTAATAACTTAGCTAAGAATACGGTATACACTATTCACATTCAGCAAACTATCTCTTTCATTCATGGAAGTGTCTAAATTTTTCTTAAAATTAACTAATGAGCTACTGTTTACCACATCATATGGCAAGTCATTCCAAAAATCTACTACTCTATGAGTAAAGAAGTATTTTTGTAGATCAAGTCAACAAGTCTGTTTTCTAATTTTCTTATTATGCCCACAAGTTACCCCATCAGTATCTAGTGAGAAAAAGTTATGTACATCTAAAGTGTCCAAACCTGAAAACATTTTAAACATCTGTATCATATCTCTCTTCATGTCTCTCAAAACTAAACATGCCTAGTTCCTTTAATCTTTTCCAGTATCCCTAACTACTGTCATCAAATGAATTAGCCACAGCCTACTAAGGGCCTATTTCTTTTTACAACATTGAATTTTAATTTTACTTCCATTTTATTACTTGGTAAGTAAATTCACAAATGTTAAATTATCTAAATAAGTTTTACTCATAAAAAAGACATATACCTAGATTATTACTACATTTGCATGGCTATAAGTTCATATTCTTTTTTAATATGTGTTGTTTTATGTAAATTCGTATGTAAACTTATATACAGCTAATAACTCTTATGTTTAGACACTGACTCAGGAATTTATTATTGTACTCAGGCTTTAAGTCTGATTGTCTTCAACACTCCATGGCCTCACAGCCATAAATTGACAATTTATTATTCAGCTTGATACAGGTCTGTAGTTACTTAGGCTTTTTTTAAATACTCCTCAATTTTAGATAAACAATCATTTGATAACTTGTACTGTCTCCCCATTTTCTCAGCAACTGTAGGTGGTTCAATTGAACACAAAACATGTTGGAATGGAATCCAGCAAACGTCCTCTTGTTCAGGCCATTTAAAAGGATTCTTTTTCATGAAATTTACTAATAGATCCTTCTCAGTATCACACACTTAAACTATGTTTCCAACAAACCAGTCACCTTCATAGAAACAGGCCACATATGTACCAGGTTTATATTGGTAAGCCACATTTTCTTGTGTAACATTGAGGAAGGAAAGTTGTACGTTAAAGAAATTTTCATCACTAGAAATTTTGTACAGTTTAATGCCTGTTGATGAAGGTCTAAATCAGTGATATGAACGGGTTCCTGGGATTGTCTTAATTAAGGAATACCTTTTTTCTAACTCAAATAAATTAGCATTTTTCCTCAATTTTAGCTGAATCAATGTACAGAAATTGTATACCATTAATATTAGATTTGTACCAATCGAACATCTCTTTTGCATTGGTGATGTGACCTTTACTTGACCAAGACCAAAAATTAATTACTTTAGATGTCACAAATACAATTTAAAGGTATGTATATAGTATAAGCGTGTTATCAGCTATCATGTATTTTTATTTTTCTTGCTCTACTTTGTCCCACAACAACAACCTTAAGGGTTTCAAATGTTCAATCACGAGTTAAAGTTACATTTGCAGTTTTAAAACAGGTTTGTAATGGGTTTTTATTGATAAATGATGAAATAGAGAAATCTTCATTTCCTTGTCGGTTCCTTATTCTTTACACTCAAGGCCTATCCTAACTAAAAACATTGTAAATTTTTAATTCAACCTGCGTCACAGGTTGAATAAAAAAAAAATTATTACAGTAATAGAACTCGCTCAACATCATAAAATTAAACTCAGAACTTTAACACTAACAACAATTATGGAAGATTTCAACAAAAGGGCAAAAACCCAGACTAAAAAGCAAAAACACAGACCTTGGGGACTATGGCACCATCTCAAAACTACAAAAATTAACGAGAAAAAAATCAGCACGTAAAGGTACCATCACCAAACTGTATAATGATCACAAACAGAATGAACCTACAAAATATGATCTTCATACAACATTAAATTTGGTTAATATTCGTCTTTTAACCCTCTCACGCGCGGCTAAATCAGTACAATATATTGAATTGCCATTGAAAACTGACTAAGAAAATATATATCTTATGTTGTGCAAATTTGTTGAAATGTACATTTTTTAATAAAATATATTTCCTGTTTTGGCTATAATGTACTTTTTTCATAAAATATTTTTCCTGGTTGGGCTATTTTTCACTACTCTGCGATTTAATTAGCTGGTTGGGTTTTGTTCTGGCTATTTTTTCAAATTGGATTCAGTTTAGTGGTGTATGTGATAGAATTATGACGTGCCACTCGTGTGATTTTGACCTGAGTCGTCATGTGTCCTAGATGAAGACATAGGATTGGATGTTTTTATCAATTACGGCGTTATTCTCTCATCCTTAACTTGTCCGAAATGTGACAGTGAGTGCCTAACACGAAAAGATCAGAAGATATTTAGGTGAAATAACCAATATCAGCCTGTTAGGTTAATTGAATGTACGGCTAGGCTAATTGAATGCCTGGTTAGGTCAACATTAGAGCTTGATATACCCATCTTATAGGAGTTGTTTAATCTACCCTTACATCTTAATAAGCCATCTTTGTCAATGTAAAGATTCAAGTTTATTACCACAGAGGGTACTTTGTTCATTTGTTTACCAATTGTTAGAAAAACTATTTCATTTTTGTATTCTATTTGTTGTATGTGGTTAACCCAATTAGTTAATCAATTAGGCCTACAAACTCATAAAAATGAACAAGAATTGTGTATAACATCATTTATCAAAGAAAATGAACAGAAAGAAAAATATATTACAGTCAATTTAGAGCTTGATATACCCACAGAGAATAAAACAACAAACATAGAAGCAGTAGTCATTAAACAAGTTGGTCAACAAAAATTTAAAATACCAAATTTAAAACAAGTAATACAACAACTTAAAAGCGATATAAAATTGCAGATAGAAATTTAAATGATGATACAATAGATACGGTAATGTTCAAATGTTAATTGGAGCCGATTATATTCACTTAATTCAGAAGGGCATAGTCAGAATAGGAGATGGGATGGCTCTAGATACTCAGTGGGGTATAGTTCCACTGGGACACATAGATAAATATAAAATAACAATGAAAAATAAAAATATATGACTAACAAACTTGCCCTATTATGACAAGGTCTTACACAACTCAAATAATGACATAAATACTGAAATATTAAATAAATCATCAACAACTGAAGAATTAGATAAAGGTGTACAACAGCTCTGGCTATTAGAGTCAGTGGGGATGCAAGATGGTGAACATACGGATGAAAGTCAATTAATGGTTGAAAATTTTGAAAATACCATCATGTATGAAAATGGCCATTATTCAATTGAACTACCTTGGAAGATCAATAGTCCAAAATTAAATGATAATCTAAAGGTAGCTAAAGGTCATCTCTATAATTTGATGAAAAGTTTAAAAATGACAATAGAATTAAAATGTATGATGATGATGTTTTCAAGGACCAGTTAGAAAGAGGCTTCATTGAGGAGGTTAAAGATCACCCTTTTGAAAAAGACAACTGCCATTATCTTACTCACACAGGAGTCTATAGAAAGGATGCACCCACAACAAAACTTAGAGTTGTGTATAACTGTAGTCTTAACCCTTTACTGGCCACATATTTTGTTGGGTTAAGTTATGAATGCATGTATTTTAAAGGTTAGAAATTTGTCCTTTTGGGCAGTAAAGGGTTAAAGATGGCAAAAAGCATAGCTTGAATGACTGTCTCATAGAGGGGCCTAATCTTATTTCAGACCTTGTAAAACTCCTTCTAAGATTTAGATTAGATGACTATGCAGTTCAAAGTGATATAAACAAAGCTTTTTTGAGAATTCATCTGAAAAATGACAAAGATCAACTAAGATTCTTGTGGTTTAATGATCCATATGACTTAAATAAAGGGTTTAAAACATTTAAATTTAATGTGGTTTTGTTGTTTTTCATCAATACTATATATTTGGTCCTAAGTTATAAAGAACACTCATCGTTTGATGTTTAAAGACTCCCAAGTTCCAGGAAAATTGAGATGGTCATTTCACTCAAAAATCTGACAAGATAATTGATCACACAGTTTCCAAATTAGTTGACAAATTTATGAAAAAAGTGTGTGGAAACCATTCATGTGCAAATGTCTTAGTTTGATAAAATATGGTAAATGTGGTACACAGTAGCTCATTAGTTAATTTTAAGAAAAATTTAGACACTTTCATGAGTGAAAGATAGTTTGTAGATTGTATATCGTGTATATCCTTAGTTTCAGTTTGTAGGCTCTTTTGGTGGAAGTAAATAGTTGTATATTAATTAGCTAGTTTGAGATTGACATTTTACAAAATTTTATTATTATTAAAATGTAGCTGATGACTTGGATTACCTCAATAGGCCCAAGTGCCTTCATGTTTTCCAAATGAAATGTAATGTAACGTAATAACTTAGCTAAGAATACTAGTTTTTGAAAGAGATAGTTTGTTGAATGTGAATAGTGTATACCGTATTCTTAGCTAAGTTATTACGTTACATTACATTTCATTTGGAAAACATGAAGGCACTTGGGCCTATTGAGGTAATCCAAGTCATCAGCTACATTTTAATAATAATAAAATTTTTCATAAATTTGTCAACTAATTTGGAAACTGTGTGATCAATTATCTTGTCAGATTTTTGAGTGAAATGACCATCTCAATTTTCCTGGAACTTGGGAGTCTTTAAACATCAAACGATGAGTGTTCTTTATAACTAAGGACCAAATATATAGTATTGATGAAAAACAACAAAACCACATTAAATTTAAATGTTTTAAACCCTTTATTTAAGTCATATGGATCATTAAACCACAAGAATCTTAGTTGATCTTTGTCATTTTTCAGATGAATTCTCAAAAAAGCTTTGCTTATATCACTTTGAACTGTATAGTCATCTAATCTAAATCTTAGAAGGAGTTTTACAAGGTCTGAAATAAGATTAGGCCCCTCTATGAGACAGTCATTCAAGCTATGCTTTTTACCATCTTTAACCCTTTACTGCCCAAAAGGACAAATTTCTAACCTTTAAAATACATGCATTCATAACTTAACCCAACAAAATATGTGGCCAGTAAAGGGTTAAGACTACAGTTATACACAACTCTAAGTTTTGTTGTGGGTGCATCCTTTCTATAGACTCCTGTGTGAGTAAGATAATGGCAGTTGTCTTTTTCAAAAGGGTGATCTTTAACCTCCTCAATGAAGCCTCTTTCTAACTGGTCCTTGAAAACATCATCATCATACATTTTAATTCTATTGTCATTTTTAAACTTTTCATTAAATTATAGAGATGACCTTTAGCTACCTTTAGATTATCATTTAATTTTGGACTATTGATCTTCCAAGGTAGTTCAATTGAATAATGGCCATTTTCATACATGATGGTATTTTCAAAATTTTCAACCATTAATTGACTTTCATCCGTATGTTCACCATCTTGCATCCCCACTGACTCTAATAGCCAGAGCTGTTGTACACCTTTATCTAATTCTTCAGTTGTTGATGATTTATTTAATATTTCAGTATTTATGTCATTATTTGAGTTGTGTAAGACCTTGTCATAATAGGGCAAGTTTGTTAGTCATATATTTTTATTTTTCATTGTTATTTTATATTTATCTATGTGTCCCAGTGGAACTATACCCCAGTGAGTATCTAGAGCCATCCCATCTCCTATTCTGACTATGCCCTTCTGAATTAAGTGAATATAATCGGCTCCAATTAACATTTGAACATTACCGTAGCTATTGTATCATCATTTAAATTTCTATCTGCAATTTTATATCGCTTTTAAGTTGTTGTATTACTTGTTTTAAATTTGGTATTTTAAATTTTTGTTGACCAACTTGTTTAATGACTACTGCTTCTATGTTTGTTGTTTTATTCTCTGTGGGTACATCAAGCTCTAAATTGACTGTACTATATTTTTCTTTCTGTTCATTTTCTTTGATAAATGATGTTATACACAATTCTTGTTCATTTTTATGAGTTTGTAGGCCTAATTGATTAACTAATTGGGTTAACCACATACAACAAACAGAATACAAAAATGAAATAGATTTTCTAACAATTGGTAAACAAATGAACAAAGTACCCTCTGTGTTAATAAACTTGAATCTTTACATTGACAAAGGTGGCTTATTAAGATGTAAGGGTAGATTAAACAACTCCTATAAGATGGGTATATCAAGCTCTAATGTTGACCTAACCAGGCATTCAATTAGCCTAGCCGTACATTCAATTAACCTAACAGGCTGATATTGGTTATTTCACCTAAATATCTTCTGATCTTTTCGTGTTAGGCACTCACTGTCACATTTCGGACAAGTTAAGGATGAGAGAATAACGCCGTAATTGATAAAAACATCCAATCCTATGTCTTCATCTAGGACACATGACGACTCAGGTCAAAATCATACGAGTGGCACGTCATAATTCTATCACATACACCACTAAACTGAATCCAATTTGAAAAAATAGCAAGAACAAAACCCAACCAGCTAATTAAATCGCAGAGTAGTGAAAAATAGCCCAACCAGGAAAAATATTTTATGAAAAAAGTACATTATAGCCAAAACAGGAAATATATTTTATTAAAAAAGTACATTTCAACAAATTTGCACAACATAAGATATATATTTTCTTAGTCAGTTTTCAATGGCAATTCAATATATTGTACTGATTTAGCCGCGCGTGAGAGGGTTAAAAGACGAATATTAACCAAATTTAATGTTGTATGAAGATCATATTTTGTAGGTTCATTCTGTTTGTGATCATTATACAGTTTGGTGATGGTACCTTTACGTGCTGATTTTTTTCTCGTTAATTTTTGTAGTTTTGAGATGGTGCCATAGTCCCCAAGGTCTGTGTTTTTGCTTTTTAGTCTGGGTTTTTGCCCTTTTGTTGAAATCTTCCATAATTGTTGTTAGTGTTAAAGTTCTGAGTTTAATTTTATGATGTTGAGCGAGTTAAATTACTGTAATAAATTTTTTTTTTATTCAACCTGTGACGCAGGTTGAATTAAAAATTTACAATGTTTTTAGTTAGGATAGGACTTGAGTGTAAAGAATAAGGAACCGACAAGGAAATGAAGATTTCTCTATTTCATCATTTATCAATAAAAACCCATTACAAACCTGTTTTAAAACTGCAAATGTAACTTTAACTCTTGATTGAACATTTGAAATCCTTAAAGTTGTTGTTGTGGGACAAAGTAGAGAAAGAAAAAGAAAAATACATGATAGCTGATAAAACCCTTATACTATATACATACCTTAAAATTGTATTTGTGACATCTAAAGTAATTAATTTTTGGTCTTGGTCAAGTAAAGGTCACATCACCAATGCAAAAGAGATGTTCGATTGGTACAAATCTAATATTAATGGTATACAATTTCTGTACATTGATTCAGCTAAAATTGAGGGAAAATGCTAATTTATTTGAGTTAGAAAAAAGGTATTCCTTAATTAAGACAATCCCAGGAACCCGTTCATATCACTGATTTAGACCTTCATCAACAGGCATTAAACTGTACAAAATTTCTAGTGATGAAAATTTCTTTAACGTACAACTTTCCTTCCTCAATGTTACACAAGAAAATGTGGCTTACCAATATAAACCTGGTACATATGTGGCCTGTTTCTATAAAGGTGACTGGTTTGTTGGAAACATAGTTTAAGTGTGTGATACTGAGAAGGATCTATTAGTAAATTTCATGAAAAAGAATCCTTTTAAATGGCCTGAACAAGAGGACGTTTGCTGGATTCCATTCCAACATGTTTTGTGTTCAATTGAACCACCTACAGTTGCTGAGAAAATTGGGAGACAGTACAAGTTATCAAATGATTGTTTATCTAAAATTGAGGAGTATTTAAAAACAGCCTAAGTAACTACAGACCTGTATCAAGCTGAATAATAAATTGTCAATTTATGGCTGTGAGGCCATGGAATGTTGAAGACAATCAGACTTAAAGCCTGAGTACAATAATAAATTCCTGAGTCAGTGTCTAAACATAAGTTATTAGCTGTATATAAGTTTACATACGAATTTACATAAAACAACACATATTAAAAAAGAATATGAACTTATAGCCATGCAAATGTAGTAATAATCTAGGTATATGTCTTTTTTTATTTAACGTATGATGCTTCTATTGTTAACTCACACGTATTTATCTTGTATATAATCGTATCTATTGATTTATTACACGTATTTGTAAATATATATATAACTTGAATATCTCGTTTATTAAATCGTATTTGTAAGGTATCTATTGATTTATTACACGTATTTGTAAATATATATATATAACTTGAATATCTCGTTTATTAAATCGTATTTGTAAATATATATAACTTTAATATCTCGTTTATTAAATAAATCATGTTTCAATTAGCGTTTTACTTTCTCCTTTGTGTGTGTGCGTGTGTGTGTGTGTGTGCGCAGGTGAAAGTTCTAAGCTCCGCCCACTGTAAGACCGTGACTCATGCTACTATCTGGGAGTCCCTGCGTGGTCAGTCAACTGCAGTAAGCCCGAGAGATCAGACGTATATTGAGATCAGACGTGTATTCAAATGGCTACCTTTAATATTGCTTGTACAACGTTTATGAAATGGTATTCAGCAAAGTGTCAGGATGTGGTGGATACCGAAAAACTTCCTATTCCTCCCTCCTATACCTCTTTTAAAAACACATTGGATTGTGCGAAGTTCCAAGATGTACAAATACTCAACGATGTTCTGGTGAGACCGTTGAAGGCTTTCGTTGCACAGACGATGTGCTGAAGTATACTGCAGAGCTAAACTTTATAAAGTCTCACATACACCGTGAAGTAAAAGAAACAACGCGTGCAGAAGAGAAGCAGCAGATATGGATAATGTGCCTTGCGGATGGGTGATGTGACAAGCGGTATTACGTCATGCTACACCATGTCGATTACTCATACCCTACGACTGAAAATGTGAATCTCGTGATCATGGACAATCTTAAGTATTTTTATCACTATATTAACGTATATCATGATGAGGTTCGTAGTGAGGTTGTGGCTAGTGCCCTGCGTGAGTTTTTAACAGACTTTAGAGACGATTATCGTTTGATGGGCAGAAAGGAAAAATATGAGCATATGTTCCTCTCAAATAGTGCGCCGGAGTGTGAAGATGTTTAGTAAAACATAAAATGTTCCTAGTTCTTATCCTGAGGTAAAATGTCTGGTGCGTAGGCTGGTAGTGATGAAATTAATTCTTGTACCGGAAAAACAAATATGTACAACAATTCGGTACGACTCGCGGATCATACGAACAAGCCCATTCACGTATCATCGAGTCAGCCGCCCGTCGAACCGTTCCTGCCTACCTGCGTGCCTCACACGGCTCATAGTTATCTCAGAGCTTGAACCGAGTGGACGTGCGCTCCTCGAATACGATGGAACTTCCTTTGAGCAGTATTCTCAACGCCTCGTACGATGTGTCCGTGACGAAATCGTTGCGCGTGTTCAGGCGTAATTCCGGTACCATTAGCTATGTACTGGAAACGGAATGTAGACAAACAAACAAACGGGTTTATTTAAGTGTCGAGGAGATGAATAGAATCTTCGTGATAGTTGAGAAGTGGAGTGAAGATCGTTATAAAATACCTGCTAACGTAGGTACAAGAAGAGAGCAGATTAGTGACGCACCCTCATACGCCGTTGTATGTACGTTGTGTATAAATAACGATCGGCCGTGCATTGATATACGGCTGATGTGGAAGAATGCTTCTGATAATAACGCTCTTGTTCCTACGCGAAACCGTTTCATCCTCGACAGAATGTTGAAAATCGTCGGATTCCGCAAGCTGAAAACTATATTAGACGCGCGTGTTACGGACATGCTTTATTTTGATACAGTACTTGAATACGCCTACACCGCTCTGCTAGATGGGTTTACAGAGTGTAGGGCTGGTGAGAATGGTCTAGTGCTGGACGTTTATTTAAAAAGTTTAGACTCTTTGAAGTACCATGAACTTTGGTACAAAGCAATTGATCGGTACAAGGCTGAGCTCACCTACACCGTTCACCCTGAAGAACTATTTCTTTATATAACGCGCAGTTGTCGTAACGATTTAGAAGATTATTTCAATTGCCGCTATGTTGAGTGAGTTCACGAGTGAAAAGCTCGAGTCGGTAGAAATAAACCCTCGATTGGAAAAGCGTGCTTATAAACTTGTGTTTAGTAATGTAGCTAACGATGAACTCTTTGTGCGTGCTTTTGATTGTATTCTAGACGTATTTAAAGATGACTTACCAACCGGTTGTAAAGTGGGAACAAAAATAGTACTGAACGATATAAAAGCCCTTCATATCGAATACAGGTTTCCCTATACTTTAAGCGGTGAAATATTATTAAGCCGCATATACTGCGTAATGCAGAGCAATAATGATGTAATTGTAAACTCGATTAAGACCGAGTTTAGTATTTTGAAAAAAAAGTGAAATGTATTTATATATTTTGCTTGATATTTCTCCTGTACTGTTATGATTATATGCATATTTCTATTATTTTTGAAATGTATTTATATATTTTGCGCGATATTTCTCCTGTACTGTTATGATTATATACACATTTCTATTATTATTGAAATGTATTTATATATTTTGCGTGATATTTCCCCTGTACTGATTATATGCATATTTCTATTATTATTGAAATGTATATTTATTTCTATTTGAAATGTATATTTTTTTTATATATCACCATAATTGTGTGTATATATTTCCTGTACTGTTATGATTATATGCATATTCCTCAATTATTATTGAAATGTATATTTATTTTCTATATATTTATAATAAACAGAATGACGCAATGTTGTTTTACTTAATTATATCATGTTACGCCTTCTAAACCTACTACCGGTATTCTAAACCAACTTTTAAGAAATATAATAATGTATACAATGGTATCGCTAAAAAGTGGTATCTGGCAACTCAAGCCATTTACGCCTTCTAAGCCAACTGGCTGATTAGGAGTCTATAATAGTGTATACAATGGTATCGCTAAAAAGTGGTATCTGGCAACTCAAGCCATTTACGCCTTCTAAGCCAACTGGCTGATTAGGAGTCTATAATAGTGTATACAATGGTATCGCTAAAAAGTGGTATCTGGCAACTCAAGCCATTTACGCCTTCTAAGCCAACTGGCTGATTAGGAGTCTATAATAATGTATACAATGGTATCGCTAAAAAGTGGTATCTGGCAACTCAGTCTTCGATTAGAATTAAATGAATACATGGCGCTATCTGGCAACTCAAGCCATTTACGCCTTCTAAGCCAACTGGCTGATTAGGAGCCTATAAAACAACGCCTACACGGCTGAAGTCTTAATATGCACTTGGCTCCTGCCAGGTGAACACCTCTCCTCCTTTCTCTCCACCTTTCTCTCCTTTCTCTTGGGGGATAACGCCGCCTCCAAGTTTTCCTTGTTGCACCTGCAGCATCCCCCCTTTGGGGTAATTTTTCTTTTTTCCTTTTTTTCTTTTTTTTCTTTTTTTGCAACACCCCCACCCCGTTTGCAACATTACGTAATCACTTGCAACATTCCTGCACTCTACCCTTTTGCGGCTATACTACTTATACAACGTAAATCCTTTCCTATTTCAACGTTAACAAATGAATAGGGTTCAGGCAAGGAACGGGAATTCAAGATCTGGTGACGCCTAGAAGGAATATGGCTGAAGTTCAACTCTAATGATTGTTCAGTATTTTATATTACCATAATTATTGTTCTTTAGTTTATATGAGGAGAGGAGGAAAACAGGATTTCTTTACTTTACTTACAAGACAGAACATGATATAAAGTATGGATAGAAACATTTCATATTATATATATATATATATATATTTTATATATATATATATATATATATATATATATATATATATATATATATTATATATGTAATATATATATTATATATATATACACACACTCTTTCGTACTTTCTGCAGTAATATATACGATCAGCAACTCTCGGTGAATTATAAAAAAGGTTCTGGCAGAACCCTAAATTTGCTGTACAACAGGTCTTTTAGACTTACATAAATTACCGCCGAGATGCTCAGCTTCGCAAATGTTTGCTACCCGCAATGTCCCGAGCTTCCCGGAGGTAACAAGACGTGCTCAACACAGTCTAATGCAAAGAATTAAAAAATCAACCAACCCGATCATCCACGCTATCCATGAGTCCTGCCATTTATCCTCTAAGGCAGTGGTTCCCAACCGGTTTTGGCTTATGGCCCCCTTAGGAACCTTATTTTTTTCCTGTGGCCCCCATAAGCATTATTTTCAGTAGGTAATATGCAGATTTAACTCTATTTTACAAAATAACATTTTCCTGTGGCCCCCTTCAAATGTGCCATGGCCCCCATGGAGCCATATGGCCCCCGGTTGGGAAACACTGCTCTAAGGTCTAAGCTATGGACTTCTTGGTACGAAAACGTCTGTCTGTAGCTCCACTTAACTTCGACAGTGCAGTATTATTTCTAATCAATTGTATATATTTCTATCCTTAGTGTATGAACTGTCATTGTATTAATAATATTTGTCATATGGACTATAGTCTGCCAATAAACCTTTTCATTTTCATTTCCATATATATATATATATATGATACACACAGACAGTGCATGGAACAAGGAACTCTTCTGGGATAATTAAATCCACTATAGTCCGAATAAGTAATGGTAAATGACAAATACCATAATTTTTCTTTTTCATGATGCTAGCCCGACGTGGGCAAGGGTTACTCGCAAAGAGGTCCCATAAATATAGCTTCCCTCACCAGCTATCTGCAAAGCAGACAGGATCCAGCTTTGGGACAAAAGCAGCCTAGCCCTGCTACATTTAGAACCTCAATATAAGCAAAAGACTCGCTGCCTTCACGTCAGATTGAATACATCAAAGAAAAAGGGGTAACTATTATATTTTTAGCCAAAAACCAAAACTTAAACCTCAACTGGCAGAATTGAGCATCCACTTTTCAAGGCACATAACATGTCCGTTTCAAGATGGTAATGAACTCAGAATGGTCCCCTGAGTTTTTTATGATACACACAGACAGTTCCTTGTTCCATGCACTGTCTGTGTGTATCATAAAAAACTCAGGGGACCATTCTGAGTTCATTACCATCTTGAAACGGACATGTTATGTGCCTTGAAAAGTGGACGCTCAATTCTGCCAGTTGAGGTTTAAGTTTTGGTTTTTGGCTAAAAATATAATAGTTACCCCTTTTTTTCTTTGATGTATTCAATCTGACGTGAAGGCAGCGAGTCTTTTGCTTATATTGAGGTTCTAAATGTAGCAGGGCTCGGCTGCTTTTGTCCCAAAGCTGGATCCTGTCTGCTTTGCAGATAGCTGGTGAGGGAAGCTATATTTATGGGACCTCTTTGCGAGTGACCCGTTGCCCACGTCGGGCTAGCATCATGAAAAAGAAAAACTATGGTATTTGTCATTTACCATTACTTATTCGGACTATAGTGGATTTAATTATCCCAGAAGTGTTCCTTGTTCCATGCACTGTCTGTGTGTATCATAAAAAACTCAGGGGACCATTCTGAGTTCATTACCATATATATATATATATATATATATATATATATATATATATACACAAAGGAATACAAAGGACACCAAACAGCGACAGACCGGCTGGTCCATACGAGGCTGTCTATTTGAGAAGGAATGTTAAAAGATGTAAGAAAATTTAAAGACAAATGAAAGTTTTAAAGCAAAGCAAAGAAAAGAGGTTGAAAGGATGGAAAGAAATTTAAAGATAAAGTGAAAATTTTAATTTAAAGAGGAGAGAATCCAAGTGAAAATTTTACAATACTTTTACGCGCTAACAGATATTTCTAACTCTGGTGTGTGTGTTTTATTCATCATATATATATATATATATATATATATATATATATATATAAAACAAAGGAGCAATATAAAATAACAAAGTGCAGAAAATAAATAACACCTAAAAGTTATCCATTTCTCATGGCAGCGCAACGAGAGAATATTGCAGTGCAAGTTTTTAAACAAATTTTATAAAAAATAATTCATAATATATATGTACAATGGTGACCAACCCACAAACTACTTATTTCATCGAATAAACAATCCTGTTCACATTTATTTACGATGTACAAGATAAATTTATGGTGAAGTCGAACTAAACACCAACTTCGTAGTTTTATTATTCATATGTGGCTTTTCCAATTTGGTCCTCTGCTCAAGAGTGAGAAATCCGCGAGTAAAAATCTCAAATGAGGAAATTCTCTAATTGATCCACTCCCATCCCCACTGTAGAATTTCTCATTTTCAGTTAGATGTTTCATAGAAAATACCTCTGGGAACCGCAGCTGCGTCACGGTCCCTGTTTACGCTTTCCCAAATTACGAAACTTTTTTTCCCAGATTTGGAATTCCCACTTCCAGCATGGGAACTGGAATGGGAATGGTATTGAATGGAAATAACCCATCCATTATTAAGAAATTATCCTTAAATTCTAAAATTAAGAAACTTTAAATATAATTGTATCTAATTTTTCTACACAATTTTCTGATGATGAGTAAAATTTTTAAACTAAAATTATTTAATTATTTTTCCTATACAAACAATATAAATTTTCTTCGGTTATGTTTCACTCAGCAAATGTACTGAAAACTACACAGACTGTGCTACAGTTTAAGAAGCCTTTTTTCTAGAATGAATGTTAGGTGAGGTTAGTTGATAACGAATCGAGCAAGGTTAGGTCACGTTAATAAATATGAAAATACTTTGCTCGCCCTTTGCCTTTGTGTAACTGCAGACCGTGTGTATTAGGGTCTCTCTCCATCGAACGTAGGACATACTGTAATGTTGAAAAATTTTCTTCCGGTTATATAAGGCTAATTAGGTTGGGTGAGGATAGATTATAAGTTAATTCATGTTATAGTTTGCGTTAGCTTAGTTGAGTTATATTGGGGTTGGTTGGATCGAATTAAATTAGGTCATGTTAGGTTAAGTTTGGTCGAGTAAGTTAGGTTACGTGATGTCAAGTTGAGTTAGGTTAGTTAAGTTAAGTAACGTTAAATGAAACTAATAGATCTGTCAACAAAATTTACCGTCAAGAAGATGAGCGAGAGTCCCCTTCTAGTTTTATTACAGCCTTCCTTATTACTTAGTGAATTCGCGACTAAAATCAATTATAAATACCAATAAATTAATACAAATACAAATAAGATTAACAAAGATTAAAACAGAACTCGATTTCTCACTTCCGACCGAAAGCAGATGAAGAGAATCTCATATGGAAAGAGTATTTTCCGGCCAGATGCGTGAACAGCTTAAGCGCTCACAATAATAATTCTTAGCAGAGTCACCTATCATCTTTCTTGACACAATTTTAATAGATTTTCCTCTTATTGCATCGTCTAAAATTTATTATACAAACTACTTATTCATATATATACAGGGTGTTTCATAATATGGGGGACGCACTTTTAGGATGGATTCAGGACCTGAAAACAAAGAAAAAAGTTTATATAGACATATGCCCGAAATCGCTTTGTTTCCGAGTTACAGCCCGTTTTGTGTTCCAGCAATTCTTTCCGGAAACTGTTTACAAAAGTAGTGTGCCCGCAAAATGGACGAGTGCAATGCAATTGCAATGCAATATTGGTCAATGTTGTAAGATAAGATGTTGCAAAGGGTTGTGCAACAAGGGAGGTGTTGCAAGCTGTTATGCAACAATGGGGATGTTGCAAGCTGTTATGCAACACATGGGGAGGGGGAATAGTGCAAGTTGTTATGCAACAAGGGGAAATGTTGCGCGTTGTTATGAAACAAAAGGGGAGGGGTATGTTGCAAGAGCAACAATGGGTTATGCAACTTGGAGGCGGAGTTACCCCCCAAGTAAAAGAGAGAGGAGAAGGAGAGAAAGGAAGAGAGGTGTTCGCCTGGCAGGAGCCAAGAGCATATTAAGAGTTCAGCCGAGCGGTCGTTGTCTTATAGGGCCTCTAATCAGCTAGTTAGCTTAGAAGGCTGAGTTGCCAGTTTGCACTATTTATTTAATTAAAGCATATATTCTGGCTTAATCAGCTATTTGGCTTAGAAGGCTGAGTTGCCAGTTTGCACTATTTATTTAATTAAAGCATATATTCTGGCTTGATCCGCCAGTTGGCGTGTCTGGCTGAGTTGCCAGTTTGCGCTATTTATTTAAGTAAAGCATATATTCTGGCGTAATCCGCCAGTTGACTTAGAAGGCGTAAATGGCTTGTTCAGGTGTACAGGTTGAGTTGCCAGATAGCACTATTTATTTAATTAATGCATATATTCTGGTTTAGAAATCCGCTTTAGAAGCCAGCCAATTGATATAATTAAATACCGTATACAGCCAAAAGAATTAAATAAACACCATTACATCATTCTCTTTATTTAGGCGAATTAATGGAAATATATAGAAAATAAATATACAATGGAATATATATGGTCAAAAATAATAATAGCATACGGACGATGAATATATAATAAATATACACTGGAATATATATCGAGCGTTTTTTCTTACCGTCCCGAGCTTTTCAATCGCGAACTCTTCTTCACTCTGCATAGCGGCAATTGAAATAATCTTCCAAGTCGTAACGACAGCTACTCATTATATAGAGGTACAGCTCTTCAGGGTGAACAGTATAGACAATAAGGTGGAGTGAAAATATCATTTTTGGATTTTTAATTTACTTGAGTGTGGAAAAGTTGCCAATGGGCTTTAGAAACAAGCATGTGAAATTATAATACAATTGAAGCATTGCTTGATTGACCACCAGCGATTTTAATATATGGCATATTTCATGTTTTAACGATCGCTTTGCCCATCAGGAGTCATCCAAGATGCTGGTCTTTCATCCATGTTTATGCAAATAATTAACAGCTTAGTTTGCTGTAGACTGTGTTATTGCATACTTGAGGTTGACATTTAAGATTACAACATGTGTGGAATGTAAATTAATGGCAATTACAGAGGGTGGCCAAATTATTAGAGCTGATGTGAGTAAGTGAGATAAGAAAGAGTTTAGTTAACCATACATTGATTTAATGCTAGTTTCAGTGATGGTAGTGATTTGGTGCGATAACATATGCAGTCCGTGAGTCAGAGGGGATGGGAGATTGGGAGTGGGGGGAGAGTGAGTAATATGCAAAGCGCGGCTGCTCCGCCAAGCTCAGTGCACATGTGGCAGTGAGAATTGAAGGTTATTTGTGCTGTTATCATCATTTTTTCGTGAAACTTGATATTAAAAGTAAGTTAATTACATATTGATATCTGTTTATAGGTGTTTGACAAGTGAGTGTGACAGTATTAATTTGATATTTCTTTTTCTTGCAGAAATTCTTTAATAGTCTTACATTGCTTACAATTTATAATAATTGTTGTTTTTTTTCAGAATGGAAATTATTACGAGGGAGAAGGCGGCATGTGTGATTTTTGGCGCGCCACGCGAGATACCCACAAATGTTCTTCCCACCTACGCTGATGTTATGAATGCTTACATCCATACAAGACAACAGCTGACAACGAAGAATAACAAATATCCACCGTTCGCCGAAGTATCAAAAAAAGTTTGCGTTGATGTTGAACTTGTTTGGGAGAAAGCGTCTCTTCCGACCGTGACGCACGGACGAGTGATTGAAACGCTCAGACCGTACAACGAGAAATACAAGAAAATCTTGAAACCATACAAGGCTCGGAAGGACAACGACAACTACAAGCAACAACTTGAACAGTTCAGAGAAGACGCAGATAAACTCTTCGACATTAGCAAATGCAAATGTGTAGATTTCGTCATGAGCTGTAAGTGCGAAAGAGCGGACAAAGTACCACTCAAAGAAAGAAAGTTTCTAGAGGACCAGAGAGGAGCCAGAAAGATGATTAGAGGAGGCATCGATTTGGTGGAAACAACAAAGCTACAGAAGAAAATATCCAGGAAAGTCTGTGAATCGAGAAGACACAGCATTCACCAAGAACAATCGAAGCAGCAATGCAATTCTGGAAGCTACAACGAGGAAGACAAGGACGACGACACCGACAACGGCGACGAAGAATACACCCTATCTAAGTCACACTGTAAACCTGATCTATCGACACTGGAGAATAAACGTCAAAGAATGACGATGACTGTACGATTACCATGTTTGGCTAAAGCGTGCGATAGAACGGGCGTCTCAGATCGAGCAGCAGCCGTTATTGCCTCATCCGTGCTACAAGACATTGGAATTGTGTCTACAAATGACACCTCCAAAGTCATTGATCGTAGTAAAATTCGCCGAGAAAGAAGTAGAACTCGTCAAGAACTGACAAAACTAGACAGCAGTATGACAGACTTGGCTGGATTGTACTTCGACGGTCGAAAGGATAGAACGATGAAAAATGTACGAGACGCCGCAGGACATGGCCACCGGGACAGAGATACAGAAGAGCACGTCAGCATTATTTGTGAACCAGGTTCATCGTACTTTGGCCACGTGACGCCGTCAAGTGGTTCAAGCAAGGCGATTTCCAAAGTAATCTTTGAATGCTTGGCTGCGCGAAGTGTGGATCTCGACAGTGTGAAAGTCGTCGGATGCGACGGAACCGCTGTCAACACTGGACATAATGGCGGAGTTATTCGGCAGCTTGAGGAATTACTACAAAAACCGCTGCAATGGCTCGTGTGCTTATTACATGCTAACGAGCTCCCCCTGCGACACCTGTTTCAGCATTTAGATGGAGCAACTACAGGACCTAAGTGCTTCTCAGGACCGATAGGGAAATCTCTCACAGCATGCACGGAACTCCATATAACATCGTATGAACCTATATCTCCATTACAGCCACTGCCGCATGTTGACGTGAAGGACCTGAGCACTGACCAGCAGTACCTGTGGCAGATGTGTCAAGCTGTCAGTGAAGGACACTGTCCCTGTGATCTAGCATTGCGAAAACCGGGACCATTGAACCACTCGCGATGGTTGACAACTGCCAACAGAATCCTCCGCCTCTATGTTGGCCTCGATGCACCATCCAACAACATCAAAACTCTTGTCACATTCATCATCCGGGTCTACGCCCCAACATGGTTCGCCATCAAGACGCAGCCATCATGCAAAGATGGAGCCAAACATCTGCACGGGATGATGGTGAGAACACGGTACCTCAGCTCCTCTCTAAAGAAAGTCGTCGACCCGGTGATTCGGCGAAACGGCTTCTGCGGACACCCCGAGAACGTGCTATTAGCCATGATCACAGATGAGCGACCACATATAAGGGAACTCGGACTCAGAAGAATCATGAAGGCAAGATCACATGTGTCTGCAAACAAAATCCGCAGGTTTCGAGTGCCACCGCTCAACCTCGACGCGACCGAATACCAGACATGGTCGATTGGCAGACTTTGACCGTGACGGAGCCTCCTGTTACGATGGATATGACGGACAACGAATTGAACGACATGATCTCTGCTCAAATTTCACCAAGTGTCCTCTTCCCTCGCTTCCCTTGTCACACACCGGCGGTGGAAAGATGCGTGAACCTAGTTACCGAAGCTTCAGCCGCTGTGTGTGGCGAGACGTCCCGCCATGGATTTATTCGGGCTCGCGTCACTTCTCGGCAGCTTATGCCGAAACTTGAGTCTAAACGTGACTATCAATTCTGAATTAACCATGCATGCATAACTCAGACTCTATCGTTAGCATAATAGTGTGCCAAAATAACTAAAAATAGTCTGATGTTTACTCGTATTTTAGGTATTTTTGTGTAAAATCGTATATTATTGTAAACTTATAACGTCTGGTGGTCGATCAAAAGATTGTCTGATTTTAATAAACTTTTTTGCATATTGTTCTATTAGTCCATTGGCAACTTTTAAAACCTCAAGTAAGTTAAAATTCACAAAAAAACATTTTGGGGCCATTTTCGCTCCACCCTAATGGACAAGCTCTGCCCTGTACCGGTCAAATGCTTTGTACCAAAGTTCAGGATATTTCGAAGAATCTAAACCTTTTAAATATGCATCCAGCTCTAGACCATTCTCGCCTTGTTCATTCCTACATTCGATAAATCCGTCGAGCAGAGCGGTGTATGGGTATTAGGGTGGATCGATTTTACATTTTTTTCGATTTCCATATTCTAATAGTGACAAAAACTTGCGCATGCATGAGAAAATAGCCTCTGCAAAATCGTAGCTTAATAGGTAATCATCTTCTGCCCCCGGCAGAGCGATGAAAATCATATTTTAGTAGTCAAAAACGTATTTTTAAACCCTAGCCTAGGGTCATAAAATTTTGCGTGTGTGTTATTTCATGCCTAAGCAACGATATAAATGCTATGGGAAATATATAAATGCATTATTTAAGACAAAGAGCCGATCTGAAAATATGTATAATATACATATTTTTAGATCGGCTCTTTGTCTTAAATAATGCATTTATATATTTCCCATAGCATTTATATCGTTGCTTAGGCATGAAATAACACACACGCAAAATTTTATGACTCTAGGCTAGGGTTTAAAAATACGTTTTTGACTACTAAAATATGATTTTCATCGCTCTGCCGGGGGCAGAAGATGATTACCTATTAAGCTAAGATTTTGCAGAGGCTATTTTCTCTTGCATGCGCAAGTTTTTGTCTCTATTAGAATATGGAAATCGAAAGAAATGTAAAATCGATCCACCCTAATGGGTATTCAAGAACCGTGTTAATATAAATCATATCCGTCTAATATAGGCTTCAGCTTGCGGAATCCAACGATTTCAATCATTCTGTCGAGGATGAAATGGTTTCGCGTAGGGACAAGAACGTTATTATCAGATGCATTCTTCCACATCAGTCGTATATCAATGCATGGCTGTTCGTTATTTATACACAACGTTCAAACAATGGCATATGAGGGGGCGTCACTAATCTGCTCTCTTCTTGTACCTACACCTGCAGGTATTTTATAACGGTCCTCTACCCATTTCTCAACTATCACGAAGATTCTATTCATCTACTCAACACTTAAATAAATAACATTACGTTTACCAGAGTTTGCTTGCCTGCAAATCGTTTCAAGTACATAGTTAATGGTGCCGGTTTCACGCCTGAACACGCGCAATGACTTCGTCACGGAGACATCGTACGAGGTGTTGAGAATGCTTCTCAAAGGAAGTTCCATCGTATTCGCACGTCCACACGGTTCAAGCTCTGAGATGACTATGAGCCGCAGGTGGACGGAACGGCTCGACGGGCGGAGTGAGTCACGCTGGTGAAACGTGTACGGGTTTGTTCGAACTCGTGTGTTTCGTGAGGTACACGGGTGGGCGGCTCGCTGGGGGAGAGCGAGTCATACTGCTGAAGCCTGTACAGGCTTGTTCGAACACTTGTGCCTTGGACAAACAGAATTTTCCGCTACATGAAACAATACCGGCTTTAATGTTTTATCACTCACCAGACGTTCATTTCCACAAACTAAACATCTTCACAATCCGGTGCACTATTTGAGAGAAACATATGCCCATATTTATCCTTTTTGTTTAACATGCGATACTCGTCTCTAAAGTCTGTTAAAAACTCACACAGCCCATTAGCCACAACCTCACTACAAACCTCGTCATGATATATATTAATATAGTGGTAAAAATACTTAAGATTCTCCATGATGACAAGATTTACATTCTCAACCGTAGGGTACGAGTAGTCGGTATGGTGTAACATGACATAATATCGCTTGTCACACCACTCATCAACAAGACTCACTATCCATAACCGTTGCTTATCTTCTGAACGTGTTGCTTCTTCTACTTCGCGGTATATGTGAGCCTTTATAAAGGTTAGGTCTACAACATACTTCAATACATCGTTTGTACTACGAAATCCTACAATGCCCTCGCCAGAATACCCGTAGAGTATTTGAACATCTTGGTCCTTCGCGCGGCTCAATGTAGCCTTAAAAGTATCAAAGGAGGGGGAATAGGGAGTTTTTCAGTATCCAGCACATCTTGGCACTTTGCGGAATACCACTTCATAAACGTTGACCATGCAATATTAAAGGTAGCCATTAATATTTTTTCTACGGGGTAGAACACACGTCTGAGCTCAAGGGTATGCAGAGGTCAACTGAGCATGCAGTGATAGAGATATACTCAGTTAGCGGCGGGACTCACGTTGCCGATCTTAAAGTGAGCAGAGCCTAGCTTTTAACTGTACACACACACGCACGCACGCAAAGGAGAAAATGAAACCTTAATTGAAACAAATATACGTAATAAATAAACATATCAATACACATATATAAATACAAGCAAGGATTAAGGTAGCCAAAGGGTACGGTATCATAGGTATCAGGCACCTGGTAACGCTTCCTATAGGTGTTACGTATACCTTCCTGCCCCTAAGTTCCTTCACACACCCCAGTTTCTGCGCCCGAAAATTGATTGTGCGTCCCCACAGTCAGTTGGGGTAGCTGGTCACCCTCATCATCATCCAAGCACACTAGATCCTTCAACAAGTCAAAATTAACGACTCGGCGGTTCGCATGGTTAAGCGTGATACCCTTAGCCTTCACGATATACTTCATATTATCCCCTACCCTCACCCGTACCCCATAGGTTTTTGGCCCTGTTGAGACAAAACAGTCGGCGTATGCGATGTCTCACTCATCCTTGATCTCATCAGGCAATTCAATTCACCAATAGGAGGCATGTATTCACCTTCCCTCGCTGTGAATATCACGCTATCTATGTCAGCGTACAACACCCTCCTCCAAGAGAGAGCAATAGGCCCCAAAGTTTGATGCGGGCGTAGGCCGTTGTGAAACTGGCTACAGGTATGTTTGTAACCCGTGAGGTATCTGTGGCCAATTCGGTATTGTTGTACTTTATTATGTAAGTATTACCTACATACACGATCTCCATAACCTCTTTATCGGGGGCGTTGGCATAATCCCAGACTTCACTATAACTTTGTGCCAAATGGACGTTCCCTTTGCCGGTATTCTGCGCAAACTTTCCCCAAATACTGATTAGACACAACTTTGCACTAAAGCGCTTGCCAGGATTCTTAACAGTTTGGGATCGGTCAAGCTGTATACCTTCATGGGCACGGTAACGCTGAATATAAGCCGTTTTTTCATCTGCTGTATCAACCCCTCGCGGATAACCTGACACCTCAATCATATCCTTCAAAAAAGCGTTTATATATGGTGTGAAAAGGTTGGGTAGCTTCTAAAACCTCTACACCTCATGTATCTTCATTATTCTATACCCATGGCGAACGGCTATGGCCAGCTCAGGGTTTGTATATACACCTCTGATCTTAAGCTGGTGGGTTGTATGGTCACAATCACCGTTCTTCTCTTCTGCGCACTTCAAGCACTGGGGAAACATGAGCTTGTGATCTATAACGACGGGTAAGATCGGCATCCATAAAACGCGAGGGGGGAGCACGTCTACGAAAGAGAGTCCAAAGCAGCGCTCATTCAAGTTAGCTGAAAACTCCTCGATGGTTGGTATGGTGGGGCCCACCATTTTTTCAGGTGCACCTACGGGGTACGGATTGTTCTTCATCACGTGAGGGTATAAAGAGCAGAAGTCGTAGTACTGGAGTTTCACGCCCTCCGTAGATGGAAAGTAAGGCTTGAAGCGATTTGTACGCCCTCCGAACAAGCTATCACCGCATTTGAGAGGATCCACCACCATTGGACGTTTGATCGTGTCTATTTCTTCACGGTATTGTCCATCTGTTTCCATCCGTGCATCATAATCTTGCTCCCAAAAGACTTTGTGAGTGAACTGGGAGCCTATAAGTTCATTGCGGGCGCGGGTCCACGCAAGACTGTAGGCAGGAGATCTAGCGTGGATACCTCCTACGATTCCACACTCAGGACGGGGGCATCCGTGCCACCAGCAACTGTTAAAGGAGTACACAGACTTCTCACCAGTTGCACAGTTTTCACTTAGACAATCAACCCAATAAACACGACCATTAACTTTAATGGGTACTTCACCCGTGTTGAGGCCATGCTTTATGTATACACCTGTCTGCTGCTGTAGGTGTATGAGCCAGTAAATAGCCTTGTGCCCAAAACTGCGGGGATTTTTTCTGTGGATAACGGCTAAGGTGTCTTTAGGCATGAAGTTATTCTTGAACACCGTAAAACATAATGAGGCGAGGGTGGTTGCGACTTGCAAAGGATCGCATTTGAAACGATCTATGTACATCCTTCTAAAGGCCTGCAAGCATACTCTAAGCACGCGCATATCATTCACGCAATAACGCTCACATTCTTCAGCTGTATTATAAGGACTACATTCATTAAAACTGTTGTAGTATTGGTCAAAATCTTCACGTTCATCTGTACTCATACATTCATAGTTAAAGTAATGTTTGGGTGGAGGTAGTCCTACGTAATTTAAAGTTTCGCTAGTGAGGAATGTGTAAGGGAAATATCCTTTTGAAACTTCAGCGGCTACGCCCATCACCTTGGGTAGCTTTGCTAATTTACAAGGTGTGAATAATAAAGTGTCTTTAAACTGTACATTACCTCTTATTTGCATCTGTATAAGTTTGTTGCCTCTTTTCAAGGAATCACCTGTAAATATCTGAGATGACTCGTGCTCAAGCAGCTCTTTATAAATGAACTGTGTGTCAAATTTTGCCCCGTTATGAGCAAGAATATACAGTCATTTTTTTTAACTTGTCCGCTAACTTGACAATATAGGATACAAAGAGTTTCACGGGACCGTCGTGTTCAATCGTTTTAAAAACGTTTCTCCGTTTACCACATTTGTGACATTCATCACACTCGACCTCCATGCACTCATCACAGAGAGTCTGGCTTAAAGTAGATGTGGAATGACCTCTTTCGCTTCAGCAACCGTATATGTTTCTATATCGTAGTACACAGTTATACATTGTCTATTTTTAGGTTTAGCGTCTTTCATATAAAATACATGCTTTACTCCAACTGCCTTATATTTCTCATGACATGTAGAACAGTGAATTTCATTACATTTATGCTTGAAATTCCCCCAATTATCCATCATGTGAAACATTCCACATTCACAGATTCTCATTTTCCTGCCCGTGACATTTGACTTATGGAGCTCAAAAGAGTTATTATTGAAAAATGTGCGTCTCCATACATCACAGTCCCTCTTCTCAGTTTCAACCACACGGCTTTCACATTTGGAGCTTTTACACTGCGCACATACCATGTGGCAATCCTTACAATGTTTCACTATATCTGCCGCAAACGCGAGACACCCATTACACAAATCATGATGCTTTCCATATTTTCAACTTTTATCATAACTCGCGCATAGGTCCCTTACATTGCGGATGGGAAGATACGTTGTTCCTGACAGCCCTAAAATAAGTAGGGGCCTTGTACGATCCCTCACACTGCTTTTAAAACATACACAGCCCTACGAAGTTCATCCATTCCAAATATAACTATATGAACATTCATTTCCTGCTCTACCTTTCTCGACTCTTCTGGACCCATATTACACTCAATCTCAAGTTTACAGTCTACACTAGTTTACGGGCACGCTGCACACACAACTGTAGGCAACCAAATGTTTTTGACCCGTGTATTTAGTACAGTAAACATACTGGCCAAGACTAGTGCTATAAAGCTGCAACCACGATCGGCGTTTATATGGCGTCTATAACTAGCCTGAGAATTGAAGTTAAGAGTATAAGGTGTGGCATTATGACCCGCAACACGGAATACACGGTCAATACCAACTGTGAAGTTGTCCATAGTGAAGGCTGTACCCGGAGGATGTACCCGGAATTAAAGAGGAATAAAGGGGTATATTTTTATTTGAGGAAGGTACTATTGTGGGAGTTGTGTCGTAAGACGTAGAGGGTTGGGGCTCTATTACTGGTGGTCTAACAACCCGAGCAATCATAGCACGCTTTATACCTGACGTGGAGGGATTCTTCATCATGCCTCCGCTTTGAATTGTCGCGTGCTACAGGTATCGCTGGTGTGGGCTCGTTAGCGGGGTTGGAGTCTGACAACAACTACACTGTCGTCGGGATCATCTGTAATATCAATGATCGGGGCATGATGTTGCAACTTATCGTCATTCACGTTCTGTGGAAGAAGAGGAAAAACAAGACTGTAGAATATAAGGAACACCACTAAAATTTTTATTATATTTGTAAATGACCCACTTCGGGGTGTGACGTGTTAGAGATGGATTCTGTAGAAGAATTCAGGTTCACGAGCCCATCCACATGTATTATATCTGGCCCTACAGGATGTGGTAAAACGGTGTTTATGCTTAAAATCATTAAAGAAAAGGGAGGGATGTTCTCAAAATTTGTGCATAAAGTTATATGGTGCTATTCGACGTATCAATCAGTGTTCTATGACTACCAAGATGATATTTTGTTCCACAAAGGTATATATGATGTTAATTTGTTAAAGGGAAATTAACATGCAGTCATTGTAATTGACGATCTCATGTTGGAGATGGATAAAACGTTTGCCGAGACAGTTACAGTGTTCTCCACCCATCTTAACAGAAGTGTGTTCTTCATCAATCAGAACCTTTTTCAAAAGTAGATACATGAGCGATGTGTCGTTAAATACACAATATCTAGTCTTATTCGCGCAACGAAGAGATGTATCACAAATTGGGGTATTAGCCAATCAAATGTTCCCGAATCAGTGTAAGGAGTTTTTGGAAATTTATAAAGAAGCTACAAGTCAGAGTTATGGATATTTGCTTTGTGACCTTCATCCGCGAAACACGTTTAGGGTGCTTCTAAGAACGAGTATATTTCCAAACGAGCCTGAAACGGTGTATATTCCAAAATGACAAAGAGGCCAAAGAAATACCATGAATTAATAAAAATCTATCATCGACTGCACTGGGCAATGCAACAGATGTTTGCTAAAAATATCGGCTCGGACTTTTTAAAATGCATCTGTGAAATCTGTCTTAACGTTATAAATTGCAATGTGTCAATGAAACCCCCTGAGAAGGCTCGCCTACACCGTTAAAAGTCAAACTGTGGGGAAGAAAAAAGAATTATTGTACAAAGAAGAGGTTCATTCCTCCCCATCTTATTTTCAGTTTTGGGTCCTATACTGACTATATAAATACAGGGTGTACATAAAGTCAGGATCTATTTTTGTGAAATAATTATTTTTTTCTATTTTTCTTTTCAGAAGCCCTTAGAATGAATACAGAAGAGCGTGTGGCAATAGTAATTTGGCGAATCGAGGGAAAGAAATGCAATGACATCAGAGAGAAGTTTAGAAGGAGATTTCATAAGCCGGGGCCAAAAGACAAGACAATACGAAAATTGGTGAACAAATTTAAACGAACGGGATCTGTAAATGATGAAGCAAGATCAGGACGACCGTGTATGTCAGAACTTACCGTGAATGCAGTACGCGGAATTATCACTGAGGAGCCACGTACGTCCGTTCGTGCTGCATCACACAGACTCGGCCTCCCGACGTCATCTGTGCACAAAATTCTGAAAGTTAATTTGCAGAAGAAAAGCTACCATTTGCAGGTTTTACATGATTTACATGAGGAAGATTTCCCTCGACGAAGTGCTGTGTGCTGATCTCGTAGAACAAATCTGGAGTGATAATTTAATGGACAACAATCTCGTTAGTGATGAAGCCACTTTCCATACGTGTGGAAAAGTAAATCGCCATAACTGTCGAATTTGGGCAGATGAAAGACCGAATGATTTCGTCCAAAATTGGGAAAGAGACTCACCTAAAGTTAATGTCTGGATGGTTTTAACAAAATCTAAGGTTTATGGTCCTTTTTTCTTTGCTGAAGCTACAGTTACGGGGCTTATTTATCTGGACATGTTGCAGCAATTCCTTGAACCTCAGCTGATTGGGGATAGGATTGTTATTACCGTCATCTATCAACATGATGGTGCTCCTTGTCACTATGCCAAAATTGTTCAGGATTATCTAAATGGACCTTTTCCAAATCGCTGGATCGGACGCGGAAGCAACAGACCTTGGCCAGCGAGATCACCAGATTTAACCCCTTTAGATTTCTTTGCATGGGGCTTTATCAAATCGCACGTCTATCAGACGAAGATTACGAGTCTTGAAAACTTACGTACACGTATACGAACTGCTGCAGATAACATAACCCCGCAAATGCTCCAGAATGTGTTTAGAAATGCTGCGGAACGATTTGAGCTGTGCAGGGATACTGATGGGCGTCACGTCGAATCCTACTCTTAATTATTTAATAAATGTTACCACTTTATCATTTTATGATTGAATTCCATATAATTTCCAAGTGCTTCACAAAAATAGATCCTGACTTTATGTACACCCTGTATAATGAAGAAATTGGAGTGATTCCACACGAGGTGTATGCTTCACTGCAAAGTTCAAAGAATCCAGACACGGTTGTAGAACCCCGTAAAAGCAGGCTTAAAAGAATGGAAAGCGAATTGTTATCCCTATTAAACAGTGAAAAAACACCTGATGAGAAAAGAAGCTTATACCAAGAAGCTCTGCAGAAATTTCTTCAAATGTACGAAATTTATAAGAATCCGTCGGAGATCCCCGTGGTTATTAGACACAGCATGGACAACGATGAGGATGGTGACATAGGACCTGTGTTCAACGATAGAGCTGACCAACCAAAGAATAACGCGTCGGCCCAACAGCATATCGAGCATGTATTAAAAAGCACCCTCCCACACACATTGAGGAATAAAGGGTTGTCTTTATAATCTATTGACTGAGGATCCCAACATACAGTGGACCGATACAGGTGAGATCAATGTGGAAGGATCAAAGGTACAGGGATCGAATATCGTAGACATTGTCCATGATCTGGTGAGAAAGTGGGATAGGCCATCACCATCAGGATGGAAGCATATTAAAGCAAGGCTACAACAAATAAATTTCCCCAAAACAATGATAGGAAATCTGAACAGGTTAAAAGACTTGGAACATGCATCGCAAGTGCCAAAATTGAGAACGCCATCACCCCCAGTGGTAGCACCTCTGAAGAGGAGAAAGAAGAGGCTAAACAACGGTCATCCCTACACGGCGCCTCTAAAATACGCAAATGGCTAACATATTAAGAAGACGTTATGATGACATTTTTAGCCCAGCCTCCTACGGAGACGTAGATAGACTGTACAGAAGTGTTTATAATGATGGAGTAGGGAAAAAAGATGTTGAGAGGTTTTTGCGGAAGCAGGATGTTTATACTCTTCATAAGCCGGTTAGAAGAAGGTTTAAAAAAGCCAAGACAACAGCTACATCGATTGACTCTATTTGGCAAGCAGATTTAACAGACACTCAAAGATATTCAGTGTATAACATGGTTACCGCTACATCCTATTCATAATAGATGTATTCTTTAGATATCTGTGGCGAATTCCTCTGAAAAATAAATCGCCTGAAACAGTTGCTAAAGCCATCAAAACGTTGATGGTGAAAGAAAACAGCGTTCCTGGCTATTTTTGTACGGATATGGAGAAAGAATTTATAGGCCGAGCTTTTCAGAACATGTTGATAGAGTTTAATATCAGCTACTACACTAGCAATTCTATACATAAGGCCTCTTTAACTGAAAGAGTTCAACGTACCATAAAGGAACGCATGCATCGCTATTTTACACATAAAAACACATACAGATATATAAACACTCTGGAATCATTGTCTCATCCAACAACCACTCACACCATCGCACGATTGGGACAACACCTAACGAGATTTTAGAAATAGGTACGCGCACAGAGCCTGATGTGAGAAGAGACGGAACACCACCACCACACTGCACGTTTCAAAATCAATGATGATGTGAGGCTGTCGCGTTCGGGGAATAAATTCGTGAAGGGACTTGAGCAAGGCTGGACACGTGAGATTTTTAAAGTTAGGGCTATGAGACCTAAAGGAGAGATAATGCTGTATTACGTTGAAGATTTGAATGGGGAAGAAATCGCAGCAGGCTTTTACCGTGAGGAGTTGCAGAAAGTGACATTTAAAATAGGAAAAAAGTGTTTAAAATTTTTAAAATTTTAGGAAGCAAAGGTTCAGGAAAGAGAAAATGTACCTGGTGAAATGGCTTGGGTACCCAGAAAGCTTCAACATATAAAAGCTGATGCAATAATGAAGCTTAAATAGTATGCAACATGGCGCCTAACCTTTTCTACGTCACACTACCGTCCTCCTTGTCCCTGTCTGTACATCCTAACAACACCGTGGCCAACTTTATAACAGAACCCCATGGACCCATTGAATTGGGTCGTGGTTCAGATGAGGTGGGGATATGAGAAATATTAATTATAAAGAACCCGTTTTTACGATTCATAGATACTGTAATGAATGTGAAAAAGCCGGGGTAACTCGGGATGAAACCATATGCATCGCCCAGATTGGGGATGCACGATATTACAGCACAGTAGTATCACTAGGTCCGGGCTGCTATGATGCGGCTAAGGATGTTTTGAGAGAATTAAACGCAAGTTTAAACAACTCAAATCTTACGGATGATTTAGTATACGAAATCTTAAACAAAGAAAACCCTGCACATAGTGTGACCCTAAAATCACAGGCTGACAGAAATATTAAAGACAAAGGACTGTTCAAAATTATAACCGAGGGGTGATATACACCCCCAGGCATGTGCTATATTTACAGTAATATAGCGGAGCACCAGTTTGTCGGGGATACCCAGGCACGCCTGCTGCACAAATCCCCAACCATAGAGGGAAGAGCATGAGTATTACATATGACAGGCTCCATTATGTGAATGTCGCGACTAATCTAATAACCAACATCTCAATATATATAAGAACAATTGAGGGAAAAATTTCCCATTCGGTGATGGGAGCTTAACAGTGATGGACAGTAATGGACAGAAAACCTTTCACAGTCTATCGAGGTTTGAGATACCAGCGTGGTAGTGGACTTGGATCCATTTTTTTCAACCATACTACGTACAGTTGTCCCCTTGCTGAAGAAGGGAGTCAGATAGCTCGGGAGGAAAGCTCTACAATCAGGACTTAACAAGGCAGAGGATATTTTGGCTGGGGCTAAACCTAAAAAGGTTCTAAGAAAAACACTTAAAACGTACACGAGACGAAATCGTCAAAGATATAAAGAGAAAAATGTGTGGTAGTGGGAAGAAGAAGAGGGCTGTCCAGATGAAGGGTTTATCAGCACGTGGCGTTAAAAGTAAAAGGATATCGAAGAAGTGTTGTTCTAAGCGAATGAAACCTAAGGTTCGCCATTTTTTTTACTGATACAAGCTAAGGACATTGATCTCATGAATCATAGACTGTTTACTACTTGTCGAGAGAGGTGGTATTATTTCTGACTCGTCATAACACGCTTCATCCATCCGTGTAGTTCACAATATTGTAAATCGGAGCTGTCCCTCTTTGATATGCTTCCAACTCAAGTTTCTATTGAGCACAGTGACTTTATTACGATTAACCCTTTCAACACAATTAGTTCCCCGAGTGCTCCAATAGAATTCGTGATACCCAGCTCAGGCCCTTACTTTTTTTACCCAAGCTCTGTGCACATGTACACTAAACTACGCATAGCCCATTCTGATGGAACGGACTGCGATGACAAATATGCTCTATACCCTGAAACAAATTTCTACACTCCATATTCAACCAGTGTGATGTATATTTAAATCAGGTCAACATATCGGCAGCAACGAGGTACTATCACCTATGAGCCTATCTGAAAAATGTGCAGAACTTTTCTAAAGAAGCGGCGAAGGATACCTTTTTAAGTGCCGAGGGCTATTATCAAGCTTAAGACGAAAGTAGTATAAAGGACAAATTTAAAAATTCTAAAACGAAGGTATATCAATGTTTTGGACGCTTGCATACAGATTTCACATTTCAGGAGAAGTTACTCGTGAATGGGGTTGATATGAAAATAAAGCTGGGAGCTGATGAAGAAGAGGGAGCAAAACCCGTTGTGATTCACATTATGGAGACATACCTACGCGTACGGCGAGTGAAATTAAGTTCGCCTAAACAAATAGAAATTGATAAAAACTTACTACATACCACAGTAAAATACCCAATTAATAGAGCACAGCTCAAACTATACACGGTGCCAGCAGGGTTGGCCTCGAATCAGATAGAAAACATCGCCCTGGGAGTTCTACCTAAAAGTATATTAATTGGAATGCAGGACCATGCTTCGGTGAATGGGAAATATAAAAAGAACGCCTTTAAATTCGAGAATTTCGGCCTTAAAAATATAACTCTATACGTCAATGGCGTTGCGTTGGGCGGGGCTATAGATATGGATTATTCATCAGACGCTGTGTTTCCGCTTTGCGCGAGGGCATATAGTAATCTGGCCCATATTGCAGGTACTTGTGATGAGCTCGAGTTTGGGGTAACGCAGAAAGGGATTCATCGATCAATTTAACCTTTATCCGTTTGATATCACACCTGACTTATCTGCTAGTGTAAATACACACTTAAGTCCACAACAGAGTGGAAACATCTCAGTCAGATTGGAATTCTCTAAGCCGATAGACGCGCCTATTAGTGCATTAGTATACCTCGAGTCACAAGCCCTGATAGAAGTTGACAGCTTTAGGAGCGTTGTCAGTGACTTTTAAAATGGATGCGAATACAATTCAGAGTAATGAATAGTGAACGAATCACACGTTCCAAATTTATCCGTGTGTTTGCGAAGAATGAAACATTGAAATTGCCAACTGCGAGAGATTTCGGTAGTCTTATTTTGAATACAGATGTTATTGGTAGTGAAGGGATTCAATGGTTTGCAGTCTATTTTAAAAATAGGAACCGTATGTGTTGTTTTGATTTACTCGGTACTCAACCCTGGAGTCACGCAGTTATTGTAAAATTTCTCGAGCAGTTGCATATCCCCGAAGTTGTATGGAATCCCTTCCGGCTAGAAGGACATTTTAGTAATACTTGCGTGATGTACTGCGTTTCATTTCTAATGCATATGTCACGTGGTAAGGAATTTATATATTTTTTTTAATTATTCGACCCGTGTCACACTCAACGAAACGAAGAAATGGTATGAAAACAGGTATAAAGCCGTTTTCCGATTATGCGCACTCGTTGTATAGTATGATGTTTTGTTCCTATATATATAAAATGAATAATTGCATCCAATAATATTAGGTTGTGTATTCTGTAGCTTATTTAATGGAAACTAATTCGTTATTGTACTGAAAACATGAATTTTTTTCATTTAATAAATTAACGAAAATACACTGCGTCTTCTTATCCGAAAAAAAACTTGAAATATAAGAAAAAGAAAAACTTACATTATTTCATTAATGATGTTGCAATCGTTGGGTTGACTGTGCAGTAAAACTTCTATCTACCTACCGTATTCAGGTCCACGACATGAGTGTCTTTCAAACGAAAAGACTATAACACGAATCAAATCCTCATCGGACCTTTAAAGGAGAAAGAATAATTAATTTGATTAGTTCATACTGAATCTTTTTTAATAAAACCCCAATTGTTTAAAACATATGCAGAGTATTACAATGTGAAGATATCTTCGAACCGCTCAGAGAAGTTCTTTTAAGAGAAAATGCCGAACATTTCATTTATTATGGAATTTAGAAAATTATTTAAAACTTGCAAAGGAATGTTATAAAAACAATTCAACGAATTTGATCCAAATAGGACTTTAGCATAATATTAATTGCATACTGATATATAATTGGGGATACCTACTATTTTAATGAAGCATTTTACAATAAAGCGTAATGAGTTGAATTACTACAACCCTCCATATATATAAATGATGAAATAATCGAAACACAGAATGGTGCTCGAGAGCTTTCTCATAATGACTGGAACACTAAAATAAATATCAAGTTCTCGAATAAATTGCTACAAAAAATAACATTACAGGCACATAATTAATTACGTTTTTACAGCAATCCCTTGCGTCGGATCGTAAGAAGCGTCATTGTAAATATCATCAACAGTTTGCGTTGTTCATAATCCGTCCCGATCGGTTGCGTTAAAAAGTTTAATTGTAAACAACGCGACAGTGTCTCCATCTTCATATAAATCCGATAAATTGTAAAGTTCTTGAGAATGACTCATGACGGAGGGAAGGTGTTTGTTTATTCACTGGTGAAAATAACTGCTGTGAGTTCCAGCTGAAAATACTCACTTTTATATGCATGATCCCCAAGCATTACCCCCAAAACTCTAATGAGCGGTTCGTAAGTTTGCTCGTCGGGGCTATGTTAAATTTGTGTACCAATCGTAACACCGATATAACGGGCCCACGCTTCTGACGTCCTGATTGGTCGCCTTCACGACTAATGGTGTCTTTGACTAATGGTTTCTTTATCGGTTCATTCTCTCTGCAGATTTAATTTCAATGTTCATATCTCAAGGTGAATGAGCTCACTTGCACGCTCTGTCACGAAAATATTTTGCATTACTATTTGCGCCCATACGCAAATTTCAGCTTTCCCATTTTGGAACCCACCCATTCATGCAATAGCCGCCTCCCACCTTTGCAACATCCCCCTTTGCAACCCCCCCCCCTTTGCACCAACCCTCTCTCCCCCTTTGCATATACAAAAGGAGTTCAACCTATGGTAGCTTCCGCCCGAATTATTCATTCTGACGAAGGTCAAGCTTTTCACCCCACCTTAGACCTACAGTTTAACGTGGAATCCGAACCACGCCCCACCAGCAGCCCAGCGTCTTAATCACTAGGCTACCCAGGATATCCATTTATCTACCAACCACTTTATTGTGTGGAAGGATGAACAGCTGGGTTTTGCTGCGCGCCAGCTGCCCTCACCGGGTCTCGAACCCGGGGCCAATGGATTTGTAGTCAGCGACACTAACCACTACACCACCTAGGCAAATTCATATTTATATTAATCTTAGAATGCATAACCCGGGCCTCTGCCTGGCTCATGCATTGATGTAAAATTAAAGGGGCATGCATTCTAAGGTTAAAGAAATTATAAATATTTTTGCTTTTCTTTTCTTTCCTTTTTTATATTTTTTTAAAATTATGCTGTGACTACGACCTTCATAAACCAACTCGGTAAATGAGTTCCAATATACTTATGAAAAATTGAAGCTATGAATATTATATCCATATAGAATAAACAAGGCTCTCTTTCTGTGTGTGTGTGTGTGTGTGTGTTCCGATTTACAACATTGTGAACTACACGGTTGGATGAAGCGTGTGTGTGGGGGGGGGGGGGGCTTATCGATGTTTATTTTAATTGAAAACATGAATTGTTAAGAAGTTATGTTTTTTAGAGTTTGAAGGCAGACGTTTATAGGATGATAATACGGTGGAAAAATATAAACGTTATTCTATGAGAATACTTATATTGTTTATTGTGATTTTTTGTATTTTCAAATCAAAGAATGACTGTAAGGAGAAGCAGAGCGAGAGATCGTGGGTGGTCCCCGCTGCTATATAGGTCAAGCGGTTTCCAATGTATCACTTTTAGTAACCTGCGGCAAAACACCTGTGAACCTTACGCGTACCTGCCTCCGATCCTTTTCGTCTCGACATAATGTGAAAATGAATGTTACTCTATGAGAATAATTATAATTGTTTATTACCAAATTTAATATACGGTTTAGTATATCTACTGCATATTATTAAACCTGTTTTCATATGGGAAATTTAATATACATGTGTATATATAGATTTCTCAAATCAAAAGAATGAATATTAAGATGGATGAAAAAACTGTACGAAAATGAGAACCGCATCTTATATAAATGATTGACAGAAGTAAATAGGCACTTTCGGTTTGGCTTTAGAGTAAATGAAAGCGATTCAGGTCTTTCGAATTATGGGTAAATTAAATATTACTCTTATAGAATATGTTATTGGAATAATGTACAATATAAAGAGTCCTGTGTATTTCTTTTATAATTAATATTGGTGTTTTATTTATTTCTCCTGCTAAGCCATGGATTAATATAAAGAATCAAGTGTATTTCTTTTATTGTTAATATTGGGGATCGTTTAAATGTGTTTTAATTAATTCTTTTGCTGGGAAAATTAAGTAGAACGTCTCCCTCTCTCTTGCCTTTAATAAATAATATAATTAAAATAAATAGCGCTCTCTGGCAACTCATCTATATATAAATAAATAAAAAGGTGGTATCTGGCAACTCTCCTTATATAAATAAATAAATAAGTGGTAACCCTTCCATATAATAAAAAGTGGTATCTGGCAACTCCTGACCCTGTATATAACAGCTGCGGATCCCCTGGAAGCTCATTAGGCGTCTGGCTGGTGCCAGGCGAACATCTCTATCCTTCTTAGGTTAAGGCTTAGGTTAGGGTTTCCTTTGGGGGTGAGGACATCCCACCTCCCCCAAAGACCCTCCTCCTCCTTTCTCTCTCTCTCTCTTAGGTTAAGGTTACCCCTTTGGGGGGAGGTCATCCTCCCTTCTCCCCCAAAGCTTCCCCCCTTCATTGCAACTTGGGGCAAGACCCCTCCCCCTTTTGCAACATTTATCACCATTTGCAATATTGTATTGCACTTCTCCATTTTGCGCTCATACTACTCCCACCGATTGGCCAGTCAGATCATCTGATTTAACCCCATGTGATTTCTGGCTTTAGGCTTATTTGCATGACAAACTCTACATTCCCTTGGCCACAAAAGAGATGAAGAATTGAAAAGGATCCCACTCGATTTATTCAGAAGAACAATGAAGAGTTTCAGAGAGAGAATCCACAAATGTATCATTGCGGATGGAGAACTCTTTAAAGATTAAATTACAATTTAACAAAATATTTGTAGAAATAAAATTCTCATCGACTTTTTGTTTGATTTGTTCCATTATTTGAACACTTATCTGTACAATGTGGTTAACTAAATAGTTGTATGTATAAAATCCTTAAAGACTTTTCTACGACCCTGTATATCAGATGTCACCTAAATATGTTTCTATTTCTAAATAAATAAATCTAGACACAAAGACAAACGCAGTAGGTACGTAAAACATAGGAGTTTATTAACCCTTTAACGCCGACCGTTGCCCTATGGCAACATGAGCGTGACAATCGATTTTGAGCAACACGATCTGAATTTTGAGCCTTATGATCTGAATATGAAAGGTTATTTTGGCTTGAACAGGGAAAACATTTAAAATAAGAATTTCTTACTTCAGGCATGAAAGGGTTAATTAAATAACATGTCCAGCGTAATCGTCATTTTGTTCTTACACACAATATTCAGTCTCACACAAATGTTTGACATAATTTTTGGAAATAGCTCAGCTAGGATGTTGTTGATTACCTCATAGATTTTGGTCTTTAGGTCTTCATGTGCCTTGTAACCCCAATGGAAAAGGTCACCGGGTGTGAGGTGAGGTGAGTATGGGTTCCATTCCGCTGCCTCATGAAGGGAGATTAGTCGCCCTGAAAAAAGCTTCCTCAAAAAGTTGCGAGTTTCACAGGAAGTGTGTGGAAGTGCTCCATTCTGCTGAAACCACCGTGAATCTGGGGCAATGCAGTTATTTATTTTGCGATAAAACTAATTAATTGTGTTGAGTAGAAATCTTGTAGCATCTGACCATATGGATTTTGTGTTACCGTTACTGCTTTTCCAGTTTCATTCTCAAAGAAGTTGGGACCTACTACAGCATACCACCCAACAGTAGGCCTGTTCAAAAATCAACTTTTTCTTATTTTCATAGGTTTCTGTACATTTTCCCATGCTTTTTGACCTGAAAAAGCCGAAAATCACAACTATTTTGACCTAGGATGTTGGGAAGCATTGCCGCATGGAGCTTTAAATTTTCTGCCTTGAAATCGGCCAAAGCGCCAATTCCGGGGTCCCTTGAATTATGTTTTGCACTTTAACTTTTGATCTAAACAAGATAGAGCAACAAATTAGGTATCAAATGAAAGAGCATAAAATTAATAAATAATAATAATAATAATAATAATAATAATAATAATAATAATAATAATAAATAAATAAATAATAATTAATAATAATAATAATAATAATAATAATTATCTATCATTTTTCAGGAAACAACAGAAACTCAATCAGAATCTAGAAAACCATTTACAAGTTACAACTTCACAATGGCATTAAGCAAGGAGCTGAGGGAGCTCCGTGGGCGCACAGTTGATATCTCAGAACCTCCACGTACTGTCCACAGGCAGGTGTCAACTGGGCCATCTACCAGATCTCTCACTGAAACTTTCCTGGTTGGATACCCTTCACCTTTTATCAGTGGTTCCCAGCTTCCCACCAACAGAAAGGCGTTCCAGTATTTCCTTAATCTTCAGAATTTACCGGAAAATGCAGGGAGGCCCATGGTTCAAGACCTTGCATATGAAACAGTTGAATCTATCATCCCATTCTGGCAGATGGCTAGGATCAAGACAATGACCAAGTACAACGCAATGAAGCTCTTCATGAAACTACATGAGAAACATCGTGCTCTGGTGAAAAGCAAAGGAAGAGCAAGTAACCCTGGAGGAAAAAGAGGAGCATTTGTGCTGGAATTAGACAGCCTGTTCGATATAGGAGCTCCAGATGCAATCCAGGAAATACAGAACAACAGACTGTTATCCAGAGAGAAGAAAGATGAGGATATCAGGTTCTACGAAGACCAAAAGACTGAGAGGAAAGGTCATATGTCTGGTCATGACAAGATTTTTGAGACAAGATCCCTGCAGCAAGCAGCGAGGAATGAAAGACTGCAGCATAGACAAGAACAAGGTAAAACTAATTACTTTGAACGTTACAAAAAGTTTTAAGTTTTACTCCATTGCGATATTTAGCATGTACTTAACAATTACTGTCTTAACATGTTGTACTATTTTACAGCTGCAGCAGAACAAGAGGCAGTTGTTCATGTGGATGACATTACCTGGGGTGACTCAACTGACAACGACGCTAACACAGAGGACATGGATTACCATCAGCCTCGTCCTGGATGTTCTCACCATCAAGACACTGTGACTAGTGTGACTTTGACGTTTCCAAGGAAGGTCATGGAATGTGATGTCATCTGCAATACAGCTGATCGTCTTGGTTTATCAGACAATCAAGTTACTGCCATGGTTTCTGCCACCTTGAAAGCTGGAGGGGCTGATCTGGATAACTTCGTCATCTCAACCTCAACAACACGTCGCAACAGAATGCTGTCCAGGTAAATATCAGCCAGAGTCACATGTCCAAGTTTTGTGAAAACCCCCCACAGTACGCTGCCTTACACTGGGATGGAAAGTTGCTCAAAGATGTCTTGGGCAGTGAACCTGGAAGTACCTCAGAGACTTTAGCTGTGCTAGTGTCTGGTCCACCTTCATACACTGAAGGAAAGTTATTGGGAGTACCTGTCATCGACAATTCTTCTGGCACAGCTCAGGCTGAGGCTTCAATGGATTTACTGGAGACATGGGAACTTACTGATAATGTTACTGCCCTTGTTTTTGACACTACATCCAGTAACAGTGGAGTTCACAGAGGAGCTGCCAAACTGCTAGAGAAAATGCTGAACAAAAAGGTGTTTTATCTGGCCTGTCGACATCACATCCTGGAAATCCTAGTAGGAGCAGTTTGGGAGAAGCTGTTTGGGAAGGTGAAGGGGCCAGATAATCCCTGGTTTGAGCATCTGAAGGATGTTTGGACGGACTTGTCCAAGGAAAACCCAAAGATGCTGGCTATCAACAGCAAATGGATGAAGGAAAAGAAGAAGAACAGTGAAGAAATACTCCAAGACATTCTAACAGCAGAAAGGCTTCCAAGAGCCGACTACAGGGAAATGGCTGAACTGACAGTCATTGTTCTTGGAGGAACGCCTCCTCGAGGTATTCACTGGAGTCGACCAGGCGCCATTCATCAGGCCAGATGGATGGCCAGAAACCTGTACTCCATGAAAATGCTGATGTTTGCAGATCAACTTGAGTACGACGAAGACACTGTATCAAAGCTGGAAAGACTCAACACCTTCCTTGCGCTGTTCTACACTCCTGTATGGATGATGTCAATGTCTGCTGCAGATGCTCCCGTGAATGATCTAAGTCTAATCCAGGACATATTGAAGTACAAGAAAACTGACCCAGAGCTTGCTGATGCAGTACTTAATAAGATGGAAAACCACAAATGGTACCTGACGCAGGAAGTCGTGCCATTTGCCCTGTTCAGCAGTAGATTGAGTGACACATTGAAGCACGACATTGCTGCCCAGTTACATGCCACTGAGAAGCCAGACAGCTTCAGAACAGGAAAGCCTCTATTCCAGAGAGTCACAGCTAAGACCACCCTGGTTGATCTCATTGGCCCAGAATCACATTTCCTGCTGGACACACTGAACATTGGATCCGAGTGGCTTCTGGAACCTGTCACGTCTTGGCCACAGAATGAGGACTACAGAAAAGCGTTGGACTATGTTAAGAATCTGAAAGCGGTGAATGACATTGCTGAACGTGGTGTCAAGATGATGAGCGACTTTGCAAATGTCATAACAACAGATGCCAAGCAAAGGGACTATCTCCTTCAAGCTGTGGAGTTCAACAGACGCCGCTTTGACAGCTTCAAGAAACAAACTCTCAACAACTGACTGTGTAAATGTCATTATGAATTAATCATCATGTAATGCTTTCACTTCTTGATCGATTAGACTTGTGACAAAATGTTAATCTCAAATTTGTGTCATGAATAAGGCGCCTTGTCTGCCTTGAGTGTGAGAAAACGAATTTTGTGATATTTCTGAAATCTTTGTATGTACCAATGTGCCATTTCTTGTTCCAAGACTATCATAATTGTATAAGTTAGAAAGAGGATTAAAAACACTTTAATTTGGTGCCTATTTTGTTGCTCTATCTTGTTTAGATAAAAAGTTATAGTGCAAAACATGATTCAAGGGACCCCGGAACTGGTGCTTTTGGCCGATTTCAAGGCAGAAAACTTAAAGCTCCATGCGGCAATGCTTCCCCACAACCTAGGTCAAAATGGTTGTGATTTTCGGCCTTTTCAGGTCAAAAAGCATGGGAAAAAGTACAGAAACCTATGAAAATAAGAAAAAGTTGATTTTTGAACAGGGCTAACCCAACAGTGACCCAAATGTTGAGTTACCAACACTACGGGGTCGCTTTATTGGAGGCCAGCATGACTTTCCCATGTAATGAAAGTTTTGCTTATACCCTAGACCGATGTGCATAACACTCTTCAGTGAAGTAGATGCGTTTCAAAAACACTGGATCTTCTTCTAGCTTTGCTAACATTCATGTTGCGAATTCCATTCATTTTTGCTTTTGAATATTATCCAGTGAAGCTTATGAATGAATTTTATAGGAGAAAAGGTTTAATTCGGTACTAAGTATACGATGCACAGATGTTCGTGAAATATCTATTTCTGCTGACAAATGTCGAACTGACTTCTGCGGACTGCGCGCAATAATTTCATGAACCATATTTACGTGTTGCATATTTCTTATCGATAGTCGCCTACCATTATTACCCTAGGTTGATTGCTTACATCTTATTTTGCTTGAAATTTTCTAACAATTCGCGAAGTTTTATTTCTATCGGGTGGATCTCTGTAGCCATATTCTTTGCAAAAGTTCATCTGCACCTGCGTCACAGATCTTGATTTTCTGTTGCAGCTATTTGAGGGTTTGAGGGTTCAAACATTGGAAGTGTATATATATATATTATTTATATATATATATATATATATGAAGAGGAGGTTGTAGACACCAATCGATAAAGGAAGTACAGTACTCCGGGGGTGAGGGCGTTAACAGAAGATAGGGAGTATTGGAACTCCCGTTTCTCCTGTCACTGTCCTCCTTAGCTGATCTTTTTCCGTGTCTCATCTACCCTGTGAGCAGTCCAACATGCTCTCAAACACACACTTCTCTCCCTATTCCTCACTACATACACATGCATCTTACACACTACATAATATGGTTTCTTTCCCGGGATCCCGGGATCCCGGCTGTTTTTATTGGATTTGAAAATCCCGGGAATTGGACAAATATCTCGGGAAATCCCGGAAATTTAAAATGACTTAATTTATTTTTTATTGATCTATTTACCACATTTTATTCTACTTTTCTGCTTTCTTAAATGAACACCTACTAGCATTAGCAACTTAGAGCAATCTAAATGTGGGCCCGTATGCCAAAAACTGGCCGAGGGAATGTCGCTAGCGCTGCGTATAATACAAGGAACCGAGTCTCAATATATTATCTAGCGATCGCAGGCAACTCATCTTGCTCAGAGTTTAAGCAAGCATTTGAAGCAAGAATTGCAGTTATTCCAGACAATAGGGAACAGAACTTCAAACATCATGAATTTATATGATGCACTGAAAACCATTCTGCCAACCTCTGTTGAATCAGAAAGAGCCTTTTCTGCAGCAGGTTTATTTATCACCAAGTTGAGAACTCGTCTTAGTGATAGAAATATCGATTGTTTATGTTTTTTAAGAAGCTATTTTAAGATAAAAGGATGAAATTATTTTTTCTAATGAAGTTTATTTTATTTTTATTTTTTTTGTATTGGCTAAATATTTTAAGATAAAATATGTTGAGATAACAGGTATAATTTTTTTTTTTGAATGAAGTTTCTTTTTCTTTTTATTTTTTTATTTGCAAATGCACTTAATTATAATTAAAGGACTATAATATTTTAGCCTTTTATTTGTCTCCTGCAGATGAATAGCATGATAAATATTATGTTTAATAAATAATAAATAGCTACCACTGATTGCTAAACTCAATTCAAGCATTACAATGCAAAAGTGGTCATCTAGGCATAAGTAATTGGTTATCCCAATTCTAAAAGGGTATTTTATCACTGAACAATAAAAAAAATTACTGTTCTCTTAAATATACAACCATTTCCTGGATTTCCCGGGATCCCAGGAATTGGCTTAATTTTTCCGGGAATTCCCGGGATTTCCCGGGATGAAGAAAGCTGCATATAAGGAGAAACCCTACTATATAATCTTTTCAAAATTAAAAAAATATGATTTTGGCTCTCCTTTTTCTATGGGAGGGGCGCTTTTGCGGGCATTTGTACTTGGCCCCTCCTTCCTGCATAAATATATATATATATATATATATAATGTAAAGAACGACGCTTGTGTAGAAGAGCGTTCCGCACAAGATGAGGAGGGAGAACCAACAAATGAAAAATGAGGTACCTCCCAGGAATCGAACCCGGGATCATCCGATTGCCGGTCGGATATACTATCCACTACGCCAAGGACCTCGATCAATCAGAAGTCGTATTTCTCCTACATACGAGCGGAATCAAATGCCCTGAGGGGGCACCTTCGCATGCTGTAGCATTAGCAACTTAGAGCAATCTAAATGTGGGCCCGTATGCCAAAAACTGGCCGAGGGAATGTCGCTAGCGCTGCGTATAATACAAGGAACCGAGTCTCAATATATTATCTAGCGATCGCAGGCAACTCATCTTGCTCAGAGTTTAAGCAAGCATTTGAAGCAAGAATTGCAGTTATTCCAGACAATAGGGAACAGAACTTCAAACATCATGAATTTATTTGATGCACTGAAAACCATTCTGCCAACCTCTGTTGAATCAGAAAGAGCCTTTAACTGCAAACAACACAAAGTATAATTAATGTAAAGAACGACGCTTGTGTAGAAGAGCGCTCCGCACAAGATGAGGAGGGAGAACGAACAAATGAAAAATGAGGTACCTCCCATTTTTCATTTGTTCGTTCTCCCTCCTCATCTTGTGCAGAACGCTCTTCTACACAAGCGTCGTTCTTTACATTAATTATATTGTGTTTTGTTTGCAGTTAAAAAAAAAAAAATATATATATATATATATATATATATATATATATATATTATATATATATATATATATATATATACATATATATGCGGACTGAAAACCCCAATAATAAATTACACTGGGCAACACGTATTTTATTGAATGATATCTGACACTTGATTTTAGGTAATTTGGGTGCGCTGAATACGAATTTCAACTCGGTTTGGCTCTATCAGGTCCTGATTCTTGTCGACAGCCTATGTGCCATTTTCCAGATTTTTCAAATTAGGACTAAAAAATTAAGTCATGTGTTAAATTTTTTTTTCAAGTTTCATGAATACAAGCAGTTCAAACTACAGTAAAATTACATTATAACGATAGAAATGACTTAAAAAAAAAAACAAACAGATATGAAGCTTTCACTGTGGCAAAAATTTTCTTTTGTAAGACTTTCTAGCGTATTTGCTTGTTGATGGCAGGTCTCTTTTCAAGCACCAGCAGTAATCAGCCATCATGTGGGAATCCCAGCGGCCTTGGTACCGTTCCTCCATAATTTTTATATCTTGGTGGAATCTCTCCCCTTGTTCGTCACTTACATCACCTAAATTACTTGGAAATTGGTCAAGATGGCTATTCAAAAAATGCATTTTTATGCTCATATTGCAACCTAACTCTTTGTAGTCCCTTAAAAGTTTTTTTACGATTTCTTCGTAGTTATCTGCCCTATAATTGCCAAAAAAGTTTTCTATCAAGTCCACGAATGAGAACCAGCCATTTTTTTCGCGTTCATTCATGACATTAGGAAAATTGCTGTCTTTAATCATTGTTCTTATTTGTGGACCGTCGAAAATTCCCGCCTTGATTTTTTCATAACTTAAACTTGGAAATTTGAAGTTATGTATTTGAAACACTCGCCGTTCGTATCTAAAGCTTTTACATATTGTTTAATGAGGCCTAGTTTTATATGCAGAGGAGGAAATATGATTTTATCTCTGCTCACTAAAGGTGGATTAATTACGTTTTTTCTCCGACAGTAAGTGATGTTCGTGCTGGCCAGATTTGTTTGAAATAATGTTCTTCCTTGGCTCTGCTGTCCCATAAGCAAAGGAAGCAGGGATATTTAGTATACCCTCCTTGTTGTCCTAGCAGAAAATTAACCATTTTTAAGTCAACACATATGATCCACTCGTGCTCCCTATATTTGATAAGATTTAAAACCTTTTCTATATGTTCATACTTTTCTTTTAATTTTGTTGAGTGCCCAATCGGTATCGAGCCGTATAGATTGCCATTATGCAACAACACACACTTAAGACTTCTTTTCGAACTGTCTAAAAACAAGCGCCAATCATTTGCATCGTAAGACTCAACCCCCATCTTCTTTAACAAACCAACTATGTCGCAGCAATATACTAAACTATCCTCTGTTCTAAAATATTTAACAAGTTCTTCTCTCTTTTTCTGTAAAATGAAATGTATGTGTTTGAAGTAAGCAAGTTTTTCTCTTTAAGTCTTGAAGCTAAAATTTCCGCAGTCTTTTTTGGCAAATTTAGATCCCTTACAAGATCATTCAACTCGGCCTGGTTAAACTTTTGCGGATCGTTTTGACTTTCAAATACGCTTGGGTCAAAATCGGTGTCTGACTCCTCAAAGTGCATAACAATATTTTCAGGAACATCTTCAACTAATTCTTGAGTTGGCAGACCCTTAAATTTTGGAATGGGGATCTCATTTGAATGTAGCACAGGTCGTATCGCGGTGTCGAAATTTGGGTACTCGATACAATGTTTATTTTTCTTAGTGAAGCCCGAAGTCTTGACAAAGCAAAGGTAGCAATCGGTTTCGTGGTTAGTAGGCTCTCGCCACACCTGATATGGAAAAAAAATTGTAAAGCGTTAACAAAAGCGACGAGAGACTTGTTTTTATGAATTTTATCAAAAGTTATCACCCAAACATTTAACATTTCTATGTGTTTCAACCTTATGCAATATTTGAGATTCTTATAAACATTTTCTGTAAATTTTTGTTTATGTACCTAAGTTACAATTACATTTAGCTAAGTTACAGTATACTAGTGATTAAATTACGTAGTTTTATGAAATCATAAACTTACCATCGGAACTCCAAAAGGTATTTTTGAATCCGAACCCTTCGTCCAATGTCGCAGTCTTTCAATGCATATAGTGCAGGCTTTATGTGGAGCCCACGATTTATCTTGGTCCCCCAGTTTTATGCCAAAATAAGCTAAGTAAGCTCTTTTTACGAAGTCAGTTATATTTGCTCGTTGATGTGGAAGTGTAAAATTTCTACATATATAACAGAAGGAATCAGGGTTGTTTTTGCATTTGAACTTTCTAGTGCTTGATGACATATTGCTTGATTGTTCTGCCAATTTGTAAAGGTATTTAAAGCCCTTAATTCATATAAATTTAAGAAAATCTGAAATATAAACACAAAAATTAGTTTAAATAGGTACTTATTATGAAATAGGTACTTACAATCTATGAAATTAAACTAGAAACACGGATGAGTAGGTACAATATAAATTACGTCTAATTAAATCAACTATATTAAATCACGATGACAAAATTACTCACTAAATCATATGCCAATTCAAAATTATGTTAATGCCCAAACTTAATTAACTAACTCAACTGACTGACTGACTGACTGACTGATTGAATTGACTGATTAACTCTGGAAACGAGTCGCTTTTATATATTTTAGTTGTCCCTCTAGAATACTCTACAGAGAACAGGAACGCTCGAGAAAATTTTAGAATTCTATGATATTTTTAGCTTAATTTACTAATATTAAATGGGTTAAAAATGACAAAATTAAAAATATTTTTAGGGTGTTACATATAAAAATATACATAATACAACAATACCATAACAATAGGTACAAATACCTAGATAAAAACCTAGTTGCATAATGTGTAACTGCAAAAAGACTTAGCGAGTATTGAGAAAAAAACCTTTTTATGAATACGACGAAAGAGGAGGGGTGTTGAGCAAAATCAGGACCTGATAGAGCAAAACCGAGTAAACATTCGTGCTCAGCGCACCCAAATTACCTAGAACTAACTGTCAAATCTAATTCAATAGACAAAAAGTTGAAATTTGTTCCCCAGTGTTATACATCCAGTGTAAATTAGCAGACAAATAAAAATAGGGTAATTTTTTGGACACCCTATAAAAATTACTTTCATATACAGTAGTGACTCTATATAAAAGGATTTCATATAGAGCATTTCAAAGCATTCGTTACTCTCATTATCACTATTCATCGTGTGTAAAACCCAGTTATAAATATAATAATAATAATAACGAATGATTCCTTATATCATTTAACGACTAAAATAAGAGTATGAACAAAAGATTTTTGATTTACGATCAGTAAACTGCGTGACCTGCCCTACCTCCGTCGGGTATACGTCGGAACCATGTCGCAACACCGCTTCCCGTAGATCAGCAAACTTAAGCGATATTGAGTTTGAGTAGTAGTTAGATGGGTGACCGTCCTCTCCGTCCAGATGATATAGCGACTCGTTGTTCAGATTTCACTGAAAGCTTTAGGCCCTCTCCTTCGCATAATCTTTGCTTTTATATAGGAGGTTAAACAACCCCCAAAACACACACACACACATACAAACATACACATTTCTCCGCCAAATTCCGCTTTAGTTATATCATAAAGAATAACGAAAGACAATAAATAACAGATAAAATGCCTAATTGCAAATAGATGAAGATAACTTTGGTGTGTTTTAATTATCTGCTATACTTTATCAAGTCACTTTGAATGGGTTCATATTAATAACACAGCATAACAAGAGGTGGGAACCAGATATCGCTAAAACTTAAAATAATTTCAAATGACGCACGGGAAACTAAATCTCGTGGATAATTAATCATCTTTAACACCATTTTTAACCGGGGTTCAGCATTTTTCCAACATTAACTTATACTACTATTGTCTGAATCGTACTTTTTATAAAGCATTTAAGGATTATTAATGAAAGATAACGCGATCTTAAAGGTTATGAAGACATTATATTTTAGGAATATTTTATGTATTATTTTATCGTTATATATTTTAACACATCTCAGCCCATCTTGCAAGTGGATATTAGTCACTTTTCTCACTCTTTACTCGTAAACTAAAGCAATAAAACTATTTTTTTCTTTCATTTATCAGGAGTTATATTATATACTGTTCATAATATAAAAAGGCTTTATTCATATTCTCTACATACCAAATGTAGCTAAATAGGCGGAGCTATGTTTAATCGAGGGCGAAGAATAATGTTTACAGTTTTAAATTTATGAACGTAGAGTGCAACGTCTCCCTAATAGTTAATAGAGAGTCCTGTAGACAAGCTATACAACAAGCATAAAACATGAGGCAACACTATGCGAAAGTCTCTCATGGACTTCCGTTGCTTTATTTCCTGTCCAAAAGAGAAAACTTTGTGTGTATATATATATATATATATATATATAGGTGCTCTTCCAATATGTGCTCTACCGCGAAATTTACATTCCAATACGTGATCTACCTTAGATTATTCGGATTAGCAGCAGGTACGTTAGTTAGCCTTATAAGGCTAACTAAAGAAAATATCACGACTTAACCTAACCAATCGTCAAGGGCGTATAGTTGACCTAACGATTGGTTAGGTTAAGTCATGATATTTTCGTTAGTTAGCCTTATAAGGCTAGTTTCACGGTAGAGCACGTATTGTAATATGGTAGATCACAGTTTCGCGGTAGAGCACATATTGGAAAAGCACCATATGTATATGTATATATATATATTTATATGAAATAAAACCACGAAGGAAAGGAAACACAAAATGGTGCTCAAGCGCTTTCGTCTAATGACATCCTGAGGATGTCATTAGACCAAAGCGCTTGAGCACCATTTTGTGTTTCCTTTCCTTCGTGGTTTTATTCATCATAAATATTTTTCACGTGTTACTTTCGTGAAATAATTTTCATATATATATATATATATATATATATATATATGTGTGTGTGTGTGTGTGTGTGTGTGTGTGTGGTATATATATATATATATATATATATATTTTTATATATATATAATTTAGGGTGTCTCTTATTGGGTAGTCAAAAATTGAAATGTTGAATTATTTTATCTGCGCCCCCTAAAATAGTTCCATTTAGCATCAACACTAAAACTTGAAAGTTTGACACAAATTGGCTCATATTTAGGGGTCGCCCCCGGCTAATAAAAATGGTGACCATGGCATAATAGCTCCTGACATATGATTATGCTCATTATACACATAATTCCTTCCTTCCTTCCTTTTTTTAGTTTGATTCGTTTTTATAAGTATAGGCCTTCTTATTTATCATTGATCCTTTTCTAACCTATCCTTGATGTTGTTATAATCCATCCTTTGGTCCTCAATCCTTCTTTATCCCAATCCTTTTCTCCTATCCAAAATCCTTCCTGGCTCTTTTTTTATATACAATCAGCAATGAAGCATTGCTACAAAAAAAAACCATTAGTTTATTATATAGAGATAAATTCAAAATGCCAGTGCTATTTACATACTTTAATTACTTTAATTAGCATTATTTCCTTATACAACATTTATTTAATATACAATGATTATACAATATGGTGTATTTTAAGGTGCGACCTCATTGATGGTTATTTTTTGAGAAGAACAGTTTTGATGGAACTGGGTGACTCTGGCGGTGTTTTGCAACAATTTGGAGCAGGAACTGGAGCTGCTCTTCCCCCACTGTCAATTTCTTATTCAGCTCTTGAACTAAAGCTACTGCACGTTCTGCCGGTCATTTACAACAGATAGAGCTGCAACAATAGCTCTGGCCCTTAAATATTCACAGTTGGATGTCCAAGTGCTGGCTGCCTTGTTCAGAAATCCTTCTGGCAAATTCAGCTTAGTAAAGAATTCTCTAGTATTTCTTGTAACAAGTTGGTGTAGTCCTTCACCAGAGCAGAAGGTCGATTCAGGAATCCGAGGACGCTTGGGTGGTCTATCAGTGGACTCATCTTCTAATGCCTTTACCATGCGTTTCTTTACATCTGTAGTAATTCGCTCATCAAAGAAAGCAAGTCCAACTGCTTCTTCAGACAGGTACCATAAGTGGTTAGAGAGCTTTTTTTAGTTGCATCAGAAATCTTTTTGTTAGGATAATTAATCAATGACCTCATAAGGAGCCAGTCATTAAATGGGGTTTCAATAGGGAGTGAGGATGTTGTCCAAGCCTTCATATAGATGAGAACAGAAAAAAGGGAAAGATCTCGAATTCCTCGTTCTTCAGTCTTAGTCATCTTGAACTGGTTTCGAAAAAGCCACATCTTGATAGAATAGAGCGCTTTGGACATCCAGCGAGCTCGATGCATGGCACCTGGTGCACGAAACTTGATGCCTTTATTGGGGACACCTCCAAGAAAGATGATGGACAGATCCAAAAGTTCTTGATAGTCATCCCGTAGCATAGGTGCCTGGGATCTAGCAAACTGAATTAGTTCAGTTTTAGACTGGATAATTGCTTCTTTAGTAATCGTGTCTGTCTCACCTGTTTGGAACTGGCTTTGATCAACAGAAGTCCAATTGTCACGAAAACGCTTAAAGATCAATATCTCTGGACCAGTTGATGTAGATCCCAATGTTGCTTCAAATGCAGCTCCCAACAATAAATCTAAAACATGGTGTCTACAAGGCAAGTACAAAACATCATGTCCCAATTTTGCTTCGATGAGAGCACAGGCTCCACTATATTGACCCGTGTTTGAAGCTGTTGTATCGAAACAAATTGCTTTTACTCTCTCTGTAATTCCCCATTCATTCAGGCAGTTAAAGACGGCTTCAGCTTGTGCTTCTCCAGTTGAGTTTGGGATTTTGGGGACACCAAGCAGCTGTTCAACACCAGGTCCTGACACAAGTACTGGGAGACGATCAATGTGCTTGTGCGAGGTGAGGTCCTCCATCATCTTGCCATCCCAGTGGACTGTCATAGAACATTCTCCATGGAAATGCTCCTTAAGTTCTTTAGCATGACGAGCTCGGTTCTGATTTCGAAGGCGATGGATAGAATGTTGGTTTATGTTGTAATCTGAAGCGTCCAAACCAAAGCTTTTAGCTGCCTCTGTGAGGATAAATGTTGCCTTTCTAGAGGAAATTTGTTTACGATCCAGGGCAGCAGACATCTGAATAGTCATGATGTTTTTCATGCCTCGTTTTTTCTTAGATTTTGGTAAAGCACAATCAGTATAAATAATTGTGAAAAATATAAATAACATAGTTTATTATCTGATAATAGCAAAAAAGAAGTATAGTGATACACAGTTACACAGCTTTTACTTATGACAGCGGAACACTGAATGATGACAAATAAACAATTGCAACATAATCTGGAGCATTCTTGATGAAACATGTTTAAACAGGTTGATCTTGTCTTATCAAGCAATATTTTCAGCTACAAACTTGACAATTATCTCTAATATATTCATTTAATTGAATTCATCATAAATATGATGATTAATTAATTAAAAACATATGTTTAGTATACTTGACAACTGCTAGTAATTTCAAATATTAATTGCATAAATAATAACTATATTTTATGAACTTTAATAAGCGGGGGCGACCTCTAAAAATTGTTCAATCCCAAAACAATTTTATATGTGATGTTTATTCAACCAATGGAACTGGTTGAGGGGGCGCAACCTAAAACAATCAACACTTCGAAAATAAGAGACACCCTATATATATATATACACACACATATATATGTCAGAACTCTATTTAGATAAGTTTTGCATTATATTATGGATGTAGCTGACTTTTGCTATAAAAAATAGTTCATATTGATTCAAATCTGTCCCCACTTTAAAGTATTAAAAAATCGTATTTCCATATTGCACTAATTGTATACTGTACAGTATGTCTCTCTCTTTCATAACAATAAAAATTTTAAATTTGAATGTGAATCTTTCGCTTAAATCTCAGCTGAAAACCCCCAAATATAAGTATTTAATTTTAATTTGTAGTTCTATCAAACATATTGAAATGTATTTAAATAAAACGAATTAAACTTAAAAATAAACAGTCAGGAGGATCAGAAACTGGTACAGTGCTCAGGCCTACTACTGCGACCCATAATTCCTCGATTATTACTATCAGCACCATCGGTCAGTGTCTTCGCTTCGCTTGTTTATTAACGAAGGAAATATTCAGTATGAGACGTACTCTTCGGTCACAAAAGTAAGAAACGTTTTCATATGAAACTTACTTTTTAAAGCCTTCCTAAACTTATTGGTTCACAATAAAGTTTTAGAAGGCGATAAAATTATAGAACCAGTTTATGGTCACACCGTAAGAAATTGCGAAGAGATTTTGAATGCAGTACGAAAATCATAACCTCTCCCCCGAGAAATATTACGAAGAATGACTGCAAGAAATGAATCGAAGAAGGAACAACAGAAAGAGGGATAAATATAGAGGGTGTTTCATAACATGTGGGACGCACTTTCAGGAAAACAATGAAAAAAGTCTATATAAACATATGCTCGAAATCGCTTTGTTTCCTAGTTACAGCCCATTATGTGTTCCAGCAAGTATCCTCCTTACCTTTAAAGGAAAGGAAGTGCTCAAAATGACCGCCTTGCGCTTGAATACAGCCGTCATGCATAAACGACATACGACGTCGGACACCAAGAGGAACTTCATCTAGAAAATCGCTTAAATCATTCCTTAAAAAATTGGAATAGGATTCCCCTGTTAATCTTCCAGGCAAAACAAAAGGACCGATTAAGTTGTCGGCAATAAGTCTTGCCCATACATTGATACTAAATTGTTGTTGGTGCCTTGACTGGATGATGGCATGCGAATTCTCTTCGGCCACGTCATTTCTTGTGAAGGCAGCCTCATCAATAAACAACATGGAGGATAGAAAAAGAGGATCGCGAGCACAGTGTTGAAGGAACCAAGTACAAAAAGCCTCTCGTGGTGGGAAATCAGCTTCAGTAAGGCGTTTTACTCTTTGAATGTGATATGGATAAAGCTGTTGTTCCCGTAAAATTCTCCACACAATTGTGAATCTTACACCCTCTGATGCTGGTATCCTTCGGGTGCTGACACCATGATGTTCCTCCACGCGATTCAGGACCCACTCCTCCAACTCAACAGTTCTGGCACTGATTGGTCTACCACCATCTGAAACTCGCTTGTTGATTGATCCTGTATCACCAAAACACTCGTCTGTTCTCTGAAAGATCTTATCTGGCAGACGGCGATTCGAAAACCTTTCCGCATACAGACGTGTTGCTGCGGCCGCATTACACTCGGCAAGTCCATACATGAGATGCTTGTCTGCAATTTTTCTGTTTGAATAAGCCTCCATTCTCACATCAAATGCACACTTTCACTGTATAACACAAAAACGTTTAAGGTTTTTTTTCGCTGGACTGCACTTATTCACGGTAAGAAGTTACGAATACGAACAGTGAAACACCGCGATGCACCTCTGACTGACTGATGGCTCTACACTCAACGATATGCAAACATGTCATAGAGTGTACGAAACATTACAATCGGCAAGGCCATACATGAAATAAGTCTCGTACACACTCACAAACATTGTCGGCAAACAGTGTTTGTAAACAGTTTGCGGAAAGAATTGCTGGAACACAAAACGGGCTGTAACTCGGAAACAAAGCGATTTCGGGCATTGTTTATATAAACTTTTTTCATTGTTTTCAGGTCCTGAATCCATCTTGAAAGTGCGTCCCACTTGTTATGAAACTCCCTGTATATGACACCATTCAGCTACTGTTACACAAAATTATTCTCGACATGGAAACAGTTCGCCGAACATTTAATATTTTGCATATTTACTAAGAATATAATAAAAAAACCATAAATTATTCTTTACAAAATAATGCTACTTTATCATTTAGTAAATAATTATTTTAGTTGACCTTTATTTGGTAGAATAAATTTAATTTTATTTATGATTGATCCCCAAGTGTCTTTGGGAAGATAAATCACGCGTATAAAGACAGTCATTTGTTCGAGGAACTTCAATTTAAAATTTTTAATTAAGAGTTTTGACAGTATCATTTACTTCTAAATCACGAAAACGTCCTAATTGGCAATTTTGGGCATTTTATGGTTCCGAAGTTTTTCCATCATATTTATTTTAAGATTTGTTTTCTTTCGTTAAGAAGAAATCTTTGTGAGGCGGCATATCTTTGTTGAAGAGGACACAATCGGATTTACTGACGTCATCATCACGATAGCTCGTGATTGGACAATTGTTCAGAAGCTTTGTAACCTGAATTCCAACTGGTTCATAATCTGAGTTTGGGACTACTTAGAGATTAACAGTTCGTATCACTTTCATGCAGCCACACTTCTTTCCATAGTTTTTTCCTTCTGAAACAACAGAATGGTGGAATACAACATAAACATTGAACGTAACTATGTTAAAAAAATTGACAAATTTACAGAATTGTTCAAAATATGAAAAGTACAGGACAAAATTGTAAAAGTATTACATAATTTCTCTGAAGCGCTGATACTATGAATTATTGTTAGCGTTTTAAGCAAACAAAATTACTTCAACATAGAATTCACTTACTGTAACTATTGTACCTATATTTAAGATTAAAAAAACGAGAATACATAGCGTTAACTAAATATATAATAACATAAATTAAATGTAAACAAAACCCCGCATGATTTTACAGGAAAAGGAGATAGATTGATAGATAGATAGATAACGACAGATTTGATGTTTGTTGTTAGCGGGAGAACTTTAGGTGCTCTTCCAATATGTGTTCTACCGCGAAACTGTGATCTACCATATTCCAATACGTGCTCTACCGTGAAACTAGCCTTATAAGGCTAACTAACGAAAATATCATGACTTAACCTAACCAATCGTTAGGTCAACTATACGCCCTTGACGATTGGTTAGGTTAAGTCGTGATATTTTCGTTAGTTAGCCTTGTAAGGCTAACTAACGTACCTGCTGCTAATCCGAATAATCTAAGGTAGATCACGTATTGGAATGTAAATTTTAAGGTAGAGCACATATTGGAAGAGCACCGAACTGTAGTATTTCGTGGAAAAAATTTCAGATTTAACTTAGTTTTTTCTCTCTCTCCTAAAAGAGAGAGAGAGAGAGAGAGAGAACAAAAAAAAAGAAGTTAAATCTGAAATTTTTTCCACGAATTACTAAAGTTCTCCCACTAACGACAAACATCTAATGCCACAATCAATGGCAGGGGAATAGAAGTGTAAAGTGTAAATGGGTGCTGGTTAAGTGTGCGGTCTACCTAGCTTTTAGTTAGCCTTATAAGGCTAACTAATGAAACTATCACGACTTAACCTAACCAATCGTCCAAGGGCGTACAGTTGACCTAACGATTGGTTAGGTTAAGTCGTGATATTTTCGTTAGTTTATCCTTATAGGCTAACTAAAAGCTAGGTAGACCGCACACTTAACCAGCACCGTGTAAATGACCCTCATGTACTGTTCTGTACTTTTATCCACACTATAGAAAACATTAGGATCACCTGAAGATCAGGGCCCCCAGCCTTCTTTAGTTAGCTTTATAAGGCTAACTAACGAAAATATCACGACCTAACCTAACCAATCGTCAAGGGCGTACAGTTGACCTAACGATTAGTTAGGTTAGGTCGTGATATTTTTGTTAGTTAGCCTTATAAGGCTAACTTAAGAAGGCTGGGGGCCCTGATCTGCCCTGATCTTCAAGTGATCTAAACATTATATATAAATATCTGAAAAGACTTTTCCCATAAGGAGAAACATGAAGGTATAAATAATAAATTAATTTTCAAAAATTAATTTACACCAAAAGTTTCAGAGGATAAAACGAACCACGCTGATTTACTGATTTATACTACAGTAATCTCGCTACAAATCCAATACATAATAATGCGCGTAACGATACTTCTGAAAGTAAAACTTTCTCTCATGGTAATGGAGTTCCGCTATATAAGCCCTTACTTGAGTGAAAATAAGAAAAGGAATAAGGAGCAACCATTTAAATAAATTTAAAACTCTGTATTGGGAATATTAAAGAATAAGAGCTGATAAGACGCAATTTATAGAAAATATTCTCATACGGGAGAATTCCTTAAAGATATTTCTTTACATACTTTATTCATTCAATTTAGTTTGCATTTTCTCTCTATTCACTCAAACACACACATTATATACTGTGTGTATGTATATATATATATATATATGTGTGTGTGTGTATATATATATATATATATATATATATATATATATATATAGATATAGGGTGTCCCATAAGTCCGGCATCATAGGAAAAATAATAAAAAAAGGCAAAACAAAAGCTTTTATTTACAGAACGTGCTCAGTATGTCCACCATTGTTTTCAATACACAAATTCAGACGTGATACCCAGTCAGCAAGCACACGGTGAATGATGTCAGGAGTAATGGTGTTACATGCCCCAATAATGCGCTGCCGCAAATGTTCAACACTCCTCATTTTCTCTGCGTATACCAGCGCTTTCAAGTGGCCCCTGAGATAAAAATCTAGTGGCTTGAGATCCGGGCTTCTAGCTGGCCATTCCACAGGCCCTCGACGTCCTATCCAATGACCAGGGAATTGTTGGTACAGGTATTCCCTTACTTGGGTGCTGTAATGTGCAGGAGCGCCGTCTTGCTGGAACCATGTTGGGAAATTTCCTTCTTCGTTCAAGACACCGGGAAATGCTTCTTCCTTGAGCATACGTAGGTAGGTGCCTCCAGTGACATGTTCATCGAAAAAGAGGGGGCCTATGATGCGATCCTTTGAAGAGGTATACCAGTGAGGGTTGTTTTGAGACCAGTAGTGGGTGTTCTGTCGATTTACCTCACCATTTCCATAAAAAACAGCCTCGTCACTGAATAGAATGGTGGACGGGAAATTGGCATCCCGAGCATAAGAAACATGAATTATGGTTTGTAGAAATAGAAAAATATGAATTTCTCCTATGATGCCGGACTTATGGGACACCCTGTATACTAGAGAGAGTGCACAAATGTATATCTATCGCCTAAAATTTTTCGTTTTTCATCTACTTTTCATGCTTTACCGCTTTTTTTCTTAGTTTTAACATTTGTATTTTTAATTATCTTTTTTTATTGGGAAGAAAAAACCGATAAGTGTTCTTGGCACGTAATTAAAACCACTGAAAATTAAGTGTTATTTTATATATAAATGATCAAATTTAAATTTAAAAAAAAATATACATCGTAATTTAATTTTTTCTTGAGTAATATTAATTATTTTTCTAAGTTAATTAATGAGCTAAAATAATTATAAAATTAATAATTAAAATTAAAAGGGTTTCAGATTTTATAGTTATGCTTTTAGTTATCACAAAGGAGACAGATATCCCTTTCAGACGGGACAAATGGTTTTGAAGAACCGATATCTGAATTTTGTTTAGTTTTGTATCCCATGAAATACTTTGTCATTACTTTTTACTGAAAATGTTAAGGATAAAAACTGTATTTCCTCGCTTTCGAGGGAAAGATGGATGTCTAATCAGTATTTAATACAACTTCTCATCTAATATAACTAGTCACATTTAAGAAATTAACTCTGTGGGCGTGTCTTAATGGTAACAAATATCGGAGAGTGCGAACGGGATATAATTTTTAACCTGTCAATAACAACATTTTTCACTTATTACTAAGGACAGAGCAATAATTGAGTATGAACGATAAATTAACTCTATGGGCGTATTTGTGGGCGTGTCTTTAATGGTAACAAATACCGTAGTGTACGAATGGGATGTAATTTTTAACCTGTTAATAACAACGATACTTTTCACTTATCACTCGGGACAGAGCAATAATTGAGTATGAACGATAAATCAAAACTCTACCCAATGTAATTAGGGTTTATTTTAACTAATTTAGTGAGGTCACCCCAGTAATTCTAAATTAGTGGAACACATTATACACAATACTAACAAAAAGTTTGGGAGAAGCTTCTGTCTGCCAGTACCCAAATTTTCTAGCTAAATTGTTGTGTGGTGAGCAGCACTGTAGTCCAAACCCAGAGGTTTGGTAAGGAGGCCCGGAGGAGAGCCGATGCAGAGCCGATGCAGAGCCGATGCAGAGCCGGAGCAGAGCGAAAGCTGAAGCCAGTGGAGTTGGTGCGGAACCTGGAGTGAAAGTATTCACTCAAGTTTTTCCTCTTGTTATTCAATAACTGAGGCAGTCTCCGTTCTGCAGTCTGCAGTAAATAGTCACCGGCTCTTCTAAATTTGTTTATAAGAACATTTGGTAGTTGCCATCTAGTGTAGCTGATTCTTGGTAGTTGGTAATCGGCAGTCAATATTACCACAATGTAGATATACATACAGTGTTGGGCTTCCGGCATTTTCAGCCTTCGCGGAAATCTATTTGAGTATATATAAAGTACGTCAATTATTGACGTAAAAAGAAAGGTGGGGAGTGGTGACTCAGTTTATCAGTTTTTGACTCAGACTCCAGCGAAGGCTAAAAATGTTAGAAGCCCAACACTGTACATATACCTATACTGTGGCACTACTAACTGCCGATTACCAACTACTAAGAATCAGCTACATTTGGTGGCATCTATGAAGTGATGCTTAAAATAAATAAGATCTGAAAGTCATACCATATATGCACCTACATAATTTGTGTTAATCTGATCAAAGCCTGAATTAGCCTAGCGTATTTAAATAATTATGTAATCTACGCCTGATTATATATTTATAAAAAATGCGTAAGCAGTATACATAATATGTAAATAACTAGGCCTAGTTACAAGCCACTAGGCTATACATCAGTCTCCGAAGGTTAACCAAGCTGGGCCAGCCCTAACAGTTTCAGGGCCTAGATTTTTTTAATGCGTGTTTGCTAGCACTCCTGATAAAACTCACTAATTATTTAGTACATGTAGTTCACTATAATGAACATAGATCTAGAGTAGGGACCAAAAATGTGTCAGTTATGCACAGTTGTGCTCATTACACTGGTATGCATATGAAATTTTTTTGTCTGCTGTGAGGGTTTTTTCAACTCATATTATATAATTCGACCATGCTGAATTCGAAAATGACATTGGTTTTCCTCAATCAGGTCAGGTTTTTCTCTATTGGCCATTTATTATAAGTCCAATTTTATCCCCAAATTTATTGATGTTTTTAGCTTAAACACTGTAGATACGAGTAATATTAAGAACACTCGTGAAAAATGAAAACATTGTGTGAATAAATACTTTTATTCATACAATGAATATGGAAAAAAGTTTATTGAGGAAGGAATGAAGTTTTTTTGGCTTTCCGTCTGTGTTTTTCTTCGGGCACGTCTCGCTTCAAACACCAGCAATAGTCCGCCAGCATATTGATATCCCAGTTTCCCTGGTACCTCTCTTCCATTATTTTGATATCTTGTTGAAATCGTTCACCCTGTTCCTCACTATAATCCCCGCAATTTTCAGGAAAATAGTCCAAGTGGGACCACAAAAAGTGCATTTTTATGGACATGCGCGACCCATGAGCTTTGAAAGCTTCCATCAAGTTTTCGACAACGGACTCGTATTCTGGACTTCTACGCTTGCCAAGAAAATCAGTGACAACTGATTTGAATGCCTGCCAGGCATTCTTCTCAGTTGGAGTCATTGCGTTTTCGAACTGAGTATCCTTGATCAAAGTTCGAATTTTAGGACCATCAAAAACCCCAGCATTTAGTTTAGCATCAGATATATGAGGAAATTTACTCTCGAGATATCGGAATGCTGAACCCTCCTTATTCATTGATTTGATGAAATTTTTCATCAAGCCCAGCTTAATATGAAGTGGTGGGAGCAAAATTTTTGTTGGTGGTACAAGGGGCACTGAAACGACATTATGCGACCCAGGTTCAAAATTCTCTCTGGATGCCCATTCACGCTGTGCATAGTGCTTCTCATCCGCTCGGCTATCCCATTTGCAGAGGAAACATGGGTATTTCGTGTATCCCCCTTGCATTCCCAATACAAATGCCACAATCTGAAAAAAAATGAAAATATTTAAAGAATTTAGAGAATTTGTTCTATCAGATAAAAAATCTATGCATTGGACTGTATCACTTCTGTGGGGAAGTTAAGTGTTCTTATACGCTCTCAAATAACCTTTGGAAAAACAACATAGTCAATAGCAATAGTTTACTTATGATATTAGTATTACCTTCAAATCTCCACAGATCCTCCAGTTATGTTGGTCGTATACGAGAGCATCCAGTAAAATTTTCATGTTATCGTAGCTCTCAGTAAGTTGTACGGAATGTGCTACAGGGACTGATGCAACCCTATTCCCAATGTTGAGAAGTACTGCTTTCAAACTTCGTTTAGACGAGTCTATAAATAGCCTCCATTCTGATGCGTTATATGGCAGGCCCAAGGATTCGATTAGCCCCTCAGCATTGCAGCAGTACACTAAGGAAGAGGTATTTTCGTGCACTGCAAAAAACTTGCGGAATTCTTTCTCTCGTTTCCTATACCAGGAGAATGTTGTTCTCGGAGCCAGCAAGTTGTCCTCTCGAAGTCGTGAGCCCAAGATCTCGGCAGCTAATTTGGAAAGTCCTAAATCCCTGGTAAGATCATTAAGTTTGGCCTGGTTGAGAGGCCTCGGCTCATTTGAAGCGGTATTTTGAGGTATATACGACTGGGACTGGTCATTGGCATTGGTCATTGATTCATCATCAGAATCATCGAAGTCCAGGGTTTGAGGTGGGTCGGGTATTGGAATTCCAGGACCATGGGGTACAGGTCTCATAGCAGAAGGAATGTCAGGGTATACAACAATGTGTTTATTATTCTTGTTAACTCCTGAAAATAGAAACACAGAAACATGGATATAAAACTTGCATATGAAATAGAAGAAGCATTCAGACAGTGGCGGCTCGTGAGGGAAGGCTGCGGTCTGTAAGATATGAAATAGGTCGATGGAGTCTGTATATTTTCTTTCTTTTTCATTCATATTGTCCCTTCGGAGACAATAGGAATGAAAAAGAAAGAAAATATACAATCATTGTATATGTGTATGTAAATGTAACTTGTATAACAATATGTATGTGTAAATGTACTTTCTATAACGATATGTATATGTAAATGTATGATTACCATTATGGTGAATATTATGCTATATATGGGGAATATTACATTATGGTGAATATTATGTCAAGTTTCATACGAGGATTTCAAAATATTTAAGAAAAATAAATTTATAAGCCCACCTTGGAGATTTGTCATGCAGAAATAGCAATCTGTCACGTGATCCTTTCCTTCTCTCCAAATCATGGGAATTCCAAAAGGCAAAGATTTCGCTCTGCCTTTGCTCCATCTTCTCAAATTTTCAATGCACGTCTTGCAGCACATATGAGGGGCGAAATTTTTGTCCTGGTCCCCTAGCTTAATTCCAAAGTATGCTCTATACATTGTCTTCACAAATTTAGTGATTTGGGACTGGTTATTTGGCATGGTAACCGTCCCACATATGTAGCAGAATCTATTGGGATCATTTTTACACGCTCTATTCATTATGAAATATTTTATCTATATGCCTGAAAAGTAAAAAAAGATATTATACAAGTGAAACAAGTGATGATAAATGTTACTGTTCCAATTCCGCTTTGACAAAATCACGAAAAATTCTATTTTACTTATGAGGCCATAGCCGGATAACCTGAGCTGATTGAGAAAAACGGATTGCAGATTCGAAATCAGTAGGAAAAAAACGATAAGAATCACTTACAAAACCCTTGACAGCAAAATTGATGCATACCAGTGTTATTCGCAGGACACTCTTGAGAACAGATAGCGACACCTGGCATATATTTGTTGTGTGTACTACAAACGGTTGTAACATTTTATGAATGAACCTGGCGTTTAGCGGTGATTGGTTGGTTGAGTCATTGTTAAATGTCTTTAAAACATAATTATTTCCATTCATCACTCTGGTTTACACATTACTAAGGAAACATAAATGAATAATAAAATATAAGTTCAAGAAGGGGATATATATTAACAATGAAGTGAATAAAAAATGGTCTTGTAAACACTAAAAAAAAGACATTCGGACGTGATGACAGTGATCATGGTATTGGCAAGCGTGTCATCCTGAACGAATTGAAGTTTCACTGTATAAAACCACAGCCGTTGGTAGGCATTATTGCGCTCCAGGCAAATTCCAAACTGATTCATTTATTTATTTATTTATTTACATTTAATATTGAACATAGATTCAGGTATTATTTTGTGTTATAACAAAGACAGAGCAAAAACCTGATACATATATATATATATATATATATATATATATATATATATTATATATATATATATATATATATATAGGCGGTTTATGAGTGAAAAACACAATGTTTTCATGCATATTAAATTTTAATAACATTATAACATGACCAGATTGATCGGCATCTGTAGTTTTCATGCGTCACTGCTTAAGATATCTTCCACTTGGCAAATGGACGACAGCTGAATGGATACTACTGGTATGGCTTTGTTATATCTGGAGCAAATGCTATTTCTAGATCATTAACAGTGATATAGTAATAAGCAGTCACTGAAAAAAATATTATTCAGAAACGAAGAATGTTTTGTATTGAGGCAGCGTCATAAATACATATAATTGTTTTGTATTAATAAGTTCCATGTTAGAACTTAAGTGTTGAACCACCGCAGCTGTGACTCTTGGCGGTCTCTCACCTCAAAGGAGAGAATTACAGAAAATAAAACTATTACAGTGATTCATATCAATACACATAGAGCCATTTAAGCGATGATAGTTGACAATTTTGCAAAGGTGTTACACATTCATAATTACCATTGCATTTGAAAGATATTTTATATTTTATATCCAATGCGCCTCGGTGGTGTAGTGGTTAGCATCACTGACTACGAATCCATCGGCTCCGGGTTCGAGACCCGACGGCAGTCGGCGCGCAGCAAAACCCAGCTATTCATCCCTCCACACAATAAAGAGAGTGGTTGGTAGATAAATGGGTACCCTAGGTGGCCTAGTGGTTAAGACGCTGTGCTGTTGATGGGGGCGTGGTTCGGATTCCACGTTAAACTGTAGGTCTAAGGTGGAGTGAAAAGCTTGACCTTCGTCAGAATGAACAATTCGGCCGAAAGCTAACCAAAGATATACATGAACATAACAAATTTAATATCTTGTCCAGCCACCGTTGTTGTCTATGACTTTCTGCAGTCGATGTGGTACATAAGCATATGTAGTACGCAGCCATGCTATCTATAAAAGAGGCCATTCACTTATTACGCCCTAAAAAGCAGTGACTCACCTGAACTGAAAGCAGAATTCCTGAAAATGCGGCAAGATCTTATTCTGAAGTTTGAGTTTGCAGAGAAAAAAATCGAGACATTTTGGGCAAAAGTGGATGGGGAGTATCTTTTGCTTGTTGAAGAGGCAAAGAAAGTGCTGATGCCTTTCGCGACAAGTTATCGTTGGGAGGCATGCTTTTATGAAATGTTGTAGCCATTCTTTGACCAATATCATATGTGTTTATCGTATACATAAGGCACTGTATATATAGAAATATATGAGTATTATGTTTGTAAAATTTGAATAATTATTCTTATGCTCAGTAAAATGAAGTTTCCTGTGCTTTTTGCAGGGGAGGTAATTTTCATTTGACGATTAATCAAAAGGGGTAATCACAAAATATGTTTGGGAACCGTTATTGTAGCAGCTTAATGACCATTTCCAAACTGTTTCCCCATTCCAACAATTCCACCTGACTTTTAACATATCACGTGACATAACATGAAGTCATTTCAGAGGTGTTACCAGGTTTGGTGACTGAGAATAAGCTCACACTATTCCTGAATCTCATCGAAGCAACTATTCTGCAGAATGGATTATTATCACCAGAAAATTGGTGAAAGGGGAATAATGATCGGCATGAAGGAGAGCGGGCTGTCTCTAACTCAAATTGCAAGAGAACTTTGAATTTCTAGGAACACTGTTTATATATGATTGAAGAGGTGGTAAGAGGAAGGGAATTTACGAGATCACCGCAGAACGGGGAAGCCTCAACCGACAACTGCAGCGGATTGAAGTAGTGAGTTGGTTTCTTGTGTTCTCCACCTCACATAGCCAGGTACCCCCGGCTCATCTGGGATTGTTCTGAGCCAGGTATCTAATCTTCTTTTGAAGATGTTCGCCGCAACACCACTCGTGTCCCACAGGTCATTGGGCAGCTGGTTGGTTGGGCAGTCTTGGTCCTCTGACAACAAAACTATTTTCCTTCAGGATTGAGGATATTCCCTGTTTAGCCTTCAATTTGGGAACACGACACAGTCTTCCTTTTCTACTTTCCACTGTTGTTTAGGGGTTATAGGCTTCAGAGTAAGATTAGGGGCTAGTTCCTCCATTATTTTCAAAGTGTAAATAATGGTGCATCTCTCTCGTCTTCTTTCCAGTGAAAGAAGACGATAGGATGTTACGCTGTTACGGTGCTGTCACTGGTAACATCCTCATCTGTTAGTCAGCATGATTCCATTTTTCCCGGGCTTTTTAGGCATTGCTAATGTACTTAAACTTTTGGATATTAATGTAGTATTTTCATATAACAATATTGTGAAAAATATCATAGTAAAAAATAGCCCTACCAATAATTCAGGCATTATCTATAAAATTGGGTGTAAACAATGTGATTCCTTTTACATAGGTCAGACGGGAAAGGATTTGCACACACGTATAAAACAGCATCAATATTCCGTTAGAACAGGACAGTTATCCAGTGCTCTTTTTGTCCATTTGTCAGAGTTATCCCACTGTATTGATTGGAATAATGCTTCAGTGTTATTTCACTCTAGCAACATTGTTAACAGAAATATTCTTGAGTCTGCCATTATCCAACTTTCAAATAACTTCAACATAAGCAAAGGTCTTTTTCAACTCGATCCTGTTGTTTTGAATTCCTTCAAAACAGATTTAGATAAAAAGGGTAGGACGCTAAATCTTTGGTAAACTTGTATGCCACTTTATTAACTTTTAATCTTC
>JAJOZX010000825.1:255000-302500 GCA_023014485.1 Bathynomus jamesi | reverse complement strand
CTAAAGTGGTACAATTGTAACGTTCATTTTTTTTTTTCATTTCAGATTTTAGGGTAACATGGCTGAGCGTTTAACACTGCAGGAGCGTGCCCAGTTGGCGGCACGGTACGAAGTTTGGCAATCTGTCGTTCGAGTTCAAAGATGGTGGCGGGTCATTCACGGACCACGTGCCCAAGTGGACCCGAAAACAATCAAGAACTGCCACTCGAAGCTCATGACCACGGGGTCTGTGGCAGATGTTCGAAGATGTGGTCGCCCTTCGACATCCAGGGCCCAGGAGACGGTGCAGGCAGTTCAGGAAATGTTCGCACGGAGTCCACGAAAGTCAACTCGCCAGGCAGCTCGGGAAAGTGGACTCTCCCGCTACTCAGTGCGAACTGTGCTGAAGAAGGAGCTGAACTGGCGTGCGTGGAAGCCGCATTACTGCCAATCTCTCTCGGACGAGGACTGCGACATTCGCATGGAGTTCGGGGAAATCATGCTGGCTTGGCATGAAGACTGGCCCCATCTCTTCCGCAACATCCTCTGGAGCGACGAGGCGGTGTTCCACGTCGGAGGCTTTGTCAACCGCCACAATTGCCACTACTGGGCAGGAGAGGATCCCATGGTTACTGCTGAAAAACGGCAGAATCGGTTCAGTGTAACGGTGTGATGTGGTATGACCTCAGATCAGGTTGTGGGCCCGTTCCTTCTGCGCAACACCATGAATGCTGAGCGGTACCTTGCTATGTTGCGAAAGGAGGTCTGGCCGGTTGTCAGCACATGGGAGAACATCGACGATCTGATATTTATGCAAGATGGCGCCCCTCCGCACTTCGCTCTTGTTGTCCGTGAGTGGCTGGATGCCCACTTCCCTGGGCGTTGGATGGGTCGTCGTGGTCCACATCAATGGCCAGCCAGGAGCCCCGACTTGACACCGTGCGACTTCTTTCTTTGGGGGTGGGTAAAGGAAGAAGTCTACCGCACCAAACCGAGGACATTGGAAGAACTGGAGGACCAATTCGGGAAGTCATGTCCTCCATCCCGCCGGAGTTCCTGCTAAAGTCAGTGGACGCCATTCCTGGGCGGCTCCAGAAGCTGGTGGAAAGAGTTGGAGCCCACATTGAATTTTAGAGAAAACCTACCATGCATGCCTACCTTTTCATATTATTTCTTCTGAAATAAATGGATAATATACGTATTTTTTTACCAATCCAAAATAGGGAGCTACTTTCCGCCCACCCTGTATATATATATATATATATATATATATAATATATCAAGCAAGTCTTCCATTTGCTGAATCCAGACTACGAACTGCCATCCCGATACAGTGTATTAAAGAAACTTCAGGATCAACGATGTAAGTAAGGTATGCAAAGAAAAAGTAATAGAGAAAATTTCAAGGTCAAGAGGCTACTTTTCAGTTCCGTTTGACTCTAAGCCTGTACTAAAAACGAAACTCATTTCCTAGCAATTACTGCCCACTTTGTCAACGATGACTGGAAACTTGTATGATATCAAACTGCAATGGATGTGTACCCATCCATGTATGTTTCTCATACTGGAGAAAATTCAGCTGAGGAATTGAACAGTGCTTGCAGACCATGAGATTAGTAAACCAGCGTTTACATTCACCGATAATGAAAACGAAGTCGTAAAATGCTGTTACTTGGTACAGAGAGACGGGTATGTTTGGCTCATACACTCGAATTTCGTTTAAACCACTTACTCTTCCCTAAGAAAGGTGAAGAAGTTAATGGTGAATTGCAGAACACTAGCAACTTTATTAAGGAGCTACGTCTTTGCTTCTTTATCATGCATATTACAGCATCTATAAATCAGGAAAGCTCTCCGGAAACATTTCAAACAAAATACTAAGAGACCCGTCATAAGAAGAAATTTTTCTTTATAAAAGAAAAAATTACCAGTTACTCAGGAACATATGAAAATATTGCAGAACTTATACTAACTGTTTCAACCACTTCATGGGGCAACAAATGATGTGTGGAAGTGAGTATGCAACTTTCTCCATAACACTGAACAACAAAATATAACTTTTTTCCTCCTTCGAATGAATTTATGTGATTCCAATGTACTTTTCTTTACGCTGATTACGAATTTGAAAACAGAATTTTTCTATCACCCACTCGCAGAGAAAACAAGAGAACTTTCTGTATTCTAACTGTAAGCCGAGGAGAATTGCAATTGCTTTCAGATTACTATATATTCCAGGGGTGTTTATCATAGTCAATATGTTTCAAAAGTAACTGCGTATTGTCATATGATGCCTTCATATGAACTTTATGTGCAATTGGAATCGGAGGATAGATATTACCGTTTTGCAATAGTACAGCTTCCAAACTTTCAAACTCAACTTGTGCTCTCGACCAAGTGCCTCCATGAGAGCGTTCACATCATTATAATACACTAAATCACTTTCCATAGAGAGAAACGATGTGAAGTGTGTCTGACGCTTACGAAATATGACATTTTTACTGTCTTTTAATCTAGAACCTAAGAGCTCAGTCTGATTTTTAGATAGATTCAACTCTCTGACAAGATCATTTGATTCCGACTGAGAAATTAAATGAGGTTCATCCGATGAAGATGGTTGAAATTGTGTATCCATATCATCATGTTTGTCCAAAGGTTCATTCCGAATTTCATCATCAGGTTCTAAAGTCCATGTCTTTCGTGGTTTTGGTACTGGCAAATCGTCACAATGTGAAAAAGGTCGCATAGCTGATGGTAAATTAGGATATTGAATCGCATGTTTAAATTTTGAGGAATGTCCACTTTGTTAAACAGAAGTAGCAATCATTCGAGTTGTCTCTTTGTTCTCTTTATACCATTGGAACCGCAAAAGGCATTGAAGAAACAGTACCTTATAACCACCCTCGCAGAGATCTTGCACAAGAAAAACAACATACATGAGGAGCCCAGATTTTGTTTTGATCTCCTATTTTGCAACCTAAATAAAGTTCATACGTCTTCTTAATTAAAGGAGTGAAATCCTGCTTTTGAGAATTTGTTGTAAATTCACCACACACAAACCAAAAACTGTCAAGGCTGTCTGCACATTTACGAAACATTTTCACCTTTATTTCACAAAAACAATTTTTTACCAAACATATACCAAAATAAAATGAATAGCTGAATGCACTTAATCACTCAAATGGTGGGTAGCAATGCACGAGACTGACAGAGATTAGCACGAATGTGCAATTCTAACAGATGAAAAACAAGAATGTGCATGTCCTGACAGGTATGTGTTTGTCTAATTCGATGAGAAGCAGCTGCAGCAGTCTCAACTTACTCGTGCTATTTATTTACCAATCACCAATTAGTTTGTCACCATAGTCAAATTTGTTCCGCCCACAAATTTCCAAGACACAGTGACGACCCTCATTACATCAGTTATATTTTTATGAAAATTAAAGTGAGAGACAAAAATTTGGATCACCTGAAGATCAGTGCCTCCAGCCTTCGATAGTTAGCTTTATAAGGCTAACTAACGAAAATATCACGACTTAACCTAACCAATCGTTAGGTCGACTGTACGCCCAAGTCGTGATATTTTCGTTAGTTAGCCTTATAAGGCTAACTAAAGAAGGCTGGGGGCCCTGATCTTCAGGTGATCCAAAAATTTATTCGATGAAATGGCGTAATGTTACACTTGATAAGTTATGAGTTTTTGGCTTTGTTTCTCTATAATAGCATTTGTCGTTATAGTGAAACACGCCATTATTGGCATTGGATGTCCCGAAAAGATTGGCTTTTGCTCGCTTGAGCATTTTAAGGAATGGCATGCATCGCGTGAATAAAGCAATAAACTATATATATATATATAGTATATATATATATATATATAATATATATATATATATATATAATAATAATAATAATAATAAACAGGGACACCAGAGAAAAAATAAACATCCTTCAAGGTTTAATCAGTATCAACGTTTCGGAATGCACTAATTCTATCTTCAGGGCTGAAACAATAAAAGGCAAAATCACATACAAAATACAAATTGCAGTTATAAGTTGCTTAATAACAATTTAAAGTAACAAAGTTAAAATTTATAAAAGTAGCTACGAAAATGTTAAAACATTAAAACTAGAAAGTAAATAGATGAAATTAAAATAAAGTTACAATTATAAAAAGTAGCTAGGAAAAAATATAAAAGCATTAAAACTAAAAGGTAAATAAATAAAATAAACAAGTATCTTAACCAAAACATAGCAGATCTACCGATGATTCATCAGAATTGAGGTCTGGTTTTAATTTATAAATGAACAAAGATTCCATAATTTTAAGCTTAAGGTCAGGACTTCCAGCAGCAAGTACGGCGAAACTAGACTGTGAAATTGGGTGGTTATTGTTGTGTGAATGGTTACGTATGAGAGAATTAGATGGTTTGCCAAGAGGTAAATTTGTACGGACCGATTTACCGAGATGTTCGTAAATACAGGATTTTAGGCGTCTTTTAGTTTTACCTATATATGACCCCATACAGTATCACACTTGTATTGGTAAACTATGGATGACTTAAGAAGTGTAGGAATAACATCCTTGTATTTAAATAAGTGATAACTCGATTTAGACGGGGTGAATATAATTTTTGTACATAGTTGTGGGTAGGATTTCCTGAGCAATTTTAAAAGTTTGTTTCTAATGTTAAAATCTGAGGTTCCCATATAAGGCAAAGTGGAATACACGATATCTTTTGGACCTGTAATTACGTCTCTAGTTGTGGGGTTTATTAGTCTATTTAGAGTTCTGCTTATTCTAGTCTCCACCAATCTAGAAGGGAAATTATTCTTGGTAAGGAGTTTTCGGATGAAATCTAGTTCATCGTGTAATTTAAAGTAATCTGAACAGATATGGAAAGCTCTATTAGTCAGAGCCGAAATTAAATTTCGTTTGAAACCTAAAGGGATAAAGGAAGAAAAGTTTGTAGTAAGATTGGTGAATGTCGGCTTTCGGTAAATGGAAGTTTCAAAAGAGGAATTAGTTTTTATTATCTTAATTTCCAGAAAGGACAGAGAGCTATTAGATTCAGTTTCTGAAGTAAATTCGATATTAGGGTGCTCAGAATTAACATAATTACGAAACGAAGGGATATGGTCTGGTGATTTGAACAGGAGAAAAGTGTCATCAATATATATATATATATATATATATATATATATATATATATATATATATATATAATGATGTATATATGCAGTATACTTAAATAAATATAGGCATATTATATATAAACATGTAAATATAAATAATAATATGCATAATGTAAAGATTTTACACAAAATAAATGACTAACAATAAATCTTGTATTATGATGCAAACTGAGGAATGCTATCTCGATCTCAAAGGGTTTTAAATTGCAAATTCCTCAAAAACTGTGGGTGATAGAAAAATCTGTTTTCATTTTCGTAATCAGCATTGAAAAGAACATAAGAATCACCCACATTTATAAAAAGTAGAAAGATTTTGTTGAACAATGTATATAATCATTCCCACTGTGACTGGAATCAAACGAGCTTTGAACGGAAATCTTACTTCAATGGAAGAAACTCGTCAGATACAATTGTATCATTCAAATCAGTTTTCCAACCATCTCTCTCACTACAAGATGAATATCAGCTGTCATCGCTTTCCTTGATTTAAGATTTAAATCAAGACTTTTCACTGAAACAGAAGTAATACTGCAAGCCAGTAAAGAGAGAATTAGTTCAAAGGAAAATTCAACTGATGCAGCTGACACATCTCAAGAAGAAGCTAAAATAAAAAAGACGTTGTGACTATGAATCCGATCCCAGTGAAAGTAAGTGGCGACAGTGAAAGTAAAACAAATATTGACTCCTATCTTCACTTGGGGATCCAGCTGTGTAAAAAATTAGGAACGCGAGAAATTTCTTTCTGACCTCCTTGATTTTTTTAAAACAAATGAAGCCAAATTTCACATTTTGAGAAAAATAATTAAATAGATATGTGTTTCCGCTACATTTGCAGAAAGTGAACGGCTATTTTCAAAAGCTGCAGAATTAGAAACAGATGGATGAACAGGGGTGAATTCAGTTAATTCAGAAAACTTATATTTCTGAATAAAATTAAAAAAAAACAACAATAATTTTCCTTTTTCAAGTCATGGAAACATTACATGAAAGAATAGTTTTCTGCTATATAATATAGTATCCAATTCACTTTCATAATTTGATATGTAATTTGGATTTTAAGTTCTGTTGCCGATAGGTTATAGCTGTGGGTTAAATCAAGAAGAGGACCAACTCGTTAACGTCGCTTTAAAACCATCACCACTGAACGGAGATCGCAAGAGAATGCCGCTTACAATGTGAAATTTGAAGTTACGAAGTCCGAGCTCAGATTCGAACCCGCATAAACCTGCTAAACCCTAAGCTGTTGTATTTGCTAAGCTGTACCTTGTCGGGAGAGTCAGTAGACAAGAGAGGTGGTTTCTCTATCTGTTTATTGTAGCTTAAGGGATTTATTACTTTGTAAATTCACATATGTTTCTACACGTACTACTTGAATGCTGATTGCTTGGTTGTGATGGTTGTGATGGTTGTCTGGGATGTCTTTTCCCCTACAGATATGATTGGGCAGGACAAAATATCTTAACTTTCTTTCCTTTCTTATTCGAGTGACCTTTCTCTTTCGTCTATTTTAAGGTCGCCCTCTCAGCCAACCAGCCAACGACTACCAGAAATGCTAGGCATATATGCCTTATGCACAGGATAAGTGGTGGAAAACTGTCTTCCAGGAACTTGGATATATTTCTATTTTTATTTTAATGAGATTTCCATTTAATCTTTGGGGGAAAATGGAACAAAAAATTACGTGAAAATGGAAAAGGAAATCATGAAAATAAAGGGAAGAATATTTTTTTAAGCTAAATTCCATTTCGTTTCAAAGCATAATGTGAACTCCATTGATCTTGAAAAATTATATATGTAATTTTCCTTGAAAGACACTTCAATGTATAAAACCGACCTGAAATAACAGTTGAAATATGATAAACTGGAATAAGACAATTATGTATAAAATTGAAATTAATGAAATGAAGAATTTACTTCACATAGAGTACATACAATACACTACAGTTTCGGAAAAAAATTCGCCAACAAACAAAATTTCTGAAAAGAAAAAAAATTGCTAGTTGATAGTATTCTGTTTTCCTTTGAATATTTATTATTTTTGTTAAGAGTAATAAAATCTTAGGAACAAAACCGAACTAATACGGATTGTAATTTTTTTTATTTAAAAAATTTAATCCCTTTCCAGGCGAACTATTTATTCCAAACTTTACACACACAAACACACACACACACACACACACACACACACGTGTGTATATATATATACAGAAATGCTAGGCATATATGCCTTATGCACAGGATAAGTGGTGGAAAACTGTCTTCCACGAACTTGGATATATTTCTATTTTTATTTTAATGAGATTTCCATTTAATCTTTGGGGGAAAATGGAACAAAAAATTACGTGAAAATGGAAAAGGAAATCATGAAAATAAAGGGAAGAATATTTTTTTAAGCTAAATTCCATTTCGTTTCAAAGCATAATGTGAACTCCATTGATCTTGAAAAATTATATATGTAATTTTCCTTGAAAGACACTTCAATGTATAAAACCGACCTGAAATAACAGTTGAAATATGATAAACTGGAATAAGACAATTATGTATAAAATTTAATCCCTTTCCAGGCGAACTATTTATTCCAAACTTTACACACACAAACACACACACACACAATTAGGGGTGGTCGAAGTTGGTACCAGAAGGCGAATAAACATCCAGTAGTTGTCGTTTCATCTATGAAATGTGAAAATCACAAAGAAATGCATTTTGATAAAAGATCAGAATGCGAATTTAGCTTTTAAGTTTTTAATTTTTTTCTGTTGTCGCTTCATGTGTAAAATCCCGTATGCGGCATACGCGCAACCACAACAAAGCAACCCCAAAATTATTAACTTGTTTCTATAGGCATAAATATCAACGTTTTGCTTGTATTTTTATATAATTATTAATTATGCATCTTTATTAAAAAATAATGGTAAAATATTATATTTCCTGTGACCGTTCACGCTTATTTCTTACATATTAATATTCGCATTAACACTTTTCATTATGTTTAAGATTTTCCGGTGTAAATAATGCCGAAAGCGAAAACAAGACACCTGACTCGAAAGAAAAGTGAAGAAAAGTATGGAGGTGGTCCTTGTGAATTATTAATGACCGAACCAAGCACTTACAGGCAGCTGATTCAATACTGTTATGACCTTAATCATGCTAACCCTGGCGCAAGTTTTGGGCCTTAGTGCAGCAAGTTAGCAAGGATTTAAAATCCATTTGGTCTTCAGTGAATCCAAGGCTGCCTTTGATTAATGACAAATCCATTGACAGAAAGGTTAAAGACCTACTCACTCTTGTGAAAGACATTAATCGCAAGCATGCTAAGGCAAGTGTCAAGCGAAATCTGGATGCTAACTTGGACAAACTTTTTGACATTTCTGCCTGTTCCTGTTCTTTGGATATTTTGCCTTGCAGTGATTCAAGAGTATACTGTAAGAAGGACAAGTGTACACAATAACACATCATCTGTGTTTGCCCTCGAAATGCAAAGGTGCCGCTTGAAGAAAGAGCATACCTTCGTGATCAGCGATCCAAACAGGTCCTAAGGGTGCATACCAACTGTCTTCAGTGGACACAGCTGCTGCCAAAAGAGACAGGAAGGTCAAGCAAGGACAGCAACATGTACTACCTCAGGAGGAAGTTGAGCTAGTAGGATCTTTCATACAGCCTACAGAGTTGCCTGAACTTCCAAGCAGTTCATCTGGTGGCGAGGTTAGTTTCCTTTTATTTATGTTAATTATATATAATTATAAATAAATAAATAAATAAACAGAAAACGCATTAATATTTTCCATTTATTTTCAGGAAGGAGAAGATGAATAGCAGCCTAGGAAGAGGCCTTCAGGAGACTACAGCCTTTTAAAGTTTCCCAGATATGCTATGGAACTTGTCAGAGGTGAATGTTCATCAAATCTGGGCGCAGCTCTTGGGAATGCCTTGCTCCATGACATCAAACACCTACCGAGACCGGAAGTTGACATCAATCACATCATGATTGACAAGTGCAAATTAGACATGGTCAAAGCCCAAATTAGGGTAGTTAGTGAGGGTGTGGAATCAGAGAAAAAGACACAGCTCATTTGTGTTGGTGTGGATGGGAAGGTTGACGAGAATACCATGACTTATAAAGAAATAGAGACACCTGAAGGGGAAACTGTTCTCAGAAAGTGTGTTGACGCAGAACATCACCTCACCTTCACCTATGAAGATGGAAAATCTCCTGGCGCCTACTTGACCCACAGAACAATTCCTGTTATAGGCGCCACTGGTGAGGTCCTTGCTCAGGAGACATTCAGTGTTCTTGAAGAATATAATAGCCTTGAAAGTATCCGAGCCATTCTTCTTGATAATACCACAACCAACACTGGCTGGAAGAGTGGTTTAGTGGTAAAACTGAAGAAACTCTGGGGAGGAAACTGCACACTATTGGTTGCGCGCTGCATCAGAATGAACTCCCACTAAAAGCTCTTTCCAAAAAAATGGATGGAGTAACAACTGGCCCAAGAAGTTTCTGCGGGCCCCTTGGGGCAAAGGTGCGCAGAAGATATCCAGGATGAACCTCAGGTACAGTTTGAAGCTGTGGAAACTCCAATCATTGAAGAGTACATTCAGAGGAAGTACTGAAAGACCTCAGTCATGATCAAAGGCTTCTGTATGAGTATTGCAGAGGGATCGGATCAGGAAGAGTAGATGACAGATGGGCTGCTTGGAAGATTGGTCCACTTAACCATGCAAGATGGTTAACTCTTGCCATACGACTTCTTTGTTTGTACACAAGAGACAACAGACCAAACCTGAATTTGAAAAAGTTGGTCCATTACATTGTTCGAGTTTATGCTCCTGCATGGTTTGAGATAAAGGCATCCTCTAAGCTGCATGATTCTCCTCGCATCCTCTTCTCTGCTATCAGCCGACTGAGGCTGATTCCATTTGATGATGTGAAGCGCATTGTAAAGCAGAACATCCAGGGTAATGTTTTCTGCCTCCGACCTGAGAACATCCTCTGTGCCATGGTGAAAGATGATGAAGACAGAATCAGGAATCTTGGGCTTCAGACTATACTCACTCTCAGACACAGGTAAATTTTGCGCTTCTTGTAATTATTATTTTATTTTTTTTGCCAAAGCTGAGTTATTCTTCAAAAAATATTGAAAAAATATTATAATTGTCACTTTAAGTGGGTAATTTGTTTGTATTATTGAAACGGCAATATTTAAGTACTATTTTTCATTTATATTTATATTTTTATTTATATTTATATTTTCATTCATATTTTCATTTTCATTTTTCATTTATAGAATGGAGAGCAACCAGGAAGCAGGGAAGAAAATTCCCCAGGTGAATTGGAATGCAAATCACCGGCATGAGCTCATCGACCTCACTGGCCCTGATGTCATGGAACCACCTACCACACAGCACCTATCTGATGAAGAAATCCAGTCATTCATGGACACTAACACTAAGCCAGACATTCCAGACTTGCCTTCTCCCTCTCAGAGTGTTGAGAGGAGTGTGAAATTAGTGACAGAGGCTTCCCATACCGTGTACGGGTTCGAAACTCGTCACAGATGTATCCTTACTAAAGTACTGAGCAGGAAGATGCGTCCTGCATTTATGTCAAAAGGACATTATTCTCAATCTTATGATGATTTATATGAATAATTTTTCTTTTTACATGAGAACATGTGATTTTTTTTGGATTTATCACCTTTTGAAAGTATTTTTTTCAAGTTTTGTAGCCAAAATATGTGAATAAATTAGCAAAAATGCGTTTTTTCAACGAAATTTTATCATTTTACACTTAAAACACATGATATACATTAGGCATTGTCTCCTCTTGGGATAGAAAATTATATTGATTTGCTACATGTATAATTAGTTAATATTATGTCTTAAAAAATGACGAGTTTATCTATCGCGAATGACGAAAATTGGGTCAAAAACCATAACAAACTTTAATTGCAAATCCGCAAGCAGGCCCTTATCCGTTTCCTCTAAAAAATTTTTTGGGTTCATTTCTCAACCAAACCTAACTGCTGGGCACTTATTCACCTTGTGATTTCAAAACATGTGGAAAATCGACCCGCCCTAAATTATATATATATCGTGCTCCTTGATGCTTCTTGATCATTATTCCGTGAACAGTTATAACCGAATCAAATATCTTGAATAGAGTTGCATACACACGTATATAAGCATATTTAAAATAATTTATCAATTTGAATGGAAGAATTTTTCAGTTCGATAATTGCGAGCAACAAATTTTTATAAATCTTTTTTTCTTTTTGGTTCACCAAATAATTGCAAGATCAAAAAATTAAGTCTCAGAAAATATTTGCATTGAATTACTCCCGAAAGTCCTTTGTTTCATTTCTTACTTCAGTTTTAATGATTACTTATTAGACGTCAAAGGAATGAATGTTATACACACACAGGGTGTTTCATAACATGTGGGACGGACTTTCACGATGGATTTAGGACCTGAAAACAATGAAAAAAGCTTTTATAAACATATGCCCGAATTCGCTTTGTTTCCGAGTTACGGGCCGTTTTATATTCCAGCAATTCTTTCCGCAAACTGTTTACAAACAATGATTGCTGACAACGTTTGTGAGTGTGTACGAGACTTATTTCATGTCTGGCCTTGCCGATTGTAATGTTTCGTACACTCTATCACATGTTTCAATATCGTTGAGTGGAGAGCCATCCGTCAGTCAGAGGTGCATCGCGGTGTTTCACTGTTCGTATTCGTAACTTCTTACCGTGAATAAGTACAGCGGAAAGGTTTTCGAATTGCCGTCTGCCAGATAAGACCTTTTTGAGAATAGACAAATGTCTTGGTGATACAGGATCATTCAACAAGCGAGTTTCAGGTGGTGGTAGACCAATCAGCACCAGAACTTTTGAGTTGGAGGAGTGGGTCCCGAATCGCGAGAGGAAAATCCTGGTGTCAGCACCCGAAGGATAGCACCAGCAGAGGGTGTAAGATACAAAATTGTGTGAAGAATTTTACGGGAACAACAGCTTTACCCATGTCACATTCACAGAGTACAAGGCCTTACTGAAGCTGATTTCCCACCACGAGAGGCTTTTGTACTTGGTTCTTGAACAGTGTGCTCGCGATCCTCTTTTTCTCTCCTCCGTGTTGTTTTGTCATGAGGCTGCTTTCACAAGAAATGGCGTGATCAATTTTCACAACACTCATCACTGGGCCGAAAAGAATCTGTATGCCATCATCCACTCAAGGCACCAACAACAATTTAGTATCAATGCATGGGCAGGACTTATTGCCAACAACTTAATCGGTCCTTTTGTTTTGCCTTGAAAATTAACAGGAGAATCCTATTCCAATTTTTTAAGGAATGATTTAAGCTATTTACTAGATGAAGTTCTTCTTGGTGTCCGACGACGCATGTGGTTTATGCATGACGGCGCTCCGCCTCATTTTAGTCGAGTAGCCAGAGATTATTTGGATGACCATTTCCCTGATAAATGGATAGGCCGTGAAGGACCCATTGCGTGGCCTGCTCGCTCCCCGGACCTGAATCCACTCGATTTTTACCTGTGAGGTTATCTGAAATACCTGTGAGGTCATCTGAAATACGTGACACCATTTGACAACGTTGAAATGCTTTGCCAACGTGTAGAACAAGGATGCCAGAAAATCCGAGCAATACCTGGAATGTTTGAACGCGTCAGGCAGTCTATGACGAGGCGTGTTCAGGCGTGTCTTCAAGCGCAAGGCGGTCATTTTGAGCACTTCCTTTAAAGGTAAGGCGGATACTTGCTAGAAAACATAACGGTCTGTAACTCGGAAACAAAGTGATTTTGAGCATGTGTTTATATAACATTCTCATTGTTTTCAGGTCCTGAATCCATCCTGAAAGTACGTCCCACATGTAATGAAACACCCTCTATATATATATATATATATATATATATATATATATATATATATACACAGTGCGATCGAAATGTCTCTCCGCAGTCAACCAACACTTTAAAAAAAGTGTTTGACAACAAGTGTAGACGAGTTGCTCTGTGCCTGCAAAATGGTGGAAAACACTTTCAACACATGCTATAAAATCAAAAGGTTATGTAATAAAATCACTAAATCATGGTTGAATAAAAACATTGTATTTTTTGAATTTCCTATGCGTTTAACATAACACTGCGGAGAGACTTTTCGAACGCACTGTATATAGGATTGGACTCAGAATGGTCCGCTGAGATCTTTATGATACACACAGACCGTGCATGGAAAAAGGAACTCTTCTGGTAAAATTAAATCCATTACAGTTCGAATAAGTAATTATAAATGACAAATACTATAGGGTTTCTTTTTCATGATGTTAGCCCGATGTGGGCAACGGGTCACTCGCAGAGGCCCCAAAATATAGCTTCCCTCATCAGCTATCTGCTAGGGCTTCCAGGGGTCTCCAACCATTTTTTTGTTCACTGCCCACTTTTACAATTTTTTGAAAATTAAAAAAGCTTATCGCCCACCTTAGATCAGAAAGAATAAATCAACGTAATCGATAAAATAAATAATGAAATAAATGTTTAATTACATTTAATGTGAGCCCACTAGTGGGCGCTACCGCCCAGGTTGGTGACCCCTGTGCTAAGCAGATAGGATCCAATTTTCGGACAGGATCTAGGGTTTACAGCTACACCTAGCCTACTATATTCACAACCTCAATATATGCAAGTAACTCGTTGAGGTTCCGAATATATTTAGGGGGGGGGTGTTATTTTGAATTTTTTGGCATTCCTAAGTGAGGACCCACTCAAAATATGGACCACCAATTGTGAAACTCGGGTCAAAAACGATTTTTGAATTTTGACCCTTCTGACCCCCATGTACATTAGGGTGGCCCACTTTTCAATTTTTTTTGAAAAGTATTGGTGATCGTGGTTTTTCCCATTATTTGGCACTATACTAGCACATTGGTACCATTTTTACAAAAATTGATCAATATTTAGGGGTCTCGCATCGACCTTGAAATTACTAGTTTTTTTTTAAAAATGTGTACTTTTTAACTTTTTACTGAATCAAGATAAATCATTAAGTAGGGATGTTTTCTGAATCCTCTTAATGAGAGAAGTCGTTTGGTGTGCCTGCCAATGTCATACGACTAACAGTTTAAAGGTTGTGCCTGCATACAGGTAATACCAATGTGCTAGGATAGTGCCAAATAATGGGAAAAACCACGATCACCTATACTTTTCAAAAAAATGAGTCACCATACCCGGGCGGAAAGTATAATGTATATAGGTAATTAGAAAATGCACTATGCCTGTGCCAGGTACCTAACCTATTTCTTTTTTTGCAGATCATAACATTTTGAAATTCTGTCTGAGTTCCTCATCCTTTGTCATGGACAAATCGATGGCAACCATAACTGGAAGAACTCTTGAAACTACAAATAGAGAGTCATCAAAAGGAAAGGCGAAAATAACATCGCTACCTTCTCTAAGATCGGCCTCGGAAATTTTTTTAGTTCGCCAACCGTCGTCCTCCATCAGTGGTAGCAAATTGCCAACAACACGGCAGGTTTTGCAATACTTCTTCAGTATTATCCAGTACACTGCTAACAGGAAAGACGCATTCAAAGAAATCGTAAACAACGTCTTAAAATTTTGGAACATGGCCCGCATTAAAACAATCACAAAGCTCAATTGCGAACGGAAGCTAGAGGCATTGTGGAAAGAGTGGCACTTACTCCAAAAGAGCAGAAAACGAGAAACTGACGCCGGAGGAAAACGGCAGAAGTTTTCGGACAGTGTGGACAAGCTGTGGGATATCGGAGCATCTGACGCTGTCGAAGATATAAAGAAGAATCGATTGCTGCCCGACAAGGACAAGAAAGAAGACATTGACTTCTACCTCGATCAACGTGGTCCTCGGGTGGCAACGATGAGCGGGAACGATAAAGTTTTCGCTGTAAAAAGAAAGCTACAGGAAGGAAGAAAACGTCCTCGCCAGGAGCCGCAAACCTCAAAGTGTGCATACGAAACCGGAGATGAGGCCATGGAGAATGATGATCTGGCGGAGAGTACGTGGCTAATAGAACTCCGGGACGCGGCGGTCACCTTTCTGAGCACAGCTTCTGGTTTCGTCAGAGACGATTACCGGGAAGTGGCAGAGATCACGCTCCTTGTACTCGGGACACAACCACGCCGTGGCATTCACCTCATGCGCCCAGGAGCCTACCACCACGCAAGATGGATGGCTAAAGTTAGTATTTTCAAACAAAAATAATCTAGAGATAAGTTTAAATGTTATTCAAAGATAAACATTTCATTATAACGCAAACAAAGTAATTGGTAACAATAAACCTGTCTTACTTACAATGGTGCCTATTCTGTTTCAGGTCATCTACTACACAAAACTGCTGATGTTCAGTAGGCAGCTGGAGCTCGACGCCGAGCTGGTCGACAAACTGCACAGGATCGTGGTGTTCATCGCTCTTCTGTACGTACCAGCTTGGTTGGCGGCCCCTGTAGCAGCTGATGCGCCGTTGAATGACCTGGTACTATACCAGCTTTTTCTGAGGTATAGGGTAGTGCTTGCATAATACCGAAAATTTTCAATACCGGTATTTGGAGGCAATTATGCTAATCCCGGTATTGATACCGGTATTATGAAAAAAATAATTTATTTTGATTTATTATGGTGCCACCCTACCAACCCTCCCACAAGTCTGAGGGACTTGCAGTACTCACCATATTTACTATAAATTAATGACCCAACTCCAAATAGATGGCATTCTATTCGAAAAAGTTTATACAGTAAATTACTAAATTGTAATAAAAATATTATTTGAATTTTTTTTTAGCATATTATTATACAACTACTGGGGTAGATAGAAATTATTAGTATCTAAATATTTATTTCTTAGTTTGATTTTGAAAGTATGCTTTGAGGAAACAAAGAGCATCTAGGGATTGTTCAGATAGACTTGATCTCAGTTTCGTCAGAAATAGGCCTGCAGCAGAAAAGGCTCTTTCTGATTCTGCACTTGTAGGTTTAATTGAAAGCAGTGCCTTGTACAGCTTCTCTAAATTCTCACTTCTCTGTAAAGTAACTTCCAAGCTTTTAAATTCATTAGTAACATCAAAATCAATGGAATTTTTTTTAGATGGCACTTTTCCTAGTTTGTCCATTTCTTGCATGTATTCACTCAGTAATGAATCTGCTTCCACTTCAGTCTTATTTGCAGCTACATTTTCAGGGTTACATGGAAATTCCTGTTCTTCCATTTCTATCTCCAAATCAACCACATTCTTAGGGAAAAGTCTTTTATGGAGCCTTTCTGCAGTTCCTTTGAGAACTAATTTTGATGGAACAGAAAAACTTTCCTCTTCTTGAACTTTTAAAACTTCGGGATTATGAAGATATTTGATTAAACCTACAATGTCTTGCTGTCTTCTTGAAATGTAACGATTTCTAAGACAATCTTTTAACTCTTTTGCTATTGGATTATTTTTCTCTCCTAGTTTCTTTGAAATAAATTTCATTGATGATTCAGCTGTCAGGAGTGATGCATCTTTCGAGCATAACCCTTTAAGAATTATTTCAACAGGACGTAAGGTGTCATAAAGGTTTTCAATAATTTCCCACTCTGTTGAAGAAATGGCTACAGTTGAATGAATCACTCTTAAAGCTAGTGCAATAAATAGTTTTCTTTGATAGAAAGGAATAGAAAACGAAAAAAAGAGGTTAACTGCAAAATACCCCGAAACTTTTTTTTTCTCCGAATCCCCCAAAAACAGTTTATTTGCCCATCGGAGGACTAAATTGCCTAAATTTTACAATAGCAATTTTTGTCAATACCGAAAACCTATAATATCGGTATCGGTATTATTTGTACTTCTTCAATACCGGTATTAATACCGGTATTTCAATACCGGTTTTAACCCCTAGTATAGGGCAGTGGACCGCGAGGTGGCAGAAGCGTCACTGGCAGTGATGAGGCGGCACTTCTGGTATCTGAGGCCTCAGACCGTCATCTTCGCTCTATGCAGCAACAAGGTGGACGGCACTGTAAAGCAACAGATGGCAGAGAAGCTGTCCCACCTCCCTGTACCCAAAGACTTCACATACGAGAACGTCTCAGTCGACGAGATGACGCTACTCCCCGACCTGATCGACGAGTCCTCCTGGTTCTTATTTGCAGGTCTGAAGATGTATGGGTCTTCGTGGCTCACCCTGCCAACTGATAAGTGGGACGAGAACGAGGACTTTTGTCGTCTGAAGGATGTGATCTTTAATCTCCAGGTCACCAATGACGTCGCTGAAAGAGGAGTCCAACTGATACAAGACTATGCGAACACGGTCACAAAGGACGAGGCGCAGCTGCAGGATCTTCTGCAAGTGGTGGAAAAGAACCGGAAAGAGCTCGGCGACTTCAAGAAGTCATCACTCGCCACGATGACATAGCACAGAGGGACAACGTTGCAGCCAGTGACGTGTGATAGTGGTCAATACAATGTAAAAGTGATTCTTTAAGTTATTGTTTCTTTCTTCCTTATTTGTCTGCTATTTGCTGATTTTTTTGAAAAGTATAGGTGATCGTGGTTTTTCCCATTATTTGGCACTATACTAGCACATTGGTATTACATGTATACAGGCACAACTTTTAAATCGTTAGTCGTATGACATTGGAAGGCACACCAAACGACTTCTCTCATCAAGAGGATTCAGAAAACATCCCTACTTAATGATTTATCTTGATTCAGTAAAAAGTTAAAAAGTACGCATTTTTAAAAAAAACTTGTAATTTCAAGGTCGATGCGAGACCCCTAAATATTGATCAATTTTTGTAAAAATGGCACCAATGTGCTAGTATAGTGCCAAATAATGGGAAAAACTACGATAACCTATACTTTAAAAAAAAAATTGAAAAGTGGGCCACCCTAATGTACATACTACCTGAAAGTATACATATGTGTATTATTGTATTTTTCTGTTATATAATCCATATTTATTGCCAGATTTGCTTTGTATTATGTCCTTTATAGGGTTTACGTGGTCGGAGAACACGAATCTGTACTCAGAATTTTGAAAATCTAATATGGCAGCCAAAAATCTCTATTTTTCATCAAATTGTCATGGATGACAGCATCCCTAATGTTATGATATACACTAAAGAAAGTTTTAACGCACACATACAACACAGACGCGATCACCTTTCATACCACACTGTCCAGTTGTCAGCCTGTTTAGCATCAGCACATATGTGGCACCTAGTGGACCAACATCCAAACACCACATCTAATGCTGGTTTCAGGGACCGAAAATATTATTATGCTTCACTGTGCTGTCATTACATTGTTGTATGTGCCTTTATTTATTCCCTAAGACTCCCATTTCATGCCGCAAGGTTTTCCAGTCTGATGCAATTTGTTTTTTTTTCTATTTTCAGACTTCACACCTAAGTGAACAATGAGCTATGCTCGGACGACAAGTACACGCTCGTCCGCCCAGAAGACCTTGGGTTCAACAACATACATAGAAAATGCTGACTTTTCAAATGGCTTGCTTCCAACGAAAAAGGACATTTTGGAAAACATGTACTTACTTCGACCGGATGGAGCCGGTAAAACTGAGAGGTCAAAGGAAGTTGCAGCCGGAATTCTTGCGGACGTCCTTCAAGAACACTGGATTTTTTGTAATATATATATACAGTGACCACCTATGCATCAAACTGAACTTTTTGAACTGTATGAAAGATTCATCAAATTAATTCAGACCAGAAAAAACCGCCGGAACGACAACCATTATAAAAAAGTCGAAGATTTCAACGAAAAAGCGAAAGAACTCTTTGATATCTTCTGCGCGGATGATGAAGTAAGGAAACGCTTAGAAAAATTTTATGGTGTGAAAATGACTCGAGAAGAATGGAACTTTCTGGAAGACCAAAGACATGAGAGAAAAATGTTTTGCGAGAGTTTTGTCGACAGAAAATGGAATAAGACCATGGAACGCAGGAAGAGAGATCTGCAGAGGTTGGAGCGAATGAGAGAGGAAGCAGAGATGAAAAGAGCGAGGAATAAAGAAATGGCTTCAGCTGAAGGCATCAGTGAACTATCTGACGATGATCCGAATCATAGTGACTTCCAAATTAGCACATCAGAATCAGATGAGAATTCCACGTCTACGGGTCGGAAGCGTCGTAAACTGTTCCCTAGACGAAAAAAAATTGAAAATGATGAGTTGCCGCCAAAGTACCAGCAGAAAAGAGAAAGTGTCAGAAAAGTAAGGCCCGAGGTTTACGAAGCAATGGACCAGCTCAAAAGTTCTCATCACATGTCAGATAGTGAAGCTGCGGGAGCCGTAGTGATTGTTGGCAATAAACTATTTGGTCGAAAATGGAAATTTCATGACGAATCGCCAGACTTAGTAGACCTAGACACTCTACCACAGTCTAGCAATATTCGACAAGCCGGAAAGAGCACTGAAGCGCTAGCATTGCATGAAATTGTGAAAGAGATCATGCAATCGGATCAAAAGTCGGTAGTTACCTATTCTGTTGATGGTTCGAAAAAACAGGGAGCTGGTTCTTTCTCGGTGCAGGGAATGACGGTAAATGGAAAATACAGACCTCTCCCGACATTTCTGATTGCCACGGAAATTAGAGAGAACGTGGCGGATTTGAAAGTTGCCATGTTGAACATACTGGAAGCAGCGAGCGGAGTTACTGTTTGAAAAGATAGACTTTGTGATCACTGATCAGACATCCCATAATCTCTCTGTCGAACAAATGGTGGCCGAGAAGCTAGAATTAGAACATGCCCCGGATCATTTTTTGCAATGTCCACCCAACTCTCATGTTCAATCGAGTGATCACTAAACAATGGACCGAAATGGAAAATGCCATTGGGCGAGATAAAATATATTCCAGCTTTCTCGTGAATGCCACAACTTCATCCTCGAGTGTGACCGAACAAGTGCTGGACTGACTGTATAACCAGATTGATAAATCATGACTTTGACCACAAACCGTGGAACAAAGCAAGCGATTTCGACGCTCATATCGCGCCGAAGCGAAACAAATCTGTCAGTCTAAAAGATGAACGTTTCAACAGATTGACGTTGACATGTGCCATAACCATATATCACATTGACGATGTGGGAACACTTCTCGGAAAATTTGAGCATGTGACGAACCAATTGGCCTGCATCGTACGATACTTCCTGGATCTGGACTTCTTGAGAGTTGTGTACACGGCTGGAGCTCTCATTGGACTTCACTTATTGAAGCCGTTCCTTTCACTGACCATATCGACCAGTACAAATTATTCAAAGCTAATTCCAGCATTCCAACAGTTATACCAAGACCTCGTTTCTACTGATCCGGCTAAACTGTTGGAAGTGGATACGCCGGCATTTGAGTTTGTGTCTGTTGAAAGATTCCAACAAACATGATATGACGATGATATTTGCAATGCTATCAAAGCTACAGCTCTCCAAATGGGTACTGAAGTCATAAAGATTTAGGGTATGATATTGCTAAAGTTTGCTGAAGGATTTCAGAAACAAAAGGGAGATATCTTTGGATTCGGAGAATTTGACGAATCAGCGGAACATGCTCTCTCAAAAATGGACTGAAAATCTGGACAAGGCGCCAATTCACAACTTGGACTCTGAGCGCAGTGTAGGGTTCATCAACTATGAACTCGGAAGAAGAGGCGTCAAGCATCTCGCGTGCGCGTCGGCAGCGCAGGTCAAAGTTAAATCTCTTGTGTTGATTCAAAATCAACCAACAGGGTCTTTCAAAGACTACTGTATAGGAAAATTGGAACTGCAAAAATTCCGGAAATAATGAGAGAGTGGAGCGTACGACAAGAACAATTACAGAAGCAAGGATTACAGATTAAAGAGATTGCGAATGCCGCTGTAGACCGCAAGAGAAATAGAGACCTGGAAGAATTACAAAGACTAGGAGGGCCATTCACGGCTAGTGAGTAAGTGGATAATTATCTCGAAGAATCAAATGTGGACGATTCGCAGAAGCTGAACCGTCTTTATCTCGAAGTCAAATATGCACGAGATACCGCTCTTTCTGTGCCAAAGACTAGTGATATATTTTGTCTAATGAAGGACTACAGAAAATTGCCCCTCTCAACGTATGCCACTAATTTGAAGCTTTATCTCAGCAATGTCAGCTGTAAAGCTCAGGGCACAATCAGTGAGTTTAACCATGCAGTAGACACATTACTGAAATGAACAACATGCGTGTTTGGTAATATAGCATGATCTTTATACAAATATAGAATGTACGAAAATCATCTTAAAATCGGTCTTTGTGCACTTAGCACTCTCCTTATTGTCCTTGGTGGTCTCAGATGGGTTGAAAGTTCTCACAAATACCTTGTCAAGTGCATAATTCTGTTCAATGTTGTCGCAAACCTCCAATTAAATATAGTATAATGGATGTTTGTAGTATTTCCATCCACATTTCACTTTCAAATGCCTAAAAATTTGTGATTTTGACCGCCAGCTTAGATTTCCGCCATAACGATTTTTTGAAGTTCCATTACGAATGCGGATTCGTGTTCTGCGACCCTGAAAACCATATAAAGGACATATTACAAAGCACATCTGGCAATAAATATCGATTATATAGCAGAAAAACAGAAAATACACATATGTATGTCTTCAGTGGGGGGGGGGGGTGTACAGGGGGGGTTAAAAGGTTACAGAAAAAAATTTAAATATAAAATCGTGCTTAGAAATGGTTTCTCCAAATTTAGGATTAACGACCCCCCTAATATAGTAGGCTAGGTGTAGCTGTAAACCCTAAATCCAGTCCCAAAGCTTGACCCTATCTGCTTCGCAGATAGCAGGTGAGGGAAGCTATATTTTTGGGCCTTGTGAGTGACCCGTTGCACACGTCAGGTGAACATCATGAAAAAGAAAAACTATAATATTTGTCATTTACCGTTACTTATTCGAACTATAGTGGATTTAATTTTCCCAGAAGAATTCCTTGTTCCATGTACGGTCTGTGTGCATATATATATATAATATATATAGATATACATTATATATATATATATATATATATATATATATATATATAAATATATATGTATAGAAACGACGTAAGTATAGAGGAGTGTTCTGCACACGAGGAAGAGAAATAACGAACAAATGAAAAATCCGGCAATCGGAAGATCCTGGGTTCGATTCCCGGGCGGTCACCTCATTTTTCATTTGTTCGTTATTTCTCTTCCTCGTGTGCAGAACACTCCTCTATACTTACGTCGTTTCTATACATTAATATACTGCGTGGTCATTGCAGTTATATATATATATATATATATATATATATATATATATATATATATACAGGGCGTCCCAAAAAAATGTATACACACTTTAAATAATTATAAAGGCAGTGTTTATTGAAATACATTTCATTTTAAAAATGTAATAGAATCTACAGACATTATTTAATTGTTTTGTCAACGCCTGTTTTCAAACTGACGTCCGTTCTGGTCCAGGCACTGCTGATAACGCGAAGCAATGGAATCGCAAACATCACGAAACATTTCGTTTGGTATTTGTGTGCATTCTCGTTCAATGGCTGCTCTCAATTCAGCGACTGTTGCAGGTTTTATAGCGTAGACTTTGTCTTTTAAGTATCCCCATAAAAAAAAGTCTAGTGGTGTGAGGTCTGGTGAACGCGGAGAGTATTCTACGAAACCCCTTCGTCCAATCCACATCCACATCGTGCCAAGTACCACTCGCAATACTCCACTCTTCGGTCCGGATCATCTTCATTAATAGCATGGACTAATCTTGGAATGTAACTTTTCCATTGACAGCGCTTCAAAATGCGTTGGACAGACGATTCTGAAATTCCTACCTCACGACTCGCTTGCCGCACAGATTTTCTTGGACTTTGGTGATACGTTTCCAGTACTCTTTCTTGCTTTGTGGGGCTTGTCGATGTCCGTGGTCTTCCGGAACGCTTCTTGTGGACATTCTGAACAGTTCCATCGGCTTCAAACTTATCTCTATTTCGAGTGATGGTAAGTCGCGTTGGTGGATCTGTTTGAAACTCCCTCCTAAACTGTCTTTGCACTTCAACTGCGTTTTCACACTTCCAGTAGCATTTTAGAATGAATTTCCTTTGTTCAAAGCTTAGTCTGACTGCCATTATTAATTCTAATGGGTTTAACTTGGAAAGAAAGAAACATCAATTGAGCTATCAGCTGTTAAAGTGTGTATACATTTTTTTGGGACGCCCTGTATATATATATACACACATTTTAACTGCAAACAACACACAGTATAATTAATGTAAAGAACGACGCTTGTGTAGAAGAGCGTTCAGCACAACGCTCTTCGGCATGGTTGTTCGTTCTATCTTCATTCCTTAATGTTCGAGCATACACATTCCACGTTTCGGGAGGAAATAGAGGGGCTCGTCTCCCATTTCCGCGTCTATTTAGCCGGCCGATATAATTATCCTCGAACCAGTTTAATAGTGGGATATGTTCCGCTGACAATACATCAGCCAGGGCATCAATATAGGAATCTAAATGATTAACCGGTACAAAGGCTAGAGCAAGTATCATTTTTGCTTTCAAAGCAAAATCTACATCATTATTGTATTGAGAAATAAACCCCAATGCAGCTAAATGCTTTTGCAGGTTCTGACTTAAGTGAAAGAAACACCCTTTTATTTCGACTTCAGGGAATATTTCTTTTATGGCAGTAAACGCTGCTAACTCAAAATCACATACAAGAGATTTAGGGTTTATGGTTGGCTCAATAGCTTTAATCATTTCAAACATTCGTAAGTATGTGACCCTTTGTTTAAGTAAAAGAGCATAAGTTATTGGCAGAACACCACCAAGTTTTTGCGCAAGAATAATATAAACCTGTGAAAATAAGCTTGGAGCTACCTTAAATGTTCCATCAGCATACCAAATATCTGATGAAACTAAATGCTGCAGCCAGTTTTTCCTTCCAAATAATAAGATCCTGTCTTCACCGGCCCCGCTGTCCTTCAATAGGAAATCTTCTTCTGTGTCTGGACCTGTCTTATATATATCGTATATTCATATGGCAATGTTAACTGTTGAATGTCTGGAGGGTTAGGTGGGGGAGCACTAATTTCCTTCCGTTTTCGTCTTATTGTTTTCCTCATTGCTGACGCAGTAGGTAACGATCCTTGGACCATTTGAGAAACATTTGTTAAAACTTCATTAATAACAACACATGGACTTTCCATTGTTTCAACAGCACGCCTTTTCATTTTGGTTGTCACTTGTGCCACCTCTACATTAACTGCTGATGGATTATGAGAATGCGCATTTATTTCCTTCACTACAACTCCAAACATATATATATGTATTAGTGATGTAGGTCACATCCGCATCCGCATCCGCATCCGCGGAACATCCGCACATTTTCTCGCATCCGCATCCGCGTCCGCATCCGCACTTTGGACTGCGGATGTCGTGCGGATGTGGACCGTTGAGATAAAACGTCATTAATAAGCGGAAATTATCAAATTCTACTATATTAATAGAACTAGTTCATTGTGCGCAAAAGTGATGCAAGCGACAAGACGAGAGGCTGTTCTTGTATGAAGTTACTCTCTTGCAACCTACTTAGATCCACGTTACAAAGCTAAGTTATTTTCACCTAGTACATTAGAACGAGTTAAATCATCACTTGGCAAAGCAGTTGAAGAGCTTCAATCTCTTGAATCTGTCGCTTCGCCACCCACCAAAAGAATAAAAGTTTCAGTGACAGAACCAACACCTTCAACAAGCAAATCTATCACAGAATCTGTCTCTCAGTTTCTTGAGTCAAGCAGCAATGACGAGACCTACGCGATGTCAAAAGATGTAGTAAAAATGATCGAGAGCTATCACCAAGAAAAACGCCTGGCTGCATGTGACAATCCTATTAGTTGGTGGAAAAATACGCAGAATATCTATCCATACTTGAGTAAACTTGCAAGGAAACATTTAGCCTGTCCTCCAACAAACGTACCAAGCGAGAGATTATTTAGCAGTGCTGGATTAATATATGATGAAAAGAGAAACAGACTGGCAGCAGAAAAGGCAGAAAAATTAATGTTCCTTAAGCATAACCTTCCTATAATTAAGTTTGAACATTAAACGATGAACATCTTAGTTTACTTTATTTTAATTACTCATTTATAAATATGCCTAATAAAACTTTAAACTTAATATAAATAGTTATCAAGCTAATTAAAGATCTCTTTCTATAAGGGTGGAGGTTGGGGAAAGAGGTCGGTGGGGTGCATTTGAGTTGGGTTCACGTCCCGCATCCTGGTAACACAATTATGGTTTCTAATTGTGGCTGAAACTCAACAAAATATAACGAATTTATTTGCAGACGAATTCACTAATTGATTTCTATATTAGTTAGATGCTTGATATTATTTTATATGTTCAGAGAAAAGTACAGCAATTATTGTACAATTAATCAATTATATTACATTATAGCTACAGCTCTCTCTATATAATAACTTATTATATACGTTAAACACAACAAATCTCGAATATATCCTAAAAAATAACGAAAATGTAGACATCCGCATCCGCGGATGTTGAAATCAAACATCCGCATCCGCATCCGCGGATGTGAAAAAAATGACATCCGCTACATCACTAATATATATATATATATATATATATATATATTTTTTCAACTGCAAAGAACACGCAGTATAATTAACGTAAAGAACGACGCTTGTTAGAAGAACATTCCGCGCAAGATGAGGAGGGAGAACGAACAAATGAAAAAAATGAGGTAACCACCCGGGAATCGAACCCGGGTTCTTCAGATTGCCGGTCAGATATGATAACCATTACACCATGGGACTCACTCGATCAGAAGTCGTAATTCCCCTACATACGCCAGAAACCAATGCCCCGAGGGGGGCACCTCCCGCATGCCGCACATATATACATTTTCAACTGTAAAGAACACGCAGTATAATTAACGTAAAGAACGACGCTTGTTAGAAGAACATTCCGCGCAAGATGAGTATTTAATACTCACGCGTTTATTCGTGATTCTTCAACTGTGGATCGAGTTAACCGTGATTTACTAACTGTGACGATTGTGCACTTATCCTTGATCGTGACACCGAATTAACCGTATACAATAGTTAACTGTTAATATATTATTAATGGGAGAAGCCATGCAATGTGCTTGTGACAAACTGCTTAATTCCCATTAAGCGAATATATGAAAAAGATGATGTGGTAAATTATTTCAATTCGTTTGAGCTATAAGATTTTCGTTGTTTCATTTTTCACACATAGCGAATTTCTTATGATTGAATTTAGTTCTGTCTCTCTCTTTCACTTGTTCACTTTTTTCTTGTTTTTAAAAGACGATGATCGAGAATAGTTGCTTGAAAAGTTAACGAGACAACTCGTGTGTTGTTGTACAATATGTGCTTGTTCATTAAGTTACTTGGGAAGGCATATTTGCTATTCTTTCGATTTTATTTCTACCTTCATTTTTTTAGTGAACTTCTTTGAAGAAAAGAATTAAAGTAAACTCAGATATTTTGAAGCGGGTAATTTTTTAGTTTTTAATTTTTCTGTTGCGGAAGTAAATATTCGCCGAAATTTTTATTAAAGTTAAAAAATACCCAAAATATACAGACTTATGTTTTAAAATGAAATTAAAAAAAAAAAACTAATCAGTCGTGGGACTGAAACGGGCGTTACGTGAGTTCCCTGGGTATAGGACCTATGTCCCTATCAGGGAACGACCGGTTTCTCCCCCTCAGCATAGATTTCGAAGCAATTTACGAAGAGGTCCGGGGCTCAGGAGATCCCCCATCCCCCACCGATGTGGGAGGTGTTCTTTTCGGTCACGTGATTGACCAGTGCACTACGTCGATTAGCTGATCATTCCATTTCTAGAGCTAGGAGTCGGGGGGAATCTTCTCCCCTAGCCATTAGCCTATGGATAGGCTGTATTGGGTTCCCGGAGTCAAGGGGACCCGATAAGTCTTTCGGGGTACGACAACACGTGACGACCGTACCTTGCACCACGTCGGTTAGCCTATGATTCCATGAATTTGTGTAAGGCTAGGAGTCGGGGGGAAATCTAATCTAATCTTCTCCCCAGAGCCATAGGCCTTATGGATAGGCCTCGTATTGGGTTCCCGGAGTGAGGGGATCGCCGATGAGTCTAAACGTGTGCCGGGGACAACCTGGAGAATTTTGCGAATGGAGCTAGTAGCCGCGCAAAGTAGCCTCTGTAGCCGTTCAATTAATTCTCGGTTCACGTCCCCGGGTACCTATCGAAGTTTGACCGTGCTGAAAGCACCTATGAAATGGTAGATTTCTTTTTGGTCACGTGATTGACGACTGCACTACGTCGATTAGCCGATGATTCCATTTATAGGGCTAGGAGTCGGGGGAATCTTCTCCCCAAGCCATTAGCCTATGGATAGGCTGTATTGGGTTCCCGGAGTCAAGGGGACCCGATAAGTCTTTCGGGGTACGACAACACGTGACGACCGTACCTTGCACTACGTCGGTTAGCCTATGATTCCATGAATTTGTGTAAGGCTAGGAGTCGGGGGGAAATTAATCTAATCTTCTCCCCAGAGCCATAGGCCTATGGATAGGCCTCGTATTGGGTTTCCCGGAGTAATGGGATCGCCGATGAGTCTAAACGTGTGCCGGGGACAACCTGGAGAATTTTGCGAATGGAGCTAGTAGCCGCGCAAAGTAGCCTCTGTAGCCGTTCAATTAATTCTCGGTTCACGTCCCCGGGTACCTATCGAAGTTTGACCGTGGCTGAAAGCACCTATGAAAAGGTAGGGCCCGACCGTACAACGCTCTATAACCCACTCGTTGACTTATAAGTAGCGCGTCATAGGGCCTATGACTTCGGCCAAAATTTTCCATCAATCGCGCGCCCAACGCCTCGGCTCGTCGGAGCAACTGTCTCCCCGGTGCCTATGGCGGCCCATAGGGCTAGCGATCGGCAATAAGTAGAAGATGGAAGGTCGCAGATTGGGCTCTGAAGGCGCCCAAAATCTTGTGAGTTTCAACAGGTAGGTAACATCTAGCAAGGGGTGAGATTGTGAGTTTTTAGTCCCTGCCTTCTCACGTATCTACCAGTTGAATTAATTCCCGTAGCAATGTGACGTAGGATGCTGCCTAATCGAAATTCTCACAACTTACCCAATGGGTGTTGTAGACCGTAACTTTTTATTTTATTTTTTCAGGGAATTTATTTCGGCAGTTGTAAATAAGTAAAATCACCATCGAGTTTAAAGGTGAATGCATGCATGCTTTATAACGGGTTCAAACGGACATATATATATATACAGTAGACACATTGTCGAGGAAAATCCTATCGACGTTCAAATCTAAACTAACCTAGTATGGGCGCAAAAAGGAAGAGTGCAAGAATGTTGCAGAGATAATGGTCAATGTTGCAAATGGGGGTGGGGTATGTTGCAAAGGGGGAGGGGTATGCAATGAAGGAGGAGGGGATATGCAGTGAAGGGGAGAGGGGTTATGCAACAACTCAATGTTGCAAAGATGGGTAGGGTAATGCAACAACTCAATGTTGCCAAGGGGGAAAGGGGAGGGGTCTTCGGGGGGAGAAGGGAGGATGACCTCCCCCCAAAGGGGTTGCCTTAACTTATGAGAGGAAGAGAAAGGAGAGACGGAGGAGGTCTTTGGGGGAGAAGGTGGGATGTCCTCAACTCCACAACGGGAAACTTAACCTAAGTCTTAACCTAAGAAGGAAGGAGAGAGAGGGTTCTTTATTCCACCGGAGTCCGCATCATTATGAGCGTCCTGAAGCCAAGCAGGTCTTATATAGAGGATGGTGAGTTTCCAAATATCACTTTTTATATATGGAGGGGGTTACCAGATACCACCATTTATTTTAATTGTTCAGGTACACATTATTAGGGAGAGTTGGCAGATATCGCCATTTATTTTAATTCACACGAGTTGCCAAATAATGTTTTTATTTATTAAAAGCAAGATTGACTTTCTCCTTAAAGTTATTCAGAAAGAGAATTAATTATTTAAACGAAACCCAATACTAATAATAAAAGAAATACAATAGGCAATTGGGTTAGCAGAAGAAATCGTTCCAATAACATATTCTCTAAGAATAATATTCAATTTACCATTCGTTTTCATGTATTCTAACACCTTAGAATGTATACTGTGTCTATTTACTTTTGACAGTACTTTCTATACACTTTCCATATTTTTTATAAACCAAAATCAGCGAAATCAAGAAGAGTAATCCTCTATTCACTTGTTTTCAAGCTAATTTCATTCAAAAATATTAATACACCCTTTATATATATATAAGAAAAACTATAATTATTTTAACTAACTTCACCTAAAGGTCTATTTACTTTTGTCATACCTCTGGATATATATATATATATATATATATGAATCCAGGACAATTTCCCCCGGAGGACAATTTTCCCCAGAGCAAATATATATACACAAGATGTGTCTTCACAATTTCGTGCATTTTTTTTCGTTCATTTTATTAATTCTATCGATTTGAGAAATCTATATATACACACACACACACACACACATTTATATTAAATTTCCATATGAAAACAGGCATAATAATATGCGAAGATATACTGAAATATATATTAAATTTGGTAATAAACAATTATTCTCATAAAATATCGTTTATTTTCACATTAAGTTGAGACGAAGAGGAATGGAGACAGGAATGGGTAAGATTCGTTCATGTTTAGCCTGAAGCTTTTTTGAAGGTCGCACAGGCTGACCGCAAACTGGATAGAATGGAATGTGGGTCAAACCACATCCTTTCTCTCCAGATTTTCCTCCACTGACTTCAAATATTATTCCAGCCACTATTATTACTATTGAAGTTAGAAACTTAATTTTAAATTATATTATATATTAAAGGCTAGAGAGAGAGAGGAGTTACAAGGAGTTACAAGGAAAAGAAGTACCTCAAGAGGACTCGCGACCCATACCGAGGAGGTACCAATGGCAAAGGGTGCAGGGAAGATTTTTTACACCCTCAAATAGTGTGCAAGATTTGGTCTAACCTTTTCTTAAAATGATCCACAGAGGAACTGTTCACAACTTCTGAAGGTAAACTGTTCCACGTGTCACTGATCTTATACGTAAAGTAATTCCCACACACACTAGTCTAAACCGCTTCAAATCCAACTTCCAACCATTGTTGCGAGTTGGGTTATCATTTAAACTAAACATGCTTCTAAAATCGACATCGTTGAACCCGCGTAAGAACTTAAAAACCTCGATGAGTTGACCGCGCAGCCTCCGAGTTTCCAGTGAAAACAAGTTCAGGGCGCGTAACCGTCGATTGTAGCCCAAATGCCTAACGGAAGGGATTAACTTTGTGGCCCTCGCCTGGACTCGCTCCAGCCTCTCAATATCTTTCCTGAGGGTGGGCGACCAAAACTGCACAGCATATTCCAGGTGCGGCCGAACCAGGAAATTGTACAGAGAGAGCACAATCTACCTAGGTCCGCACGCAGTTGCTCGATCCCATCCGGCCTCCCAACATTGGCCCCAAGCTTGGTGTCCTCAGCGAATTTGGCGATCCGACTGACGATGCCACCGTCGATATCATTTATGCAAATGATAAACAACAGCGGCCCCAAAACGGAACCCTGAGGAACCCCACTAGTGACCGAGGCCCAACCCGAACTAGCACCTTTAATTACAACCCTCTGCCGCCTATTCTTCAGCCAGTTTTCAATCCACCTACCTATTTCCCCACCGATACCCAGCGCGCGCACTTTCGCCATTAGCCGGCGGTGAGGTACCTTATCAAAGGCTTTCTGAAAGTCGAGATAAAGTATATCAATCGCCCTACTCTTATCATACTCACCCAACATGACGTGGAAAAACTCGAGCAAGTTGGTGAGACACGACCTAAGCCGTCTAAACCCATGTTGGGAGTCCACAAGCAGCTTGTACGAATCCAAATGGTCAACGATCCTATCAGCTATTATCTCCTCTAATAATTTACCTACAACTGAAGTGAGACTAATGGGACGATAGTTCCCTGGACTTTCGTGATCTCCTTTCTTAAAGATAGGGGTCACGTTGGCTTCCCTCCAGTCACCAGGCACCTGGCCCGTCTCCAACGATTTGTTGAAGACTGTAGCCAGGTGGGGAGCCACCTGGTCGCGCACCTCCCGCAACACTCTGGGGAGAAACTGGTCTGGCCCAGGAGCATTAAACACGCTCAGTTTGTCTATTCTATCGGCAACGACTGTCGCGGTACATCGAACACTATCCAGGCCAGCACCTTCGTGCCTCACGCCTGGCTCGGGGATGATGCGGGTGTTCTCCCTGGTGAACACTCCCGCAAAGTACTCATTAAGCACATTGGCGATATCCGCCTTACAAAGGTTTGCCACCCTTAGTTCTTCGTTACGTTTCGCTAGTCTAACCTTCGCCTTCACTTCCCTACACAGGCGGACATACGCTTCAGTGTTCTCATGGGAACGATTGGCCTTCGCCCTCCTATACGCTACTTTCCTATTTCGGATAGCCGAAGCGATGTCACGATTGAACCACTTAGGCTGCGTTGAAGCAGGGGTGACCGGTTTTGAAGGTATGGCAGCAGACTGCAGCACCATAAACTCGTCCCGGAATGCACTCCACACTCCCTCAACATCGCCGCCGACCTCTAACCCCATCTCTCCTACGCTATCCCTGAGGCTAACAAAGTTCGCCCGCTGGAGATCGAGCTTACTGCCTCTCGAGTTACTACGCTTCACCCGAGGGACGCACACATGGAACCTAATAAGACCGTGATCACTCCCGCCCAACGATTCGTCAACGGTGAGGCCAGTGACGAGGTTGTCTTCGGTCGTGAATACTAAGTCTAGAACGCTTTCGTCTCGTGTAGGCTCGTTGACCCACTGAGTGAGGAAGTTCTCATCAGCAAAGTCAACTAGCCTCCTCCATTCAGCATCAGCAGTCCTGTTTTCCAACTTTATGCCGCGACAGTTGAAGTCTCCTAAAACTACACACACCCTATCCCCTAGCAGGCTACTGAATTCGGTGTACAGTGCTGTATCCTCCTCGAGGAGGAGATGCGGAGGTCTGTACACCAAGATTAACCTATAGCTCGTCCCTCCCACGTTCAGATCGACGCCAAGCAGCTCCCGTTCCGACCGGAACTGGCAGTCAACCGGACTCAACGTGTCTCTGACGTATATTAGTACCCCACCCCCCCTCCCACAGGTGCGGTCTTTGCGAAACATTCTATACCCGGGAATTTCGAACTCCCCAACGTAGTCCCTACGATCAGTATGAATCCAGGACTCGGTGATAGCAACGATATCCTGGTATTCTGATGGTAAGAGCGCCCGTAGCTAGCATAACTTGTTCCTAATCGACCTAGCATTAAAAAGCATTGCACGGAGGGAGCCTTCCCTATTCTGACCGCCCCCTAGGACGACCCGTTTCCCGAACAGCCAGGACTGTCGGAAGTTGAAGAGACCCTCACTAACGAGGGGGCAACTTCCGCAGGAGCCTGAGTCCCCTCCAACGTAGAAGGAGGGTCACCCACCTGTACCTGGACGCACCCTTCAGTTGAAGGTACGTCCGCGTCCACCACCGGCTCATCATCATCTCTCCACTGTGGGGCCCCATCATCTCTCCCTTGACTCGACTTCACCATTCTGTATAGGTGCCGGTCGAGCAGCGCGCCTAGCACACCTTTACCCTTGTTATTGAGGTGGACACCATCCCTCTGGTAAAGGTCCCACCTACCCGAAAATGCGTCGAAGGGGTCAATAAACCTCACGCCCAGCGGGACGCACAAGTCTTGCACCCTCTCGTTAATGCCAATGACCTTACTGAGTGCGTGGTCACTGGCATTCATTCACGGTAAAATACCCATTAACATTCCCCTGTCTGTCTTCAGTTTTAGATCATCCGCAAGAGACATGATCTCGGTGATGATCCCTTCTGAAAGACCTACCCTACCTCCTTTGAGGAACAGGTCGTTGCCACCAGCGTGGACAACGATCGCAGTCCTCCGACTAGCCACGCGCACCTTCTCTACCTCCTTCCTTAAGTGCGCCGTTCCCCGCCCAGGTAAGCACCTTACCTTCCTCCCATCCCGGTTTGCAGAAGCAAAGTACTTCTCCTGGTCCCTGATCTGCGAGTCCCCAATCAAAACGGTGTCTTCCTCCTTCGAGCACAGGAGACTAAAGCGGTTGGAAGTCCTGACAGGGGCAACTGGGGTCTCAGGCTTCGGCTTCGCAGCCTTCTTGCCCGAGACCTTTCGAAACCCGTCGCCACCCATACACGCAGTTACACCACCCGATCCACCCCGACCGGTAGCTACATCCTTCGGTTTATTTGGGCCATCAGTAGGCCCCTTCCCACCCTTTTTCTTTATAGGCCCCTTCCCACCCTTCTCTATCGACCCCTTCCCACCCTTCTCTATCAGCCCCTTCATTGCGCCCTCCACCTTACGCCGCGGTTCCATGCATTCCACGTGGGTCGCTGGCGATTCCTGACACTGATTTAGGACCCTGGCCCCCGGTTGCACCTCTACCCCTTCTCCGCGGTTCCGAGATCTGTCCATTCCATCGCTGGACCGCCTTTCCACGGCAGCTATCCTATCCTGAATGAGCCCCGGGTTAGAGGGCGGCGCAGCCTCGTCAGTGACCGCCGCACCTCAAACAGCCGGTCTGGACGACTCGAGCCGCCGGACCCTCTCCTCTAGCTTCTCGTAAAACCGCATGAGTTCGCAAAAGCGACACATGCTGGAGTGGTTGATCTTCGCGAAGCAGGCTTCTTTGAAGTTCGTCACCCACTGGTTTACTTCACACCTCCCACATTCAGCCTTCAGTTTCTGCGGTCCAGTCATTGTAACTTATTTTTATTTTTTTCGAACTCTGAATACTCTGAATAAGATAAAGCGTTCTAGCAATGAAAACTATCAAAAACGTTGTGACCAGTATATAAAAAAGGAGGGGGGGTGAATTCTTCCCGCGCGTGGACGCATCCACCTATTTGCAAGTGACGTTCATCCCTTTCAGAAGACTACACCTCTCGCTGCTGCCGCACCGACCAAAGGTCTCCCCAGGGCCGGACAGTCCCAAACGTGTCGCAGCTACCAACTGACAAACACTCGCGACGCAGGCGTCACGGATTTCCCGCCAGGAGCGACAGCGAGATGCAGCCCCTTACTAAGTATTACTAGTCACTCACAAGCGGCCAGACTCTTAGAATCCAGTGTTCAAAGGATATCCCACCAGACCCAGAGGCTACGCCCGGGACTTTACGCTGGCCTGACAGCCAGCTGGGCAGTAAAGCTCTCTCACCTCAGAGCAGTACAGCCAAGCACCATCAAGAAGAGAAAAAGACTTAATACTAAAAGAATTATTTTTTATTTTTTTTTTCAGTCAGAGGAGAACATCCTTAACGTAAGCTAAAAGGACAGAGTAGGGATGGGATGGGGTCCTAGTAACCCACGGGACAGGATTATACAACATACTTCACCCGCCCTCCCGAAAGATAGAGAGCCTAAAGGAACTGGCAGCCAATTTCTCTAGAATCCCACGACTTGGGACCGGAGGGCTGTCACACCCCAAGTATAAAGTTTACAACATCCAGAAGAAATATGCATAACATTTATACCCCCTGCGGGAGAGAGAGAGAGAGATAGAGAGAGACAGAGAGAGAGAGAGAGAAAGACAGAGAGAGAGAGAGAGAGAGAGAGAGAGAGAGAGAGAGAGAGAGAGACTAACACACACACACACATATAACCAAACCCACAAGTCAGGAATCTTGGGAAAGCTGAGATTCGCATGGCCGCAAAACATAATAATGCACATTCTGCTTGTAGAAATCACACACACACACAGAAAGAAAGTTTTCTTTATTCTATTTGGATATAACATTTTTTTTATAAATATAAATAAAGGAATGAAAAGAAAAAAATATTTATAATTTCTTGTAGAGAATATGTTTAATACAGAGATTTTCAAAAGACCTTTTAGAGAAGAAATAAAAATGTACATACGAGGATTATATGTAATAAATTCACACACACACACACAAACACTCACACACACACACAAACACACACACATATAACCAAATCCACAAGTCAGGAATCTTGGGAAAGCTGAGATTAGTATGGCCGCAATACATAATAATGCACATTCTGCTTGTGAAATCAAGACACAAACACACAGAAAGAACGTTTTGTTTATTCTATTTGGATATAATATTCTTTTTTTTAAATATAAAAAAAGGAATGAAAAGAAAACCAAAAATATTTATAATTTCTTGTGGAGAATATATTTCATACAAAGATTTTCAAAAGACCTTTAAGAGAAGGAAAAAATGTAGATACGAGGATTATATGCAATAAATTCACACACACACACACACACACACACACACACACACACACACACATAACCAAATCCGCAAGTCAGGAATCTTGGAAAGCTGAGATTAGTATGGCCGCAAAACATAATAATGCACATTCTGCTTGTAAAAACCTTTTAGATTTCTTATTTTCTAATGATCTTTGAGCTGAGCGAATTTGATGAAGATATTCCTATAACGACTTGCTTCCGAAAAATTGAGGCTCAACTAGTATGGCCGTAAAAATAATAATGTAAAATATTGTTGTGATAGAGATGGTTGTTCAATGTTGCGAGGGATATTGCATAAAGGGGTGGGTTGGGGAAAACCGAGAAAAGTATGGGCGCAAAGGCAAATATTGTCGTGGTAGAGATTTGCAAGTGCCAATGCACAATGACAGCATTAAATCTACGGAGAGAAGTTAAGACACCATTAGTCGACCAAAGCATGGGCCCATAATATAGGTGTTACGAATGACCAGAACTGCACAGCATACTCCAGGGAACCAGGGAATTGTATAGAGACAGCACAATCTCCTTGTTTCCGCCTCCTAATATAACTCGATCTCTTTCTCTGTTTGTGGTATTTACTTTACCTATAAGTTCTCTGGCGCGTGCAACAGGCTACCTTCAGAACAGTTCCTCTGCGGTTCAGTTCAAGAAAATGGATAGGCCGAACCTTGCACACTATTTGCGGTGTAGGAATTTTTTTCCCTGGAATCGTAACCACTGATACATCCACGGTTTGGGATGAGTTACATATAGAGGTTCTTCTTGTCCTTGTAATTCCCTATCTTTCATGTACACTTTCCACATTGTGTCCGGCAACTAATACAGAAACTCTTACCAAAATTGTTTTGAAAGAAGCTTTATGCAAAAGTGTAATGAAAAAAGAGCAGCTTCAGAGTTCATTCACACCATGCGTACACTTATCTCGTGTACACAGCTAGTGGAAAATAAAACGCACCAATGAAACTCTAGGCTCATTTAAAATAACCTAAAGTAAGCATATATCATCCCTCAACTTCGTACAATTTTTTTCTACAACGCACTCTTTCATCTCTCCTTGGACTATCTGGTGATGGGAGGCCGTTCTCTGCGCCCAGATGATGTAGTGACCCGTGGTACGGGTGCTACGTAGAACTGTAGATCCCCTTCGTCAAATGACCTCAGATATTGCGAAGGGAGTTAAACAGCCCACATCAATCAATCGACAGAATGCACTGATGACGCAACGTCGTCTACATCCGGTTACAACAACCAAATATGAATTATATGACACCCAAACCTAATGGTTACAGTGATTACGACACAACTGGAATGAAGTTTGTAACCCAACCACGGTTAGTGAATTAACTTTTGGATTAACCTTTTTGACTTGTTGTGCGAATTATTTTTTATGTACATACGTATGTATGTATGTATGTACGAATATATATATGTATAAATTTAGGGTGGATCGATTTTACATTTCTTTCGATTTCCATATTCTAATAGAGACACAAACTTGCGCATGCATGAGAAAATAGCCTCTGCAAAATCTTAGCTTAATAGGCAATCATCTTCTTCCCCCGGCAGAGCGATGAAAATCATATTTTAGTAGTCAAAAACGTATTTTTCTTATGATTTTTAAAATATTTCAATATGCATCAAAATTATTCCTAATAACTATAAAGTCGATGAAAAAGACCTCATATGATCGTTTTTCCAAGCGCATTGTCCTACGTTAATATCTTTTGCCCCCGGCAACAACGTCAAATGTTGAAAAAATAGGTAATTTATATACATATTTTCAGATCGGCTCTTTGTCTTAAATAATGCATTTATATATTTCCCATAGCATTTATATCGTTGCTTAGGCATGAAATAACACGCAAAATTTTATGACTCTAGAGTAATATCTTCTGTCCCCGAGAAAAGTCTAAATGTGGATTATAATTACGTTAATGCAATGTTATAAGTACGATAAGTACTAAGTACAGCTCCTCGCTTGCTAATTTTATAAAATTAGCAACCCAGAACTCACCACGAGGAGGTGGCTGTACGTCGAGTTCCACCCTATCCAGCCCCAACCACCCTTCCTTTGGCTGCATGTCGATTTACATACGGTAATCTTTCTTAGAATCAAATCGTGGAATTTTTGTTCGGGAGTGAAGACGGGAGCGGATGAATCCGTCCCTCTCTTCTATTCCACTTACACTGGCAGAGGCTTCGGTTACTAATTTGATGAGTCTCTCGACCGCTTGAGTATGACAAGGGAATAGTGGGATCAGTCCATCAGGCTGGTCTCCCGTCTCAACAAACTCTTTTATTCGGGTATCAGGTATTGTTTTTGTAACGGGAGGTTCGGTCACCTCAGCCGTTTGCCAGTTGATCATTTCGTAATAGTTTTGACTATCGTAGAGCAGCTCAGGCATGGCGAAGGCTCGAATTTCCCCCGCTGGTGATTGTTTTGATCGTGCTTTTAATATTCTTCTCCATCCCAATTCTCTTATGTGTTGCTCATCGGCATGTAGCATGGAGATCAAAATATTTTCTGGGTGAGCAAAGAAAGAATTTCTACGGAGGACTTTGTTGGCGATTGTCTTAGATCTTTGAGGCATGGTCTGAGAGAGACGCATCATTTCGAAAAAATGTTTTGCGCTCAGTGAAACGAGTTTTTCTTTATCTTAAACCAAATTGGTGCGTAAACTGTCATAATGAATCGCACAATTTCGTTGAAGGTGCTGGAGGGTTCACTGGTTGAAACATTGAGGCCAGAAATCTATTGCTGTTGTCAGCCACCTGGAATGCGCCATCTTACCTGGATTTCGAGCCGCGAGAGCTGAAGAGCAGCTACCGCTCGACACTGCTCTGTAGATGCCTAACAAATATTTTTGGTCAGTGCCAACTCGGCATCATCTATGTCAATGTCGGGAGATGGAATGGCATCGAATTCTGTAATTGGAAGTTTTTCGCAGTCGTTCAGTTGTTTTCCAACTGGTCCAGTAAAGCCCATTGGCCCAGTTGTTTTGCCGTCCAAGTCTTGAATGAGGTGTCGCTGATAATTCATTACCGTGTAATAGGCATATGATCCACTGAACTGGCCTTTGTAGTTTCATTTCAATCATACGAATGACTCCACCCTTTCGACCCGTGTTCACTGCGGTACCATCACAGCCGATAGCCACAATGTCGTCCGTGCTAATATTGTTAGTCTCTAGAAAGTTGATGATCCCTGATGTTATTGCAGTGGCAGAACCTGATGCAGGAGTGAAATGCCCCATGTACTGGGATTCTGGTTCTTGAACTAAAACTATATGCTCTTCTACCACAGTCCTTCTATGCTTCACATTGTCTATTTCTTCTTGTGTCATTGTTTTATCTTTACGTCCGTCAAAGAAAATGCCCTGTAATGGTAGCGTGATCTTGTCATCTTGCTGATGCTCAGAACGAACTCTTTTTCTGGCTCTTCTTATCTTATTTCGATCAATCACTGAACTGACATCATCTTCTCGTATCCAGCCAACATCCTCTAACAACGAAGAAGCAATAAATGAAGCAGCTCTGTCTGAGACGCCCGTACGATCACAAGCTTCAGCAAGTACCTGGAGTTTCATTCGTGTTTTTTCCTTCATGTCATGTTTATCTCTCGGTGTTAGTTCATACGATGACGATGATTCTATAGATGTATCCTCGGTTTCACTAGAGGCTGACGAAGAAGGTTGTTCTTGAGAAGTTTCTTGTCGTTTACTAGTCGACGGCTCTTGATGTTCTGCTATTCCTTCTTGTTTCAATATCGCCAATCTTCTTGCAAGAGTCATCTCGTTTTTATTTGTTGTTTCAACATCCAAAGTTCCTATTGCCATTTTGCGATCACTTCTTTGGTCGAGTAAAAACTGTTGCTCTTTCAGTGGTACTCGTCGTTCACGAGGGCAGCTGCATTTTGTCAAATCAGGGCATTTACAAGCCGATATGTCAAATAAGGTGGTCTTAGTTGATTTCTTGAAGGCCTCAAGATTTTTCTGTAACGATTCGTTCTTCTTTTTCGCGTTCAGTGATTTGATGATGTTAGCCATTTTATCACGATAACTTTTCAACATTTGATTTATCCGTGCTGTCGAAACTGTTGGAATGGAAGCTAATTTCCACAAGTATTCCAGTCTCTCCGTGACCACAGCGGCGATGTCTTTGACTGGAGGTTCCTTCTTTGATGATCTCAACTCAGTTCTCACATGATGGTAGTATTGCATCACATCTTCACATGTGGGAAAACATCGCAAATTCAAATCTTTCCCAGCACCAAATATTGGACACGTAACCGATCTTCTAGTTGTAGCGGTAGCCATCCTGTAAAGATTAAAGAATAATGTATTGTTCTGTTACGCAATAAAATCGAAAAAAACAGAGTTATGAGAAAAACAAACAAGGATATGAGCAGAGAGATTGAGCACACTGAGGACTCTGAGTGAGGAGCCACACACACACACACACACACACTGAGGACTCGAGGAGCCAGCTGCAAAATACACACCTGCCTTCGACGCTGTCAAAAGGCAACTGAGGGAACTGCGCAGTGCGTACTGGCGCGTCAGTGGCAGCTGCTGCTGGCAGCACTCACCAGAGATGACCTTTAAACCCTAGCCTAGAGTCATAAAATTTTGCGTGTGTGTTATTTCATGCCTAAGCAACGCTATAAATGCTATGGGAAATATATAAATGCATTATTTAAGACAAAGAGCCGATCTGAAAATATGTATATAAATTACCTATTTTTTCAACATTTGACGTTGTTGCAGGGGGCAAAAGATATTAACGTAGGACAACGCGCTTGGAAAAACGATCATATGGTCTTTTTCATCGACTTTATAGTTATTAGGAATAATTTTGATGCATATTGAAATATTTTAAAAATTATAAGAAAAATACGTTTTTGACTACTAAAATATGATTTTCATCGCTCTGCCGGGGGCAGAAGATAATTACCTATTAAGCTATGATTTTGCATAGGCTATTTTCTCATGCATGCGCAAGTTTTTGTCTCTATTAGAATATGGAAATCGAAAAAAATGTAAAATCGATCCACCCTAACATTGTATATATGTGCAGCAGTTATACGATATTTCTGTGACCCATCTAAACTATTTTCTTTTCTTATATATAAATGATTTTGTCTTTATACAAATAAATTATATTAGCATATTGATGGTATGGATTGTACAAATTATACCATTGTGTGAGTTATCATTTAAACTAAACATGCTTCTAAAATCGACTTCGTTGAACCCGTGTAAAAACTTGAAATCTGGATGAGTTGACCGCGCAGCCTCCGAGTTTCCAGCGAAAACAATAGGATGCTCATTTATCTACAAACCAACCAGACATTTTCGTGCATTTTCACAAACTAAACACATTTTATTCACATTCCGGCACACTATTTGAGAAAAACATGTTCCCATATTTTTCCTTTTTGCCTAGCAAACGATACTCGTCTCTAAATTCTACTAAATACTCACGCAGACCTTTAGCCACAATCTCACTACAAACCTCGTCATGATACATATTAATGTAGTGGTAAAAATACTTAAGATTCTCCATGATGACAAGATTTACATTCTCAGTCGCAGGGTACGAGTACTCGTTATGATGCAACATAATATAATTTCGCTTGTCGCACCACTCATCAACAAGACTCACTAACCATATCCGCTGCTTCTCTTCTGCACGTGTTGTTTCTTCTACTTCACGGTATATGTAAGCTTTTATAAAGTTTAGTTCTACAACATAGTACAATACATAGGCTGACCATACGTACCGTTTTGAACGGGACAGTACCGTTTGTTTTATACTTCCTGGCCGTCCCGTCGTTTTAATAAAAATGTCAATTTTGTCCCGGTTTATGTACTTACTTTTTCATGAATACAGAATATTACATAACCCCGTCCCTTTTTTGCCATCCCAATGTCCCGTTTTTGTCTAAAGGAAATATGGTCAGCCTAGCAATACATCACTTGTGCCACGAAATCCTGCAACGCTCTCGCCAGATTAGTCGTAGAGTATTTGTACCTCTTGTTCCTTCGCACGGTTCAATGTAGCCTTAAAATCATCAAAGGATGGTAGAATAGAGGTCTTTCAGTGTTCACCACATCTTCACACTTTACCGAATATCACTTCATTGAACTCGAGTACGCAATATTAAAGGTAGCCATCACTATTTTTCGTCTACGTGAGAGAATACACATATGAGATCCACGGCTTGCACCGCTCAACTGAACACGCAGGAGTCACGTGACCGATCACAGGGGGTGGAGCTTAGGACAGATAACTCAAATGAATGAATTTATTAATATCTTACCACCTGTTAATTTCTAGGAGAAAGAATAAGCGCGAGATATCGCATTGTAAAAGTTACGCCAGGAATTCCGGGGGTACTGGGGCACAATAGTATCCCTGGTAGAGTTTAAGGGCTAAACTTACAAAAAACTCGTAGTAATTTTGATACTACGATTTCAATTTTTTACGCACTTCTCTGTTCATAGTTAAACATAGGCGTAAGTTTTCTTCAAAACTGATATTATGTCAGTTTAAAACTTAAGCTTACATAATGTTCAGTTAACTTTAAACTTGCTTTTTGTTATGTAGAGGAGTATTGAGCTGGTGAAGGAGAGAGTAGATCTCCTACAAATCCCACTTTTATAGTATTCAATTCTTGAGTGAAATCCTATCACTGTTAAATTTTACATATAAGTTGTATGTCAGTTAGGCATTTGAACGAAACGTTTTTGTAACACAGAATTCGATGTGTAACATTAGCGTAACTTCTCCAGATTGATATATACTGTATATAATGCTAATAGCTCTGGCTGATGAATTTATGTTAACAGAAGAAATAATAGAAAACACAAGAAAAACAACTGCATAGATTTGGTGATCATAAACAACATCAACCTAATAGATTATGTAGAGATATCCCTAACTATAATATCGGATCAAAACATTATTGAAATAACATCTAATATAAAAGCAAGAAGAAAGGAAAGAACACGAACAACAGAAAGAAGCAAATTCGAAATTTTTAATTTTCCCACCAAAGGTATAAACTAGGAAGATGTTGCATCCAGCATGGAAGTAATAGATTGGATTTCCATCTTCTTGAGATCATTGTGGAAGGAACAAAGGTACAGGGATTGAATATCGTAGACATATCAATATTATCTTAAGGAAATGCCTAATTCTTAACGTAACTTAACTGAACCTAACCTAACTTACATTTCTTTAGGGTGAATTTCACACTTAAACACATGAAATGAATGAATGATACAAACCACAAGGAAAAAGAAGAAATGTTCCCAAGTCCTTTCGTGTACTCAGCAGTACCCCTCGTCGGGGAATGGAGAAGCCAGTGACGAAAATATATACATATATACAACGGAACAGAGAAATAAAGAGATTAGCACATGGTTAACAAGCATTGATTAAAAGCGAAGGACATTTCAACAAGATGTTAATTTTATACATTCCATATTCTTTTCCTACTTCTTTCCTGAAAAGAACACATATACCCTCTTTCTAAAACAGTTTCTAAGGGGTTAGGTGTGTTGTATCGGTTCCGCAGCTTCTTCACCCCTGTATGGAGTATGCTTTTCATGTGTGGGGTGTCTCAACCCACACAGCCGTACTTGACCGAGTAGAATCTAAGACTTTTCGTCTCACAAATTCTGCGCCTCTTACTGATAGCCTTCAGTCCCCCTCCCTTCGCCACAATGTTGCATCACTCTCTCTTTACTATCGCTATTATATCAGACATTGCTCTTCTGAACACGCCATCTGCATGCCTCCGCCTTTAAGGAGACCACGCAGTACCAGACTTTCAAAACATTCTCATTACTTTTCTGTCCAACTTTCTAAAGCAAGGGTTAATCGGTATTTTCAATCTTTCAACTACTCAACCGGTCAACTCTGGAATAATCTTTCTCATTCCACCTTTCCCCCAGTCTGTGACCTCCACTCATTCAAACGTAGAGTGTCCAGGCATCTCAAAAACCCTGGACCTTGATTTTGGGTATCTTCTTCCTCAATGGGTGGGGCTTTTGCGAACATTCGCCCCTGGCCCTTCATTCCTGTATAAAAAAAGTAGGCCGGAATGGAGGACGTTTGTTAGAGATATGTAAGTTCAGGACTATCTCCTTTATAGTGACAAAGCCTGGAATCACCACCACGCATGGCAACGGCAATTTCTGAAAAACTCATCTCTGTTGCTGCTAGCATTAGAACAAGTAAAGTTAACCCAAGGTTTTTCCCATTAGTAGTAGTAGGAAAAGAATATAGAATGTATAAAATTAACAATATCTTGATAAAATATCTTTCGCTTTTAATCAATGCTTGTTAACCATGTGCTAATCTCTTTATTTCTCTGTTCCGTTGTACATATGTATATATTTTCGTCACTGGCCTTTTCCATTCCCCGACGAGGTGTACTGCTGAGTACACGAAAGGACTTGGGAACATTTCTTCTTTTTCCTTGTGGTTTGTATCATTCATTCATTTCATGTTTTTAAGTGTGAAATTCGCCCTAAAGAAATGTAAGTTAGGTTAGGTTCAGTTAAGTTGCGTTAAGAATTAGGCATTTCCTTAAGATAATATTGGTATGCCCACGATATTCGATCCCTGTACCTTTGTTCCTTCCACACTGATCTCACGAAGATGGAAATCCAATCTATTACTTCCATGCTGGATGCAACATCTTCCTAGTTTATACCTTTGGTGGGAAAATTAAAAATTTCGAATTTGCTTCTTTCTGTTGTTCGTGTGCTTTCCTTTCTTTTTGCTTTTATATTAGATGTTATTTCAATAATGTTTTGATCCGATATTATAGTTGGGGATATCTCTACATAATCTATTAGGTTGATGTTGTTTATGATCACCAAATCTATGCAGTTGTTTTTCTTGTGTTTCCTGTTATTTCTTGTGTTAACATTACGCTAATGTTACACATCGAATTCTGTGTTACAAAAACGTTTCGTTCAAATGCCTAACTGATATACAACTTGTATGTAAAATTTAACGGTGATAAGATTTCACTCAAGAATTGAATCCTATAAAAGTGGGATTTGTAGAAGATCTACTCTCTCCTTCACCAGCTCAATACTCCTCTAAAGAAACTTATCTCCTTTCATTTGAGAATAAAGTTATCACAGTAGGAATTCATTTCTACGTCCTGACCTTTAAAGACAACATTAATAAATATGACTGAAAACCTTAAGGACCACAGAGTGAAGACATTTCAGGTAACAGAGCTCGAAAGAGGAAGAACTATCAAACCTTAAATAACTAATTGGTTTTAATACATAACAAAAAGCAAGTTTAAAGTTAACTAAACATTATGTAAGCTTAAGTTTTAAACTGACTTAATATCAGTTTTGAAGAAAACTTACGCCTATGTTTAACTATGAACAGAGAAGTGCGTAAAAACTTGAAATCGTAGTATCAAAATTACTACGAGTTTTTTGTAAGTTTAATCCTTAAACTCTACCCGGGGTACTATTGTGCCCCAGTACCCCCGGAATTCCTGGCGTAACTTTTACAATGGGATATCTCGCGCTTATTCTTTCTCCTAGAAATTAACAGGTGGTAAGATATTAATAAATTCATTCATTTGAGTTATCTGTCCTAAGCTCCGCCCCCTATATGATCGGTCACGTGACTCCTGCTACTACCTGGGCATATCTCTACCCCTGCGTGCTCAGTTGAGCGGTGCAAGCCTCGGATCTCAGATGTGTATTCTCTCACGTAGACGAAAAATAGTGATGGCTACCTTTAATACTGCGTATTCGAGTTTTATGAAGTGATATTCGATAAAGTGTGAAGAAGTGGTGAACACTGAAAGACCTCCATTCTACCATCCTTTGATGCTTTTAAGGCTACATTGAACCGTGTGAAGGAACAAGAGGTACAAAATACTCTACGACTAATCTGGCGAGAGCGTTGCAGGATTTCGTGGCACAAATGATGTATTGCACTATGTTGTAGAGCTAAACTTTATAAAAGCTTACATATACCGTGAAGTAGAAGAAACAACACGTGCAGAAGAGAAGCAGTGGATATGGTTAGTGAGTCTTGTTGATGAGTGGTACGACAAGCGAAATTATATTATGTTGCATCATAACGAGTACTCGTACCCTGCGACTGAGAATGTAAATCTTGTCATCATGGAGAATCTTAAGTATTTTTACCACTACATTAATATGTATCATGACGAGGTTTGTAGTGAGATTGTGGCTAAAGGTCTGCGTGAGTATTTAGTAGAATTTAGAGACGAGTATCGTTTGCTAGGCAAAAAGGAAAAATATGGGAACATGTTTCTCTCAAATAGTGTGCCGGAATGTGAATAAAATGTGTTTAGTTTGTGAAAATGCACGAAAATGTCTGGTTGGTTTGTAGATAAATGAGCATCCTATTGTTTTCGCTGGAAACTCGGAGGCTGCGCGGTCAACTCAGCCAGGTTTTCAAGTTTTTACACGGGTTCAACGAAGTCGATTTTAGAAGCATGTTTAGTTTAAATGATAACTCGCAACAATGGTATAATTTGTACAATCCATACCATCAATATGCTAATATAATTCATTTGTATAATAACAAAATCATTTATATATAAGAAAAGAAAATAGTTTAGAAGGGTCACAGAAATATCGTATTGCGCACGATAATTACGTTTAGTTAAAAATTACACTGGTCAACAAAGATTTTTCATCAGAGTAAAATTTGTGGTGGCTGGATAGCATTTTTCACGCTGATTCCAAAACTGCATTCAGAGTTTTTCTAGCACGTATAGTTTTCAAGATGAAGGCATATATATAACTACACAGATTTAACCATTTTAAATAGGCAAAATACTAATATTTCAACATTTGATTGTTTTTTTTTTATTGTGTTTTTTTAGTTTATTCATCTTATTGATTTCAATTATCTTAATTATACATCTTATGTATTTCAGGTGTGAGCTTTTACGTCTAGCAGCATTGTGATTCAGGCAACAACGCCGTGCTTTGTGTGTCAAAAGATCAGTCCAGTCCAAGAACTTATTGTGTCAAGTTGGTGTACATTTTTTTTGTATTTATAGTTTGCTCAGGGCAGTCAACATGCCTCGACAATGTACTGAAGGCAATCAAATACGACAGTCATCAATGGAATGTTTGTGGAGATCTAAAAGTTATAGGAATACTTATGGGTATGCAGTCAGGATTCACAAAATTTTGTTGTTTCCTTTGCCTGTGGGACAGTCGCTCCACTATAGAACATTACACCAAGTGACTGGCCACTTAGGTATACATATGTCCCAGGGATAAGCAATGTCCAGTCTCTCCCTTTAGTGGATCCCCAAAAGATCTATCTGCCACCTCTTCACATTAAACTTGGTTTAATGAAGAATTTTGTTAAAGCAATGGGTAAAGTCAATTCTGAAGGGTTCCAATACCTTTCAAGGAAATTTCCGAAGGTTACTGCAGCAAAATTGAAGGAAGGAATTTTTGTTGGGCCACAAATAAGGGAGGTTTTGAATGACACTGAATTTGAAAAAGTCCTAAGTCCGCTGGAATTGAAGGCTTGGCTGGCGTTCAAATGGATATGTGAAAACTTTCTTGGAAGCAACAAGTCACCTGCGTATAAGGATGGAGTCAAGAACCTCCTTGATGCCTTCAAAGAAATGGAGTGTCGAATGTCGTTAAAAATTCACTTCCTGCATTCCCACTTAGATTTCTTTCCTGAAAACCTTGGTGCAGTGAGTGACGAGCAAGGAGAGCGCTTCCATCAAGATATTCAGATGATGGAGAAGCGCTACCAAGGATATTGGAATGAAAGCATGATGGCGGACCATTGTTGGATGCTGTATCGTGGCAATCCAGGCCAAATTTACAAAAGGAAATCACACT